>RJWH01002843.1:0-201252 GCA_004363575.1 Solenodon paradoxus
CCAGACCCAGGAGTGGAGTCCTCCCAACTCTGGGCCTGATGCTCCTGCCTCTAGCTGGGCCTGAAACATCCCCTGCCCCGAGCACCTTCTTTGCTCCTGTGTGTGTGGGATTCAAGCATCCTTTCCTCTGGCCTATGGTGGGAGGCTGCCAGGCGGGTGAGTCTCCAGATCCAGACTTACTCCCTCTTGACAATTATCATTTGACTGTGAGTGCAAATGTGTCTTTCTCAAGGCAAACTCTTACTCTTTTTGTTTTAATATTCAAGGACTTGCCCAAGGAATTGAAAGATTTTGTTGAATAAAATAATAAATTGCTATTGCTTGACTGTTAGAAAGATTAGTAATGATAGAAGTAATAGACAGTTGTTTCTATGTTTTTTATTTTAAAGAAAAGGTGCAGGCAGGAATGAAGGTGAGTAGGCAGGCAAGCAGGAAGAGAGAGGCGGGGAAAATTATTTTATTTTGTTTTTATTTAGTTGTTCACACAGGTTGTTTCCCCCCTGGACCTGGGACTTGAACCCAGGTTTATGTGGCCTGAGCTTCTTTGGAGGCGATTGACCTAACCATTACTCCACGAGAGTGTGCCTCTGTTTCTTTTTTTACAAATTGAAAGTAACTTTAGTAAGGTACAGTTTATAAACAATAAGATGCACATGTTTTAAGTGTATAGTTCCATGAGCTTTGTCAAATTTATATCTCCAGGTAAACATCATCACTCAAAAATTCCTGGTACGGTTTCCCAATCCCCCTGCTTCCTCCAAGTCTAGGCCAACATTGACCTCCCTTGTGTCATTGAGTTTCTTTCTGATAGTTCTAGAAATTTAGAATGGTCTTTTGTGTCTGACTTTTTGTTTCAGAATAATGTCTTTGAGATTCACCCATGTTATTGTGTGTATCAGCAATAAATTTATTTTAGTTGCTAAGTAGTATTCCATGTATAGCTTACACCACATTTGTTTATCCATTCACTTGTTTTTGGACATTTTGGACATTTAATATCCCCCCTTTTGGATATTAAAAATCAAGCTGCCATGAATATTCCTGAGCACACTCTGGGTGGAAGTATTTTAGGTAGTTTCATATACATCTTCTCTGAGCTTCATAAAGGTTGTGGAGCTGTCAGGTGTCTGGTGAATGAATAGATAAACAAAGGTCTCACTACCCACTTGAAAGATGGTAATACTTCTCCAGTTTATTAGCTTGTTCAAGCCACATGGTAAGTTTGTGGTGATTCTTCTAAGAAAAAGACATCCTAGGTTATAATAAAATGGAATGAACATTCTGGACCTAATGCTTTGGAGAGCTGGAGTGGAGCAGATCGGATTGCTGGACTTGGGACTGGAGGGAGAAGAGGAAAGTCTTAATAGGGCACTCAGGCTGGTGCAGAGGTATGTACCACAGGGCTGCTGGCCACACAGTCTCTCAGGCTATGCACTGCCGGGCTCTGGGGAAGCCATGCACATGTGCTTCAATCTTGCTGCTCCTGTGTGGGCCCTGCAGCAGCAGAATTAGCATCACCTGGGAATTTGTTGGCACTGACTTGCTGGCTCACCCAGGTCTGCTGACCTACTGCCTGTGTCTCACGCCATCTCTAGGTGATTCATGTACTTGTTAGAGTTTGGAAAGCACTGCACTATGACAAGACACCTTAGTTAAATTGTTAACAACAAAACACTCAGGATAATGCTTAGGGATTAAAATTTTTCAGTAAGCTGGTTTCTAATGAAACATTTCAGAGGCTTTATTCTCGGAAAGGAAGACAAATTTTGCTTTGTGAAGAATTGATTTTGTGTTGGCTTTGGAGTAAGAAGTCACATTATGAAAAGGAAAAAAAGTTTATGTGTTTACATGTATATATGCATGTATGTAAGTATCAGTGGATGCCTGGAAGGCTCTGTTCTTCCGAGTTCAGTTGCAGGCAGGAATCAAGGCAAGCAGAGACAAGCGGGCAGGAAGAGAGAGGAGGAAGTGTTAGGGAGGTTAGCCTAGGGAGGAGCTGGAATGGAGAAAAGGGAGCTATGTTTCCCCAGACCAAATCCTGAAATGATCAGATAAAATTCTGACCAATGGGAGAGCAGCACATACATTCTTATGGCCAAGAAACAGAACCAAGAGGGCAGCCCAGTCCAGCCGGCTCAAACTGATTGGTTGCACAAGCTCACTGACTACTGAAACCACCTTGGAGTAACCTTTGCCTTATTGTAATTTGCTTAGCATAAAATTGCATATGGGCCCTTACATTAAGCTTTATATAACAGAGTGAATTATGAGTAAGGAGCATGCATAATAACAGAACCCTTTCCTGGAAATCCCTACTTGGGAACACCCAGGAATGTCCCTGGGGCAGGAACTGGGAGAGAGGAGAAAGGAATCCCCTTTACAAAAATGTGAACTTTAAGTGGGATAATTGTTGGTGTCTTCTGGAACCCAGTCCGCTTCACATCACCTCTCTCTTGCTTGTTTCAATAAATTTCCCACTGAACCTTTATTCTGCTGTGCTTTGTATGCTAATTTTACACATGGGATGCAAAAACCTGGAGTAAGGCTCCAGTCTCTTAGGGAGCCCTCACATTAACTTATTTAATTTCATTTAGTTATTCATCTTGATTATTCTCCTTGGGTTGCAAACCTGGGTTCTTGGGATGTATATGGATTCTCTCCCATGGACTTAACCATTAAGCCACCAGGCATGTCCAAGAATGTTTTTACTTACACTTCCTTTTAGAAGAAAAAAAAAGGTAAAGGGGAAGATTTAGGAGCATACTTTAAAAATTCATTCTTTTGTGTGCAAATAATTCCTGACTGGGTAGATAGGCTGAAATTACAGAGGCTTTCTTTTGGCCTATAAATGCTGAAACATTTCATTATCAAATACACCCATGCTATCTTCAACACTGTTTGTTAGAGTGTTAAATTCAGTCTATTTAACACACATTTATTGAGTATTTACTACAAGCCATGCCCTGGGTTAAACATAGTAGATTCAAGGGAGAAATGCTACTCTTGTATAAAGGAGCTTTCCTTTTGGGGTCCAGTTGTTACAGCTCTCCTAGCCAACAAAATCCAAATGTGTGCTCCTTTGGAAGAATCATAGACAGATTTATTACATTCATGGGCCTAGCTGGGATTCTTCCCCCAAATAAGCTGAGCCCCTGAATGAAAATGGATATACACTTATATAGGTTTAGGGATACAAAAGGTGCAAATGAAGGTGGAAGTGACAAGCTGGAGACTCAAGTTAATTGTAAATTCTCCACATATACATAAGATGCCCTTTTGAAGAATTAGAGAAGTTTGTATCTTACCAGCTCAATGGCTGTCACAACTACTGAAAGGGCGGGCAGGTCCCTCTTCCCTTTTCCTCATTCAGATGGTGGAGGGGAAAATGGTGGGCAGGAAAATGGCAGCTGATTTTTCTCCTACACTGTGACACACAGATTCACCTTAGAGATTATCTTGAATGGTTTATTCTTGGAAATGCTGATTGAGTTTAGACTTAGCAACACTGCTTTTATTATGAGTTGAAGGTCAGAGCCTAAGATCCAGGATATTTATCTAGAAGGCAGCAACAACAGAGGGGCTGGCTGTCTTTGCTTGAGGGTGTGGGGAGGAAGAAGGCTGTTGCGATTCACCAGATGTAGGAACACACTCACGCGCCTGCCCAAGTCTGCAGGTGACTTCCACATGCAGGAGTCATGTGGGAAGCAGTGCTAAAACCGATATTAATATACCTCAGCCCCCACATTCTCTCTTTACATTTTTTTTTTTTTTTTTAAGAGGAAAGGTACAGGCAGGAATGAGGGCCAACAGGCAGGCAGGCAGGAAAAGAGAGGAGGAAGAAGCATCTTTACTTTATTCTTACTTAGTTGTTCACACTTGTCGTGTCCCCCTGGACCTGGGACTCAAACCCAGGGATATGTGTCTTGTGCTCCTTTGAAGACGATCGACCTAACCACTACTTCACCAGGGTGCACGTTACTGTTGAATTTTAAGTGTTCTTTGTATACTTTGAATAATTTTTTTTTTTTAAATCAGATATGTCTTTTGCAATGTTTTCTCCCAGTATCTGGTATGTCTTCTCATTGTCTTTAGAGGAAGTGCATTTTAATCCTAATTATGTTAGTAATAAACTATTAAAACTATATATAACTATAAAAACTTGTGATGGTGGTGATGTAGAGGGAGGGGTCATGGTATAAGTGATGCAGGGGGATGCAGTGACTGCAGTGATGGTGACAGTGAATGGAACACTATGCTGATGGCCCAGCTTTAAGAAGGAGTTACCCCTCATCAAGAAGCCCTACATAGCAGAAAACACCCTGGAAAAGGGTTATGGACCAGACACTGTGAAAGTGCTTTTCCTGTGAAATTTCCCCCAATTTTCACAACATCCTTGTGAGGCTGGTGCATTCTGCAGTAATCACATATTGCAGCTGAGAAAACTAAGCCCACGAGGAGACATGCCACGTCCATGTCCAACCTGGCTAAATGACAAAGTCAACAGCTGGAAAGAAGAAGGGCTTCAAAGAAGACTTCTTCCTGGAACAGGACGTGGTGCCTCTAACAGAGCTTTCCTGGGTATCATGATTTGTGGAATCATGATTTGCTGTATTGGCTTATTCATACATGTGGGATTAATTCAAAATAATAATGAAAATAACAAATTCCCTACTGGGAGAGGGACTGGGAATTTCTCTGAAAAATGTGACTATTACAACCAGGCAAAATGATACTGAAAAAAAACTAAATCCACCTATGCCATTCTCTCTATGCAAGGCCAGCAATATACTTATAAATTACCCAAGAAATTGACTCAGAAAATATCCCCAACTGTCTCTGTGGGAGATATAGTAAATCAACTATAGCAAGGGAAATTATTTCAGCCTCCACTCATTTACACAGTTGGCCCATTAATGATGTAGGTTATATCTAAAAACAAAGAAAAACTATTCCGATCCCCTCCCACAGCATTGCCCTCACCTTACAATAGCTTATAAGATTGAAGGAAAATTATGGTTCCCACCAAGAGGAAAAAATAATGCAGGACGACTGCCTGCTCCCCCATTACCATGTACAGGCGCCTATGATGAAAATGGAATCAGAATGTGCAATAGGAAACAAAAAGTAAAACTATTAGAACAACTTATAAAGGTTTATAAAAATAGGACCAACACAAAAACTGGGCAGCAAGAACTTGCTAGATGACAAAAGGGCCTGCCAGATTCAATTCAGCTTGATATGCATTTAGGAATTTGATAAATAACTTTCTAACCTTTCACAAGTCTGTACAATTCTCTTTTGTCTCACACTTTGCCTTAAGCAAGATCCTGTCAAAAAGGTCAGGTAACTCATTTACTTAAGAAACAAAAACACTATGCGAATCTGTGCTTTCGGTTTACGTAATCTTAAGACTAAAAGCTGCAAAAAGAAAGCATAAAAAACCTGCCTGCTTGTAATAAAGACGGAACAAAGATTCACTCTGCCTCCGAGTCTGAGTCTCTTTGTCTCCCACTCGCCGACGCCTTGCCCACCTTCGGGACCCCTGGGTCCTGCTGCGGTTGGACCGCGGCAGAGACATGCATGGCTATAGTTATATTTTGTTTTAGCTTTAGATTTCTGAGAAAGCAGAACATGAAATGAGGACTTTTGTGCAGACAGTTTATTTTGGCAAGTGTACACCTAAGTGTGATGACTGACACGGTGCCCCAAGCATCCCTGGCCTTAGAGAAGCTTTGGGGAAGTGCAGCCGAGTCAGGATGCATCACTTTACATCTGCATGAAGCTGAGGAGCCAAGAAGATGTGAGATCAGGTGCAGAATGAGGGCATAGCTTTCGGGGGGCTGGAGAAAAGCTTTCAACCAAATCTACCAATTTCCAAAATCCATATTCTTTATTCTCCTCAGCAGTAAGAAAGTGCAGTTACCTATGACTAAACAATCAAATTCAAACCACTGACTCGTCCCACAGTTCAGCTTCTTATCTGCTGCAGTCCTGGCACCTGTCACTTCTGACATCCTCAGCATACAGAGGTCCTGCTGGGCTCTCGCAGTGCTCATAGTGACCTCCAGGTGGCGCCAGCACGTCTTCCGCTGCTTTGAGGTTGCAAAGGTGTGTGGGCTGTTGAGTGAAGGATGCAATTTGGCAACGATCACGTTCTGTATTAATAGAGCAAGCAACGTTTATGAACCCTTAATAATTAGCATCTAAAATAACCTTTAGAACATCATGCTAAAATAGAGAGCTGATTTTAATTTCCCCCTACTGGCTTTCTTTAGAAATGTTCTCTGATGTTCCCTGAATTTAAATAACTCTCAGTCACCAGCTTTTGCAGACAGGCTAGATTTTGAAGGTTTCCAGATAACTTCAAGGCCTCTAGAGAGGTGTTTCCTCAAATATGGACTAAGTAGACTGACTAGCGTACTGTTTTAAATGAGACAGGACTGTTTTTCCTTGTTTCCTGATTGTCCCATTGTTTTAATATACATGTCAATTTTGTCCTGTTTTTAATAAGCCAGGGCCATCTTTAATGCAGAGCAAAAGGGGCCGTTGTGTTGTCCCGGGATCAGTACAAAAGCAGCTGCCCTTTTGCCCCATGTTAAAGATGGTCCTTGCTCTGACTACAGTGGGCAGTGGCCACTCCTGCTGTTCCTGCCTCCTGTGAGGAAGCAGGAGCCTAGAAAAGAGGGTCCCCCCCTCCAGAAACTGCAGCAAGTACTATAGAGAGTTATTTCTGGCAGGATAGGGGTTATCTCTGGTACTGTGGGGGTTATCTCTGGCACTGTGGAGGTTATTAGGCATTTCTGGCACCAGGATGGTTAAAGTGGCATGTGTTTTAGGCAGGACATTTAGAGCAGGGCTTATAGGCCAAATTCGGTTTTCGCCTAAGGTGCCAAAATTCCTTACACTGGTCCTGGCTGTTTGTATGAAGTCCCAGTGACCACACATCATTACTATCAATCTCCAATTGGCATCACATAGCACTTACTTGTTGCTGACCTGGCTGCTCTGCTCCTGCTCTGATTGCTCCACCTCCTCCTCTCCCCTTCCCTTAGTCTCCAGCACATAACCTCCTCCTCTTTTTCCATCCCAATGTCCTGCTTTCGTCTCAAGGAAATATGGTCATCCTGAGACTTAGGTGCACCTTTGGGAGGATCATTTTGGGTGTTAACTGAAAAGCAGACTCCTCGGATTCTTCCCAGACCTGCTGTGTCTCCATGACAGCTCCACACCGAGCGATTTTCATGTGGTCTGGCTTCCCTTTCTAGTTCATATGCCTTACCTGGCTCTGAAAGGCCAGTTTGTCAGGAATCCTTGGTTGTCTGGCTTGGCTAGTTGGAACTACCGCCTTTTGAGATGAATTTTGAGATGTGCCAACATTTACAGGGTTGCACTTTGGACTCAGCATCTTTTCTAAAATTAACTAAGAATGGGATTGGAATTTTAGTGATGAAATTAATGTAGTCTATACAGGTGTTGACTTATAATGATGTATATACGTAATGTTATGAGCCAATACAAATATAAAGTAAAAAATAGTAACTGTGAGTCAGGGTGATTAGCAACTTGTTCACTTGATTCTTAGCTCCTCTCTGAGCTGGAACAAGGCAGCTCATCATCTTACAAGGAGAGGTTTGGACTCCTTGGTAATGTGGTGGATCTGCACTGTGTCAAATCATCTAAGTTGGGTCATTTTCCAGAGTACCCTTTGCTGCATAATTTTTGTCTAGTGTGAGCTTCTTGAGCCATTGTGGGAAACTTGGAAGGCATAGGGGAATCAGCAGTTAAGTGGTCTGCAATGGTCGAAAGGTGGGTGTGGGGCTCTAGTCTTGGGGTTACAGTGCTTGCTCAGAGCAGCTCATGGTTGGCTCGCTGCCTTGGTGGGTGTGGGGCAGTTGGACCCACAGTCCCTCTGCTTCTGCCAAATCTCCTGGCTTCACCGGCTCCCGGGTTGGATGTCATTGACATGACAATGAGCACCTGCATGTCACTTGCTTCAAGGAAGCTGTGGCTGGGGGCTGGTGAGGAACCAATACAGCCCCACCCATCCTGTTCTTTTCTCATTCATTCCAGCTGTCCTTCTCTCTCCCACTTCACATGCATCTTACCTCTGCTGACTCCGTCCCCAACACCAGGCGTGGAAACAGCAGCCCTTCACAGATTGCTGAAGCAGCCTTCGGGGTCATGTAAGTCCAGGATTCTGCCCAGGCTGCCATTCTTTTCAATATTCCTGACAGCAAAGCTAGTTTATCAGCACTGCTGGTGTAATTATAACTTGTTCCCTATGGTTTTCGTAAGATTCTATTTTTTTTTTTTTTTTTTGTCTTTTGGTGTTTATAGGTAAAGATTAACCAGTTGGAAAACCTGACTGTTCTGAATTGAGAAAATCAGTCTCAAGTGTTTAGCTTGGAGAGGGTCTCATAAATCTCTCTTGATGGTTTTTGGCATTCTTGGGAAATGTTACCCTCAGCTGCGCCTTCCAGGTAAGGATTCCCGTAGCTTCTTCTCAGGTCCTGGCAAGGTTGCAGCAGCCCTGTCAGTAAGCCCACAGCCTGGAGCTTTGTTACAGCGCAGTCTGGGTATTACCTGTTTCAGAGTTGTTTTGTCTCTTTTTCTTTCTAGTAGAAATAATAGATGCTATGTATTGAACTATGTATTGAACTCTTAAGAACTGTGCTAAATCTTTAAAATACATTATTTTCGGTCTTTACAATGCTTTGAAGTTATATGATTGCAGATGAGGAACCCGAGACACAGGAGGTTTTTCTGGCCCATGGTCAAAGAGCTGGCAAGCAGCATGGTCTTTTCCCCCAGGCCAGTCCTCACACTGAAGTCCCGGGATCAGCAGCAACATATCACCTGGGAACTTGTTAGAAATTCTTCAGCTCCTAGCCCAGAGCTGCTGAATTAGAAATCCTGGCAGTGGGACCCAATAATCTGGTTACATCCTTCCAGGTGATTGTTAAGCCGCCAATGTTTGTGAACTACAGAATTGGAGCGTTTACACGGTCGTAGACTATTAGCTATTACATTGGATCTCAAAGCTCCTAAATCCTATAGGCTATTAGGGAAGGGAGAGGTCTGATGGGCTATGCACTGGAGGAAGGTTCTAGATAAGTTGGATCTAGATGTAAGCCCAGAGGACAGGAAGAATCAGGAGAAGGTGGAGTAGAAGAGCATCTAAATGGAGGGGAATAGCACACAAAGGCATGAGAAAAGGAGTGGATTTGGTTTATGCAGATCCAGATAGAGACAGAAAGTTGGGAGTGAGTGAGGCCTCATAATGTATTTTTAGTAGTATTTTTTTCTATAAAAATTATGGAAGGAATTTGGATTTGTTGCAATGAACAACATGAACTATTGTAAATGTTGGAGCAGGGAAATGATTCATTTAGCATAAGAAATTAGGAGTTTGTTAAGACAGAATTTTCTATTTCAGTGAAAAAAGCAAGGGTCAATTTCAGGTGCGAGCGTGGACATGCATGTGTGCATACGTGTGTATGAGTGTGTGCATAAGTGCTGGGACAGGGCTCTCCTTCCTTTGAAGGCTTCCTCCAATGCCTGTGAAGGATCAGGAAGTGGTGAGGATGCTGGCTGACTGACTAAGGCAAAGCATTTTTTTTTTGCTTATTATATATGCTTACTCCTTATTTTTTGGCAAGAAAAGGCTGTTACTGATCCAAATTAACCTCTTTTCTTCTCAGATATCCCAAATGTCCTTGCACAATGTTTATAAGAGTATAGATGAGGAGAAACTGCTGGGTCCAGAAACTGCTGAGACTCCATTTCTGGGAATTTCATAACCAGATATGCAAACAGATGATTGTCCTGCTTCCACATGGCAAGAATCATTTCCATTTCTAAGGAAATATTCAGTGCAACCATTTGTCTCACAGTTTTTTTCCTCCTTGAAAGAATTGTCTGGGCTCCACTTTACATGTTACTTCTGACAAGAAACAATTTGTAATGAAATAGCCTCTTACCTTGTGCAGCAGTTTGGAAATGCAGGTTGATTAGAGGTTCCCTAGTGGAAGCTTCTAAGTCTGAAGGCTGAGCTATGCTGAGAGCTGGAGGCCAGGGCAGAGGCGGGCAGAACTGGACTTGGACTTTAGATTACCAACTTAACTAGCTATGAGGACCTGGTCAAGTCACATTTTCCCAGACCTCCTGAGAAACAGCAATAATGAACTTTAGAGAGCTGTATTGCTGTACAAAGGTCTAGAAATAATGGGTGTGAAACAGACAGCATGCTGGGGACTTTGGAAATCAAGTAATGATAGTCTTGGTTATCTAATATACCAAGTAATTTTTGATTTACTTAAATTGAGAAAATGCCCAACTGTTTTTTTTTTTTTTTTTTAACGTGGAAATAGTGACCCTACATCTTTAACACCCCAGAAATATTGAAGGTGACTTGTGATTTGAGTGAACCATTTCTAGGAGATGAGTTCCCAGAAGTGGAATTGCTCATTCTAAGAGTATACGCATTTGTACTTTTGATAAATATTTCAAAACTAGTTTCTATGGACCTTATACCAATGTGTTTTCCCACCAGCAATGTTTATGAGTTGGGCAGATGTTTTTGAACTCTGCCAGCTGCATCATCTTCGTGAAGGTTTTAAAACATGTTTACAAATTCTTTGGCACGTCTCTCACAGAGGAGGGGTTTCTGTCCCCTTCCTCCCTCTACTTGGCCAAAATAATGCTATACAACTTCCTAGGCTATATCACAGAAAGTCACGAAGCTTCCAGATGGTTCTCTTGGGAGACTCACTCTATGGAAGGGGCCTCTATGACACCATTCGACCACCGTGAGACCACCAAGTCGTGGAGACTACGTGCAAGTACGTTGCCCAACAGGCCTCCTGGACTCCCAGGCCCGGGAAGGACTAACTGCCCACAGTGGGGGTGAGGCGGCATCTCCAAGCCTAGGACAATGGAGGCCTCAGATGATCCCAGTCCAGGCTGACACGACCGCATCAGAGACCCCAGGAGAGAAGACTGCCAGCCAAGCCCTTCTAGATTCCTGACCCACATACTCACAAACAAAATGAAGTGAATGTGTAGAAGGGAGGAAGCCACACCCCAGTTTCTAGCCTCTTGAGGACCAACAGTGGCCACCCAGCCACCAGACGCTTGAAAGTCTAGACTGGCTGGAAGCCACTGACTAGGTAAAAGGGATCCCTTTCTGAGAACGAAACCCTATGTGCATTTTACAATTATGTGAATCCTGTGTGATACGCTCAGCAAAGATGGTCTTGAAGGCACGAAGACCTCGAGGAGCTTCCACGTGGCCCACGATGCTCACCACCACCATGGGTGGGGTCTCCATGATGGTGACAGCCTCCACCACTTCCTTCTTGTTCACCTTGGATCCAGGCCTGCCCACCTCCCGCACGATGTGGGTCATGCCAGCCTTGTAGCCCAGGAAGGCTGTGAGGTAGATGGGCTTGGAGGAGTCATCCTTGGGGAAGCTCTACACCTTCCCCCAGTGCCAGCTTCTCCATTTCTGAGGCAAGAAGCCCAGGAACCCATGTCTGGGAGCAGAGAACTTCCTGTGAGACATGACTTGCCGAAACGCTGCTGGTAGAGTTGGCTTCCAGTAGAGATCACAGTTCTGTATTAAAGAAAAATGGTGGCAGCTTCCAGATGGACATGCATTTGAACTCTAGCTTGTCATAGACTATCACCAGCTAACCCACCTTGGGAAGACATCTTTGGAAATGTTTCTTCAAAAGCAGTTTTACATCAGTAAGCTCTCTGACCTCTATAGGACTGTTACAGAACAGAGCATCGCGTGTGCTAGAAACAATGCCAACAATGTCCCACGTCCACCCCAGGGGTGCAGCTGATGGGCAATGCCCTGCTCAAGGACATTGAAGTAGACTTCACTGAGCTGCCCCTGGCTCAAGGGTACCAGTACCTCCTCGTCTTGATCCGCACCTATTCAAACTAGACAGAGGCAGTCCCTACCAAAACCAAAAAGAGTAGGGAAGTTGCAAAAGTGCTCCTCAGAGAAAAAACTTCCAGGTATAGCATATCCCTAACCATCCACAGCGATATGGGCCAGCATTTGTAACCGATCCAGTCCAGACAGGGATTAGGAGTAAATCGGAGAGTTGAGTGAATGAACCACACCCCCAAGGGTGCTTTTGGAAGAGTTGTTCAGGAAAACAGGTCATAATTGAGTGGGCCTCCTGTCCTAGCTTTTCTCTGGGTAAGATGCACCCCAGGAAAGTATGGGTTCTCTCCATCTGAGATTTTGTAAGAAAGGCCCACATCAATCCTGGAGAACTTCCCCAGGAACCTTCCTCAGTTGGAGGACAAGCATCTGTGGGAACAAGTCCAGGCTCTAGATGCCACCTTTCAGGCTATGAACAGGTATGTACTAGAGAGAGCCCTGGTTTCATTAGGAACCCCAGTTCATCTGTATGAACCTGGGGATCAGGTTTGGGTCAAAGATTGGAGAAAGGAACCAGTGAAATCTCAGTGGACAGGTCCACATACTGTTTTGCTTGTTACTCCAACTGCTCTTACAGTTTTGGGTCTAGCTCCATGGGTATACTACTCTCAAGTGAAAACAGTTCATCAGAGCAACGAGTCATCCAACCAGGAGGGAGGCCCCTCTGGCCAGAGCTCTGCCTGGACTGCCCAGCAGCTGTCTCCCACCCATCTCAAGCTGACTTGCAATTCATCAGAGACTTAGAGGAGCTGATGCTGCACCAGGAGACTCTGTGTTTGTCTCTGTTCATTGCTCTGTTCATAATCTGGGCTTTACTTCTTCCAGTTTCCCTTACCAGTCAGGCCTGTGGACTTCTTCTGTGGGATTGCTGCCTGTCAGCATGTATAGATAATTGGAAAGGCCAACCTTTCTTGAATTCCACTCTGGAATATTGTTCCAGTTTTATGCATCCCTTAAACCATGAACCCAGTATACACTCTGCTTGCAGTGTTTGTTCATCCATCATGGGCCACCCCAATAACAGATCAACATACACCTAACCACTTCTTGCAGCAGCCCAGGCTGTAAGAACCACTTTTAATTTCTCCAGCTGCTGGGTATGTGGTGGGCCAGGGCCAGAAACACCCTTCACCTTGAGTGGATTCTGAGTAACCTCTCTGAGGTCCATCATGGGACAGATTGGTGGAACCCAGAGACAAACCATGAATGGCCATTGGTAAACCCCCCCTTGGAATGTCTTATCTAAAACAGACCACTGCAAGGTTAGAAGTCTTCCTTGGCCACAGTCATTATAATTGGACATATGCCAGGAAGGCAGTTCCCCTCGACTGTGCACTTGCAGAAGGGAAATAGGACAAATCCAGTATCTTGATTAATGACATCCAGACCTCATGCCAGGTGACAGATCCTTAAATAAGGAAACCTTTTGTAGCGAGATGGTTGGGAGGAAATCATTTGATAACACCAATACTCAAATGTTTTTTCTTGAAGCAGTATTACCCTGTAAACAGTGCAGTGAAATAGGCACTTGTTACATTGGCATAATTAGTCCTCAGTTCTTCCTCCTAGAAAACTCTGTAGGAGAAATGTTGGGAATTAGAGTTTACGATGAGTTACATAGACCAAGCGAAGTATAGATACTGGTCTTGCTTTAACTGGTGATGCCAATGGATGGGGCAATGAATGGCCTCCTGAAAAAAAAAATAATTCAAGTCCTGGCCCTGCCACTTGGGCACGAGATGGCAGTTGGGGGTACTGAGCTCCCATCTATCTCCTGAATCGATTGATAAGGTTACAAGCAGTAGTAGAGATAATTAGTAATCAAACAGCTACTGCACTAGACTTATTGGCAGGTCAGGCTACCCAAATGAAAGCTGCCATCCTCCAGAACTGACTAGCCTTAGATTACTTATTAGCAGAGAAGAGAGGAATTTGCACTAAGTTCAATTTGACAAACTGCTGCCTGCAAATAAATGACAACGGAAAGGTAGTCAAGGATATTGCCAGAGGTATACGGAAAATAGCACATGTCCCAGTTCAGAAATGGAAATTCCTCTTCGACTCTAAATGGCTCTCTTGGTTCTCCTGGGCTGGTGAATTCAAAACTTTTTTGGAAATTGTGGGACTTATTTTGGGAATTTGCATATTGCTTCCTTGTCCTCTGCCTGTCGTAATAAGCTTGATTAGGTCCACCATAAACACAGTTGTTCAACAGGTCACAATGAAGCATGTCTGCTGGCTCGGCAGTGTAACCCTGTACCCTCCGATGATAAACAAGAATGCTAACTATACTCTGTTCTATATTCAGAAGGTCCAAGATGCTGAAACCCCCTCCCCCGCCCCCCACCACTATGGTCCTCTCCAGTGGGAAGCAGCCAGATTGGCTTCACCCCAATTCCTCACATATGGACTTTCAAAGCTAATTGTCATCAGTTTGAAGACAAAATGGGGGAATGTAGAAGGGAGGAAGTGACACCCCAGTTTTTAGCCGCTGAGGACCAACAGTGGCCACCTAGCCACCAGGCGCCTGAAAGTCTAGATAAAAGGGACCCCTTTCTGAGAACTAAACCCTATGTGCATTTTACAATTATGTGAATCCTGTGTGTTATCCATGTGAGGAATTCACAAATGAATAACCGAATTCCATCTGTAATTCCTATTCTAATTCATACCTTCCCTTCTCCCTCACCAATAAAAGTGTATCCCAAAAGTATGGATTCTATATCTGGCCTGCACATAGTAAAGCTATCGTCACTGCTTCTAAAAGAGCACCGTTTGGATTATGTCAGTTGAGAGAGAGCTATTACATCTGGACCTCTAAGTGTTGGAGGAGTCTGTTTATCCAGCGATAGTAACTTGGCCACTTCTTCACAGTGGGTCTTAAACTTTATTTTCAGACTCCTCAGAAAGGATTTTAAAGGAGAATTTCAGGGGATTACAGGGCCAGATGCTGTTTCTGGTTCACTGACTCCACGCCAGTCCTCACCCTGAGAAAATACAAGAGAAAGTGACTAAAAACGGCATTACTGTAGGGACAATGTTGACTCAGCACTAACTTAAATTAAAAAAAAACCCAAAAAACGATTCCTTAGTTAACTGCAATACTTCAGTGAGTATTTATGAGGCTGTACAAGGATGTGCGAGCCCTCCTTTGGAGGTCTGAGAGGTGTTGGTGTGAGAATTTGGGAAAGCTGCTTCATCTTTCTGACCTCAATTTCTTCCTCTGAAGTGATCATCCTTAGCAATGCTGTTCTTTTTTTTTTTTTTAAAGGAAAGATACAGGTAGGAATAAAGGTAAGCAGGCAGGCAGAAAAAGAGAGACGGGAGAAGCATCTTATTTTATTTTATTTTTATTTAGTTGTTCACAATAGTTGTTTCCCTCTGGACCCGGGACTTGAACCCAGGGTTATGTGGCCTATAATCTTCAGAGGCAATTGACCTAACTGCCACTCCACCAAGACACACCAGCACTGGAGTTCTTGATATATTAAATATTATGAGGCAGAAAAAAGACCTAACTAACTGTCTCAAGGCACAGTAATTAGCTGATACAGGGTGACAAGGAAAGGCACCCTTCTGGACTGTCCTGCAAGGCTGGGCCCCAGGAGACTGACAGGAAGTCATCACTGCACTGTAACTTCTATAAAGTTACATTTATAACTTTATTGACAGACTCCTCAAGGACTGCCCTTTTCTACCTTTGCCTGTCAGTAGTCTGCTTCCACCCAGCAGGCTTCTAATGGGTTCACTTCACTTTCCAGATACAGCCCTTTCATTTCCTGCAGGGTGAAAGCCAGAGTCCTTCCACATGACCTACAGGACCCTGCCTATTTACTCATCTCTGTGACTCTTCACCTCACTCTCTGGCTTAGCCCCTTAGATCCCTTGCTGTCCTATAAGCCCTCCCAGGGCCACTTCATCTATTGTGTGAGTTTAGTAAGAAGGACCCAGGCAGGAGGCCAGAGAAAGCCTGAATCTAAGCTTCAGGTCTGCACTTTTTAAGTCTGCACTTACCGTAATGATTAGCACCAAAGTATCTTCTTGTCTGGCAGCAGCCCTGCCCTCCCAAGGCCTGCTCCAGCCCCAAGCCATTTGCACTTCCCATTCATTGCTTTGAACTCTTCCTTTGTTATGGCTCTCTGGGATAAAGAAAGTGGGCACTGTTTTGGAAGTATTTTAGGCAGATTTATTATGCACACAGTCTCAGCTGTGATTATTCCAAAAAGAGCTGAGCATACTTACTAGTTTAGAGCAAACGTAGGAAGAGAGGGATGTAAATTAGGGGATAGGGGCTTCAAGTGAGGGAAATTCTTTGTCTGCTGGCAACATTCCAGCAAGCTCAGGTCACAGGATGTTTTTATGGCTTTGCTTCATGGCTGCTGGAAGCGTGAGCAGGCCTTTTCCCCCCCACACCTTCAGAATAGCTGACTTACTCATTAACTTCCTCTAGGCCTTTCCTCAAATGCTACCTTAGCGGAGACATCTTCTCTGACCTATATGGAAGTAGTAATCCCCACCTTCTTGCCCAGTCTGTCTGTCTCCACATCACTAATTATCACCTGACATATCCTGTATTTACTTACCTGTGCTCCTTTCTCTGGAATATGAGTCTAGTCAATGATTCTTGAAGTGCAGTCCCAGACCAGCAGCCATAGCAGCCTCACCGGAGAGCTTGTTACATGCAAATTCCCCGGCTTCTGAATTAGAAGCCCTGGAGGTGGAGCGCTTTAACATGTGTTTAATAAGCCCTTAGGTTAACCTGATATGCATTTGAGAATCACTGGTCTAAAAATAGTAACGGGCTTTTTTTTTTTTTTTTTTTTTTTACTGCTCTATTATTTCTCAGGATTTAGGACAGTGTCAAACATAAACTTGTTGGAAATGCTGGATAAATTTGAATGCCTGACAAGAACTGGATATAGCCTTTTAGTGCTTTACAAATATAAACTCATTTAATCCTCAACCAGTGCTATGAATTAGGTACAGTGATCATCCCATTTTATAGCTGGGAGCCTGAGACACAGAGATACTTTGTAACTAGTTCACAATAGGCTGACCATAGGTATCCTTTTAAATGGGACAGTACCATTTTTTTCTTCATATTTCCTTGCTATCCCCTCCTTTCAATCTAAATGTCAATTTTGTCCCATTTTTAATCAACCAGGGCTGTCTTTAATGCAGGGTAAAAGGGTTAGTTGAGTTGCCCCAGGCCCAGTCTCTTGAGGTGGCCCAAAAGCAGATGCCCCTTTTGCCCTGTGCGAAAGATGGCCCTTGCCGGTGCTGACTGCAGTGGGACATGAGTGCTACTGCTGTTCGTGCCCCTGTGAGGAAACAAGAGTCACAGGAAGATTCCCCCACCCCTGCCCCATGCACCTGTTTGTTCAAAGGGAGCAGAACACTGCAGAATGATCAAGCCACAGGTAAATACTGTTGCTAGGTAGTGAGTCAGCAGAAGCGGGAGAGAAGGGAACAGAGACAGTTCTCTAATCAAAAAAGCAACAGACTGAGTGGTACCAATCTGATGTCCTCCAATAAAGGGCAACCACTAGGATGTCCCTGGGTGGGGATAATTGTTACTAGCCTCCTTAAATCCTCAGCCCAAAGCTCCCAGTGGCCAGTTCCCCTCTTGGAATATTGCCTTCTCTTATCCTATCTCTTCAAAGGTGTACTAGCTTCAATAAATCCCAGCTGATGTTGCTTTTCACCTAAGCCAGGGGTCCCAATGAACTCTTCTCTTGAACTCACAAGAACCCTGGAGCGAGACCCCAAGATCCTCACAGTAACACTATGGAAGTTATTTCTGGCACTGTGGGGTTGTCTCTGGCACTACTGTGGGGTTACTGGGAATTTATGGCCCTGGGATGATTAAAGTGGCATGTGTTTTAGGCAGGACATTTAGAGCAGGGCTTATAGTGATGCCAAATTGGGTTTTCACCAAAGGTGCCAAAATTCCTTGCTGTTCCTATGAAGTCCTACCAGACCAGATGTTCCTATTATGTGATTGCTGATCGATATTGAACAGTACATGCTGCTGGCCTTGCTGCTCTGCTCCTGCTTGAATTGCTTTGCCTCCTCCCCTTCCCTTAGCACATCACCCCAACCTGGTTTTGCCATCCCAATGTCCCGTTTTTGTCCCAAGCAAATATGGTCATCGTAGTTCAAGGTCAAACAGCTGGGAAGTGAGGGAGCCTAGAGCCCACTGGCTATGCATAGTGCTTCCCAACAGGATCAGGGGGCTGTGGTATCAGAGAGCTCCAGGCTTCAGGTAGAAGGAGATTTTTTTATAAAAAGAAAAACAAAAAAACAAAAAAAACCAGAGGTGAAAATCTGTGTGTCGCCCTGTCATGAGCGGGCCGTGGTACTGAAGGGACACTGCCTGTGAGCAGAAGGTACAAGGTCAATCTTTGTCTTCCATTTCTGGGGGGAGCACAATTGTAAACCATTCAAATTCTTTGAGTCTTGATAGTTTTGTCTGTGAAATGGGTCTGAAGTCAGGGGTCTGGAAATTTGGAACAGGGCGAAGCTACACCCAACTCATACTGCGCAGAAGCAGGCACTGCTGGTTCCCCACTCCCAGTCCCTCAGCTCATCTCTGACTTGAGGGAAGATGCAGGGGAGAGTTGGGGGGAGCCTAGACCCTCCCCACCCCACCTTGCTCTGACATTAGCTTCTTAAGTGTGTGCCCCTGCCTCTTTCTAACCTAGGGAGTCCGTTGAGCCTTCTACAAGCTTGGCCTGAAACTGACACCCTTGGGAGCAACTGTCAGCAAATAGAAAATGAGGCAGTAAATAAATGTCCTACCCACTGTCATTTAGGAGGACAATCCTAGAAGGCACCGGGTACAGCTCTCCCTCCAGTGGGTAGTACAGTAGCAGCGGTATCTGTAACACCTCAGATCTGCCTTTCCGTCCTGACTGTCTCACTCTTGCATCCTGGGCCAAATAAGCCACCTGAGTCCAAATGCCTGAGCCTAAGTCTCTGCCTTCTCTAAGGTCTTCATTTGCCTGCCTTTGTCCAGATAAGAATGAGGGAACTGCTCGGGTTCTGCCAGAAGTGCATCTGGGTCAGTTGTTCCCATGCCCTGCAGCTGGAGTGCCGGTCCCAGCCCGAGCAGACAAACCATTTTTCCTCTCTTCCCTGGTAGTCAGCTTCTGCAGGCCTTTGAATGAGCTTTGTAAGGGGACTGATATGTCCAGTTTTTGTGTTCAAAAGTGGGGATCAAAGGCAAAAATATACTGACAGTTCATTTTTTTATCCTGTGAGAAAAGACCTGCCAAGAAAACCCCCTCCATGGCCTACTCCGTGTGGGCTGGACCAGAGAGAGGAGTACAAACTCATCTTCTTCCTCACTGCTCACTGGGCAGGAGACCTTTTTCTTCTTCATCTTCCTCCTCCTCTTCCTCCTCCTCCTCTTCCTCTTCCTCCTCCTCTTCCTCCTCCTCTTCCTCCTCCTCCTTCTTCTCCTCCTCTTCTTCATTGTTCCTTTGGGAGAGATCTTTTTTCTTTCTCTCAGCAGCATCCAGCCCATCTACCCCCGACTCCCAAACACAGTAAGAGGGACACATAATCTTCAAAGAGTACAGTAAGCCCCCCCACCCTTGAAAAGGGATGCCTGAGCTTATCTTAGGATCTTATGCTTATAGACGATGTTTGTCTTTCCTTTTAATTTGCCCGTCATATTTATCCCAATATCTTGTCAATATCCTGGAACATGTATTTTGCCGTTGCAGCATGAAAGGTCGGTGAATACATTTATCTTCACAGTTAAGTTGTGAAGTAAATGAGTCACCAAGCAGCTGAATCTAAAGAGGGATTATTTGCATATGTATATGTGCGTGTGTTTGTGTACATTATAATACATTATATATTTTTATATGTCATCAGCATCCAATTTCATTCCTTAGTTCTAACGTCAAATTCCCACATACTTGTCCAACTCTGTCTATCAAAATCACCCTCCACCATGGACCCCATAGCACCTTTAAAGAAACAAGCTTAATCTGAGGAACTCCTCTTTCTGTCGAAGAACCAAGCTAGACACGGGAACGAGCATTTTTGTGGATGGGTAATGTTCTGGAGGCTATAACTCACCAGTGGGCCCCGGAGAGGTATCAGGTGTGACTTCCTCGGTAGTATTTGGTTTTAGAAAAGTAACACTGCTGCCTCCATTCTCAGACCAAGTGATGGCTCCTGTAACCTCTTCCCGCAAACACTTAAACAAATCCTCAGTTTTTCTGAAACAAAGGATTTTTACTGTGTTCCTGAGGTTGATTGGAGGAGAGGGCAGAGCTATATGAATTCTGATCCTGATCCCTCCTACTAGGGTGGGAGGTATTTGTAAGTCATTTAGCCCACATTCCTCATGAACCAACATCTGAAGTGAGTATGTCAGGAGTGGAGGGAAACAGGAGAGAACTTAGGGATAGAAAGCAGAAAGGTAAATCACCTGAGAATGACTGTTAAAAATACCTGGACCCTTGGTGCACCCTGATGAAGGTGGGTGCAGTCCAAGTGCATCCCAGGGCCCTGAGTTCATGACTCAGGGCTAGCGGGAGCAACCAAGATGAACAACTAAATAAAATAAGTGGAGTTCTTCCTCCTCTCTCTTTCTGCCTGCCTGCCTCTGCTCACCTTCATTCCTGCCTGCAGCTTTCCTCTTCAAAACAAAACAAAACTCCCAAGCCCTTCTCCTTGTTTTGGGGATCAGAATTCCCCAGAGGATTTTTTTCTTTGAATGTTCAAGTTTGAGAGCCTTTGGTCTGTATAGTCAGGAAAATGTTTGCCTTGCCCATGAGCTGACATGAACTTCTGACTAAAGAAAGTTCGAGTGTACATGAGGTTGGTTGGAGCAGCCAGAGCAAACATTATGGAGAGGTCCCAGCTGCAATGGTGGCGGTGCCGGCGCTGGTGGTTGATGTGGGGGCTTGTGGTGGGGGTGGCGAGTTGAGACACCGATGACATACAGGGTCCCTTTGGAAAGAGTTCACGGGGTGCCATTTTGACCAGGATCACATGGTCAAAATGGCAAGTTTATGAGAATCAATAGCAGCGAGTTTAAACTCATTGTGGGCTGGGAAAGTCACATAAGGAGGGAATGCACACGCGTGTGTGCCGCCTTGTGTGTCCTTCCACGTGTGCTGCTTGCATTGCCCCAGTATGAGATGGGACTCCTCCCTTTGTGGGTGGCGCCAGGAGGCTGGCGTCTCTCCAGCGCTGGTGAGGTCGCCTGGATGGATACAAGACCTTGAAGGTCAGTCTCAGGACAACTTCCCAAAGCACATTGAACTTGTTAATTTCTTACTCTGTACAAGGACGGGGAGAATTCTAGCAGAGCCAGAAAATCTTTGCGTCTAAAACATCACAAAATTCACCAAAGACAATCCAGTGATAATTATGCTAATTAACGAAGTACCTGGTGTTGGTTGGAGATAAGATAACTGAAGCCTAGGCAGTATTCACCTCTGGTGCATGACCTTTTGATTAAATGCTACTTGACCATCCAGATTAGGAATTCACTTCTAGGGCATAGATACAAATTAAAACCCACATGCCATACTGTGTTTAAACAGCATCAAGTGTTTTTAAAAACTTACTGTCCACATCACATCCAGTATATGGGAAAATTGTGCTCCATCTGGTTGCTGTAGGAATTAAACTTTAAACCACTGTATCTGAGTCAGTCTTGATTAAAATGTAGTGTTACACTTTCCATGGTAATAAACTGAAATGGGTAGTAAGTTGTTAATGTAAGAGCTTATAAGAAAGCAAAACACTATTTTACATATTTAGAAAATATTTTTATGCCAGTTCATATACCCCCAAATGGGGTTAAGCTAATTTTTAACCTGAATCTTATCAATAAGGTGAATTTTCAGGCCAAGTTTTCTAAAAAGTCAGAGCTTCCTATAATAAAAGTTTACTTAATACAAAGCTGGAAAGACTGTCAACTAGTAACCTTAAAACCATTAGTTTGTGTTATAAGGAATGACATTGGTTAGAAGACTTACTATAGGGAGCAGTGCTTATCACTTAACGTTACAAACAATGTCACCGAAGGTTGAATTTATGGCCAACTTTGGGGATCATTGATCCCCTGACTGCGCCTTCATGACCACATTGTAATTAGCTAGTTGTATAAAAACTGAGCATGTTTTTTTGGAGAGAGGAATTTTATTCCTCTTACTACAAGTTCTATACTAATAAATGTTAAATACATATGCTGAGCAGATGAAGACACAAAGCAAATTCTCTCTCTTTTACAGTCCTGACAAGTCTCAGTTGTACAGGAATTGACTGTTTCCAAGTGGAAGGAAACTCCCCCCACCCCACTTCGTCAGACCCATATCATGAAAAGGAACAATGAATAACATGAACTAGCCTGTCATTTGGAAGTTATCCTCTGTGGAAGAGGGTCTCTAGGTTTTAGGTGAAATTTAGCAATCCTGGAAAAGTACAGAGAAGCTTGAATTCCACTGTTCTTCTGACAGTTTATTTCAACAAACCTCATTTGAGTCCATTTCCTTGAACACTTATGCCAGAAACGAAACAGTATTCCAGTCCAAGTGTGGGTCTTCAGATTTTGAGATAGTGGCCATAAATATGTATATAAAATGTGATGGAGATGGTAGCTGATTCCTCTCCCCGATCCTTCTTTCTTTCTTTCCCTGGCAGCAGAGTTGAGCTGGGCATGTTGCTTAACTGGAAGTCAAGCCTGAGCCTCCCTGTCTCGAATGCAGCTGTGTGATGGTTCTGACCAACAGAATGTGAGTGGAAGGGATATGAGCAACTTCTGCTCACTTATTTAGGAGCAAGTCTCTAGGTTTAGCTCTTTTACCCTTCCCATTGGCTGCTCTGGTGATATCTGCAGAAACCTCAGATGCTGACCGCTAGCCTGGGTCCTTGAGTGACTATGTGGAGGAAAACCGCTCGCCGACCTGGAATACCCACCTTGCACTGAATAGTTACAGGGAAATGACCTTTTTTGCTCTTTAAGTCATATTATTATTAGGTCTCTTGTTATAGCAGCTTAACTCTTACCCTCACTCATGCATATACACATAGAAACATTTATTTCTTTTTTGTTTTTAAAGGAAAGACACAAGTGATGTGGGGGCTTTGGGGTCTGGTGGGTGAATAGCTCAAGAAAACATTCTTGAGCGTTAGAGTGGAGTTTGATAAGTTTATTAGAGAAAACAGAGAAGGAAGAAAGCAAAAGCAGGAGATAGCCTCCTGGGTGGGGTGGGGGTGGGGGGGCTGCACCTAGGTTTGCAGAGCAGGTAAATAGACACCCTGCTCTGGCACTTGAGGGTAGGAGAGGGGTCCTTAAATCATTAAAAGACCATACAGTTGTAGCCGGCAATTTTATGTGAGATAAGAAGGGGACATCCTGAAACTCCTTTAAACAAATGTCTGTAAAAGATGATTCTGGCTCCAGTGTGCTTCCTCAAGGGGTCAAAACAAAACAAAACAAAACAAAACTTACTGTATCTTTGTTTAAATTTGGAACCCAATTTGATTTATCTTGTCATTTCCCTGTGGTTTGATTCCCTGCAAATTTCTAAGCCTGTGAAACTTCTGAGGAGATTGAGACAGGCAGCATCCCATTCTGAGCTCTCCCTCTATCATAAGCAGGAATGAAGACAAGCAAGGAGAGAGAGAGAGAGAGAGAGAGAGAGAGAGAGAGAGAGAGAGAGAGAGAGAGAGAGAGAGAGAGAGAGAGAGAGAAACACTCTATTTAGTGGTTTATCTGGTTGTTTTCCCTGGCCTGAGTCTTGATCCAGGGCTCTTGGCTAACCCAGTAGGCCACCAGGGTGTAGTTTTATATTTCTTTTGACTCCATCTTGATATTTAATCTGGTTGATGTGGACTAGTTTAGAGTGCGTGAGATTGAGTTTACCCTGCCTGGTAAAGATTATCAGTGAAGGGAGTGCGGATCATTGTTCAGGTCCTTAATTGATCTATCATCATATCTGTTCATCCATCCATCCATCCATCTATCCACTATACATGCTGTTCTGGGAATATGCAAGACTCTTGCTGAAGGATTATAGGGGTTGTTAATGACACAAATATGAATATAATACCCAATCCCTGTAGTCAGGGAGCTTATAGTCTTTAGATTCTAAGGTGGAGACTAAATCATTGAACTAGGGATAATTAGGATTATTTTTTAATCTAGTAAGTTTTAATTAAATTGGAAAATGTCTAGTTTCATTTATATTTATTATCATTGTTATTGTTATTTTTTGAGATTGCGCTCCCTAAGTTTTTCCCATTTGATTTTATTATGGCACTGAAAGAGACTAATGTAAAATTCATAGCAAGGGGGACAAGCAGAGCTCATATAAATCACCTTTCAGGATCTGGGAACACATCTAAGAAGGATAAAGTACTTCCCAGGGAAGAGAGTTTCACCCACCTTCCACAACTGCCACTTCTCCTACTCAGTTAATGATTTTGCTTCCAGCATCACTGAGAAACAAGCAATTAGGGCTCCCTACTTCTTCAGATCTTTCTACTTGCTAAGTTTTGGTGTTTATTTTCAAGGCAATTGTTTTCAGAGTGAAGGACCATTTTTATTTAATGAGACAGGCAGGAGCACAGCAGTGTGTCACTCACCAGAAGCTCGCTCTTTGCTCCTCCCCTCACCCCCCCACCTCTCTTTCCCCCTGGAGAGTATTAAATACTGTAAAAACTGAAGTGTCATTGTGGACTTGGGCCTTCCTGTGCTCTAGGAAATTCCCAAGCCTCCAACAGCTTAAGGGTTGAAGACAAGAGGAGAAATTGAAAGGATCTGCCTAAAACGTTTTGCCAGGTAGGAGGAAATTCCTTTCCCATGGATAATTTTACAGCAAGAAACTCTGTATTTATTTTTACAAATATACTGCTTCTCTTTATGAGAGAGAGAGAGAGAGAGAGAGAGAGAGAGAGAGAGAGAGAGAGAGAGAGAGAGAGAGAGAGAATCTGATAGCAAAGAAATGGAGAGAAAGAGACAGGGATAAAGACACAGAAAAAACAAAAATACCCAAGGAATATCTGTTAGGTATACAGAGAAAGAGTAGCCTCTAAAATGAAAACTATGATAAAAAAGAACCTGATTAAAAGCAAAAATTCTCTGAACTTCTGTGGAGCAGGGAGATGTGAATTGTTTTGAGAATGTACCTGATTTTGTAGTCTGTGTGGAAAGGGAAACCCGATACATGTTAGGGGGACTGATACAAGTTTCATGAATTATTTCATTGATGAAAATTTTGGGGAAACTTTAAAAATGGAGCTTAGTATTAGAATGATAAGGTTGAAAAAGAAGAAAGTAAAGATTGAATGAATAAGCAAAGTGAGAAGACATATAAAGTTGAGATATAAATGACTTTCTCAGAGGGATGGGGGCAATTTTTATTTAAACCTCAGAGTTTTTTTCTATCTTGCCAGGAGTCATATTATTTGACCACTGTTTCCCTTTTTGCTTAACTACCACATACATTTTTAATAAAGAAATTAAATGGTTGTTTAATTTATGAGAATTTTCAAGCATATAGCAAATTTAAAGAATTCACAGAGAAAGCATATATACTCACTACCCTGATCTCGCATTAACATTTTAATATCGTTTCTTCATATATTCATCTTTCTACCCATTAATCTATTTTGCTTTTTATGCGTTTTCAAGTAAGTACAGACATCAATACACATCTCCCTGAAGACTATGACATGTATATCTTTTACAAGAGTTCAAAAAATTGATTTTTATAAAACGTCAATAAAAGTTAATTTGAAGATGACCAAGATTAGATTTTAGGTGCAAATTTTAGTTGACTGAGGCTGCTCTTTCTGCATTTAAATTCATTGAACAAGCATAGGGATGAGGATGACTACAAAGGATGACTTCTGTAAGCTGGAAGATCAAATATTGACTGGGAAATATTCCACAGAATCTGCAGGAGAAAAATCCATCAGCTTTTTGTTCTCTTTTATATTGATCTCAAAGACTAAGAAATAGGTCTGGGGAAAACCAAATGCAGAAGAAACTTTTCACATTTCATCGCCTGCCTGTGTAGCCTACAGGCCTTTGAAAGTAGCCAATATAGGATTTTGTCTGGTGGTTTCTGACTCAAAGGAATGGCATCGAAAAGTCTATAGAGGCATTTATTCTATCACTGCCATGGGTAATGGAGGAGTCTATATTTTGGCAGAAAGAGCAAGTATGTAATATTACAAACCAGTGAAGAATTGATGAATATTATCTACCTGATATCTTGGCCTGAAATATTCTGAGTCAAAAGCATGATGACTTAAAAAAATCATTAAGGAAATAGTCTTAATCCAAACTTTCTAACTTAATCTTGTGTCTTTTGTTTGAACAACTTACTAAGCAAATTTTTGTGGCTGTAAGTTTTAAAAGATTCACATTCTGGCCCTATCTCGCCTCTGCCCCCTTGTGCTTGGGTTACAGTTAGACTGGTTTATTTTAGATCATCAGAGATCTTAAACCAAGTTTCCTTTAACTACTATGCCCATAATCTGGTTTTGCTCATTCTACAAATTTGTCAAATGTTTCCTTTTATGCTGTTTGTTCTGATTATCTTTTTTGAATACTAATGAATTAAAAATATAATTTTAATTAAAATATAAGTGGTTTTGTATTTTCTATCAATGGCCTAATAGGCACTAGCTTTCTAAGACTACCTCTAAAAAAATCTTTGTGTAGAGCATTCATTCTCAAGAACAGAAAGCAATTATCCCCCCTGAGCAAGTGAATTCAGCAAATACTTGATGATCACTTATTGTGTGTCAGGCACTGAGGATAGCTCGTGAAAACAGAGATTCCTCATAGTGCTTATATTCTAGTAGTAGGTGGGGATGTGACAACAGATAATTAATGAAAACCCTGGTAAGTATTAGTAGCATGTTGGAAGGTGATGAGGTACAAGAAAAGAGGAAAAGTAGAGCAGAGTAACAGGGTTGGATGTGCTGGGAAAATGAGAAATGGGTATTCATTTTAAGTAGAATGATTAGGATGGGTTTTACTGAGAAGGTGGAGAGATTAACCATGTGAGTATATGCTGACATATGGGGAAGAGAGTTCCAGATGGAGGGAGTATGTCTGACTTATTTGAAGAACAGCCTGTTAACCAAAACGGGTAATGAGCGAGGGTGTGTGATGAATCAGGAGGAAACTAGAGGCCAGATCACACAAGGCCTTGCAGCCCATTCCGTCTTTTTACTTTGAATGAAACAAGGAGACTTTGGGAGGCTTTGAGTGGAGATGACTTGGTTTGCAAAGGATTTCCCTGGATGTACGTTGAGACTAGATTTCAGAGAGAGAGAGAGGTTAGCACCAGGAAATGCAGCTGTTGTAGTAATCAACTAAGACAGATGATGGTGCCTGGAGCCAGGCGGTTTGCAGTAGAAATGATTAGAGAAGACCAGAGTCTGGATAAACAGTTTTAAAGTAGAGCCAACAGCATTTCCTAACAGGTTCAGTATAGGGGGTGTGTGGGAGAGAGGAGTTAATGCTATCTCCCTGGTTTTTTGGTTTGTACTGGTTTTTTGGTTTGCAGTGCTATGAATTAGGATAAAAGAAGGGAGAGAGGGAAAAAGGAAAGAAGGGAGAGAACAAAGAAAAGTGCAAAAATGGGAACTGTTTTAAGGACCAACGAAGCAATAGTAATCAAAACAGTATGATATTGGAATAAAAACATACACCACAGTGGACTAGAATCAAGAGCCCTGAAATAAAACCATACATAGCAGTTAATTTACAGCAAAGGTGCCATGAATATGTAATGGAGAAAGGAAAGTCTTTTCAACAAATGATGTTGGGGAAACTGGACAGCCAAGTGCAAAAGATTGAAACTGGAGCATCCTCTAATACCATATACAAAAATCAACTCAACTCAAAATGCATAGGAGACCTTGATGTAAGACACAAACTCTAACAAGTATAGAAGAAAACATAGGTATACACTTCCTAATAGTGTCCTTAAAGATGCCTTTGAGAATTCAACTCCAATGTCAAGGAAAAGACAAGAAAAAACAAATGATTGGGATTCTATTAAACTAAAAGGTTTAGTACAGTAAAAAGAAGTATTAACAGAATGAAAAGACACACTACTGAAGGGAAGAAGATATTTTCACCTCAGGCAGACATTAAGGAGTTAATGTCCAAGATTTAGAAGGAACTAATGTAACTCAACAGAAAAACAAATAATCGAAAAATGGGCAGAGGATCTCAGCAGCTACTTCTCCAATGAGGATATATGGATGGCCAAGAGGCAAATGAAAAAATGTTCTTCTTTACTTATTATGCAAATAAAAGCCACAATGAGATATCACCTTGCACTGCTGAGAATGTCCTCCATCAAAATGACAATAAACAACAGGAGTTGTTGCAGGTATGGAGAGAAAGGTAACCCTCCTATGGGTAGTGGGAGTATTGGTTAGTACAGCCATTTTGGAAAAATATAGAATTTGGAATTAAAAATAAAATTATTGTATGACCCAGTAATCCCACTCCAAAGTATCTATCCAAAGAATAAGAAAGTGTTAACTTGAAGAGAGGTATGTACTCTTATAATCACTGCAGCACTGTTTATAATAACCAAGATGAAAATAACCTAAATGTCCATCAATAGGTAAATGGATAAGGAAAAAATCTCTCTCTCTCTCTCTCTCTCTCTCTCTCTCTCTCTCTCTCTCTCTCTCTCACACACACACACACACACACACACACACACACACACGCACACACACGAATACTACTCAGACGTAAAAATGGTGAAGTTTTGCCATTGTTTCAACATTTAGGGAACTCAAATGTATATTATTGAGATGAGTCAAGGAGAAAGGCAAATATTGGATTATTTCACCTCTATTTGTAATAAGGAGAGATAATGCAAATAAAATGATGAAGTAAAATTAGAATAAATGTTTAAACTGACAGCAAGGTTGAGGTTCTGGAGTGAAAGGGGTTGGGAGTTGGGTTCATGTGGGGGAGAGGGTTTTACCTACCATTTTGTTTTAATTTGATACCCACCCCCCTTTTTTGATTGTTTTGGTCTATATTTATTCATCCCAATAAAGATAAAAGAATGAAAAAAATATTAAATGCTACTTCAGATTTTAAAAGGATATACCAAGAATAACTTGATGGCACTTAATTATTTTAAGCTGAAGTTGTGGAGACAGATGTGAAAGTTTCAGCTCAAAGAACATAGTTTAAAAGACATTATTATTTCATCCAGTGACCACAGAGCCATCAGCTTGGTGTCAAAATGGTACCCCAGTCCTCTGATTTAGGGACACTTCTTTCACTGCTTTGAAAAGTCTGTTACAACCCCAAAATCTCAATTGCATTATGGTGTGGTTATTTCCTAGATATAAAGTGAAAACGTAGTTGCAGCTTTGATTCAAGCAAGCATTTCTCTGGGAATAAAAATGTGGAGACTTGCTTTTGTCAGTGAGAAAGGACTAAATTTGGGGAATTTTGTTCAGTAGACTCTTGCTTGACAAAAGTGATGGTAACCTCTCAAATTTTTAAGCTTTTTACAAAGTGCTTCCTTCCCCATTAGCTCACATTGTCCTCACACTGACACCAAGTGGTGATGGCAGGGTTTCATTGCCTCTGTTTTATAGCCTGAAGAGGAAGGTTTAGAGTTCAAAAGACTTCAAGAGACTTAAGAAGCTACATAACAAGAAAGTGGCAGACTGACACTTGAACCAGAAAATTCAAAGTCAAGTTCTGTGCAATTTATACTGCTCGGCACTACACTTTCTCTCTCTTCTGGAGCAACATTTTTCTATTTATTCATTTGTTTTCCATTTTGAGGGGAAAGTTTCAGACAGGAATGAAGGCGAGCAGAGGCAAGTAGGCAGGAATAGAGAGGAGGGCGAAGCATTTTAATTTATTTTATTTAGTTGTTCATTATAGTTGTTACCCCAGCCCTAGGATCGAACCCTGGTTCGTGGGATGTATGTAGACTGCACTTGGCTGGAGGTGGAAGACCCAACTGTTACTCCATCAGGGTGTGCCTGAACAAGAGAGAAATAAAGAAAGAATTGTGTGTATGACACCAACCTAGACCATTACAGCAGGCCATCAGATCTTGCCTTTATTAACTGTCAAGATTTATATTTATATTTCCTGGTGACAAGAAGTAGGGAGTGACAGTAAGTGACCTGACTCAACCAGAGCTTTTGGAGAGGCATGATTTACTTACTGGATGGTAGGCATCCTTCATGAGTGAAACACCTTAGAAATATAGTTATTCCTTTACTCTGGTGAGATCAAGTTCATGAAATCCTGAGGTAGCGGAGTTTATAAGCCAATATAAATGGGAAGTTTGAGTAAATATTCCATTTTCCTTGGATCAAATCATTCAGCAATTGATTCAATCATTTCTATACTGATCATAAAAGAAAAAAAATTGTTAGCTTCAATGTCTGCATTACCTGCAAGTTTTCTCAAGGGAAGCTTTACTCTCTGCAGGTTCCTAGCCCAGTGAAGGAGATAAACCATTACACAATGGCAGTCCAATATGGCAGATGGCATAACTGATACACGAATCAAGCCTATGGGACCAGATGAGTCAGGACATAAAGAGGGTCTAGGATGGTTTTAAAAATTGATCAACAGCCAAGATTTTGTTCAGGTACAGAATTTTACACACCTCATCAGTTAGGGGCCTGTCATATAATGACTACAGCTAATGGAAGGATCATGGAGATTGACATCCACTTAGTGCTTTGCTCATAGCTCTGTTGAACTGACATTGTCTCTTTACTCCTCCCTGCAGAGATGCACCAGGTTTCTGTGTCTTGGCATTTTTTTTCTGAGGCTAATAACACATTAATTATCATTGAAATGTTTGATCCAGACTCCCTCAAATATTTTACAGCAAGTATGTATACATATCCAAGTCATCTTCAGGTTTGTGAATGGCCACTGAAAGCAAATGTTCATGTTTATGTGTAGCTTAAGGCTAGCCATTAGTATTTTTTAAACTTTCGGACATGCTGTGTGGTTTCTTACGTGATGTGTATAGAAGAATCTGTTCATGTCCCTCAATTGTTTGCTTTCTGGGACTTCCCATTACTCAGAAGTCATACTGTCTTGTAAGAAAGCCAAAACTACAGTTCTTAAAGTAACCCTGTTGAAGTGACCAGAAAGAAAAAAGAGGGAGAGGGAGAAAGAAATCGTAACTATGGCTTTCAGAGAATCAAGCATAATTAGAAAGCACATTGAAAAAATGTGTTAAATTAGTTTTCCACATTTGCATTGGGTCTTTCACCCACATAGTTTGATGCTTACCTCTCAGTCAATGTATTCTAAAGAAAACATTAAATAAACCAACTGTCATCTCTTACCTTTCTCTACTTAGTTGATAATACTTGATTTTCTTCCTGTGACGTTAGAGATACTGATGAAGGACCATAAAAGGGACATCTGCCTGAGCAAGAGCCATTGTATGCTGAATGCATAGAAAAATGGTTTTCAAGTGTGGTCCCTTGGACCAGCTGTGATTCTCAGGCCCCAGTTCAGACTTACTGAATCAGAAACTCTGGTGGTGAGGCCCAGGAAATTGTGTTTTAGCAGGTCCTTGGAGTGATTCTGATACAATACCTGAGTTTGAGAATCATTGACATAGAATATTAGAAATGGCTTTTTTTCATTTTTTAGTTGAGGGGTCAGGGAGGGAGACCAGAAACCTTGAAGGAGACTGGCATTGAAAACACTGCTGATTTCGTTAGATAAAGTTAACTAAGTTTAACTTTTTTTTGTGATTGAAGATGGAGAAAGTATGCATAGATCCGTTTTATCCCACTTCTCAGGGAGCCAAAGTTCTCCATTAGACTTATTATTCCTGAAGAGCTCATACAGTACAGGTGTGGGAGCTTCAATAAAGATTTAAGCATGTCCCCAGCACTCTAAGACTTTAGCTCTTGAATCATTGAATGAGCTCTGTTTGGGGGTGTCTAATACCTCTTCTGTGTCCTTGTATGGGAAAGAAGGAAAGACAGAAGAAAGGAAGCAATGAAAGAAGGGAGGGAGGGAGGGAGGAAGATAGAATTTTTGATGAGCACAGGCCAGTTGTGTTTTAGACTATCATCAAGTTTTGGCTTGTGATTGTTTCCTCATTATTAGATGTAGGTCATGGATTTGGAGGAGGAATATTATCTAAATGATGTTAAGTTTTCTCCTGTATAACATCAGGAGGTACATTTCTTTTTCTTTCTTTTTTTAAGGAAAAGTCCAGTCAGGAATGAGGATGAACAGAGGCAGGCAGAGTGGAGGAAGAAGCACTTTATTTTATTCAGTTGTTCATCCTGATAGTTTCCAGGGCTCTGGGTCTTGAACCAGAGACCCTGGGATGTATGTGGACTATACCCTGGTGAACCAAACTGCTAGGCCACCAGGGCACTCCAGGAAGTACATTTCTAAGGGCAAAAATGTACCATTACAGAGGGTACTTCGAGACTGTTAAAAGCCTGTTCCCCAACCTACTTTACCCAATAATAGTTGCAAATAATTTTTTTAAATGAATTAGTCTCAAAAAAATAAACTGTTCTAATGAGTTTACCATTTAAGCAACATACTTGAATAGAACTTTCTTTCTTCCAAACCTATTAGAGTTATTTCCAGATAGAATCAATATCTTATTCTATCTTTGCCTAATGATACTTCATGTAATGACCACATTTTTTTTGCCTCCATGAACCCTATGTTTTCAAGGGCAAAACTCTTCAGCAGCTTAAAAATCAGATATAAACATCTTCATGATATATCATGTGGATTTTAAGTCCTTAATCTACAGACATTTTTCTCTTCAGAGATATACCACATATATGCACAGTTGTAAAGGTTTATAAACTGTGGACTTTCCCAACCAGATTTCCATAAACAGCTCTAGCACTTTATTTACAACTAAAAATAATTCTCATTCTCATGACTAATTGCATTCATGCAATAAAAAGGACATAATGGAATATAAAAATATAGATACCCCGCCTAAAGGTCTTATATTTCACCTAACTTTATAACCCCCAATAATTAAAAAAATCGATCTATAGTGTTTATTGCAATTACTGTAACAATCATCTTAATAATATTTGAATTTGTTTTGGGTCATTCTTCCTGGCTCTTTTAAATGCTCAAAATCTTTACCTCCTACTGTCTTTATCCCTTAGAACATCTGTTTTTCAAGATTCATGTGTTCATGTACTTGCTATTAGGTGAAACTGTGTTAGAAAACAGGATATTTAAAGTATCTACCCTCAAATTACTCAAATGCCTCTTTGAGGAGGCATTAGTGAGAGGCTGATGGAGAAACTGGGGAACAGAGAAATCCAATTATATTACATCAACTTTTTGGAAAACACTGGACCAGTACCTGAGGGAATGTTGGTAACACGGTGGATGATATAATATGTGTCTTGAATCAGCAGCAAGCACTTTAGACTCAGCACACAAACCTTGACATGTATACGGGTCCACAGAGCAAATTGTCAGGCGTCCTTGAAGTTATGACTTTCTGTTGGTTTAAAATAATAATAGCATAGGTGTAATTATCTGCTATCCAGAGTCACTCTTGTTCTAAAAGTAGAATTGTGTGTTTTACTCATTCATTCCACTAACGGAGAATTGCTCTATTGTCCAAAAAAAAAAAAAAAAATCACAGAAGTCTGCAGTACTTATTAAATATGACTAAAAGTTGTTAAGGTGAAAATGAGAGAGATTTTAGTTTGAGAACATGGACCCAGCAAGCCATATAAGCTCTGTTTACAGACATTTTCATTTTCACACAATACAAGGCAATCCTATTTTGCCTTTTGAAAGAATTTATAAAGAGTAAAATATTAAGACCCTCTTCCGCTATAAAATAGCTGTCAAGGTTGGTTTGAGTCATTTATTCTATTAGTTTAAATCACTCAGTTGAAGCCAAGAAGCTATATATAAAGCAGGAGGCTTATTACACAGTTTTATACTATGTTGAAATTCCTTCATAACAGAATCACAAATTTAAATAGAAGCAATTGAGAGCATCAATCTACTCTAAACATGAACCAGAGTAAGATCAATCACTCTGTCATCAGCATATATCAGACTTTCATTCAAGTAAGAGCTGGTACTATCCCTTAAAGAAAGAAAAAAGCTTCCCAAACCTTCCCTTGAATATTTTTTTAAAAGACTGATCATTTCTAGAAAAACAAGGATTTCCAAAACAACAAATAAGCTTCTTTAACATGGAATGGGCCAATCAACCGGTAACATGGATGCATCATTTGCCAGTTGAAATAATTACCTAAGATTTCAAATTCAGCACCATAAAACAACTACTAAATCACAAGTCCTGTTCAAAATAACAGACTTCGTACAGAGCCCTTCTCTGGTTGTATGCCCGAAAGCTGTTTGTCAAAATGGGAAGAACATGCCATAGATGAAGCGACATTGATTTTTAAAAATGTTGTGCCGAAGTAGTTTTATAGAAAGCAGGTTACTAGGAATGAACAAATTTACACTGTGACAAATTAGCTTGAAAATTAAGTAGTGCCAACTTTATGCAGCAAATTATCAATAGCACTAGGATCACCCAAAGCTATTGTGAAATACCATTTAGGTGCCCAGCAAGCTTTAGCTCTGAGAAGAAAACACTTGAAAAAATGATTCAAGCATTGCACCTGCATTTCCGAAGCTACTAGGAAATGTGTTTAAACAGCAGCGACCCTCGGAGCAGAGGAGGAGTGTGGCTGGATCAGTGGCCAATGTGCTGGCGGCCTGCAGCGGCCAGCTGAGGTGGTGATCTTTTCCAGGTGGGATCCCAGGGACGAGAAAGTGCCTTGTACCTGGCAGAGGTGGAGAGACAGGACGAGTACCTGGGACAGACGAATAGATATTCACTTAATTCCAATGGCAACTGCCTCTACCTAGCGGTCAGTCAGCCAGAGCCTGCATGGACAATGGAGGGACATTGCCCATAATCTTGGCCACTTTAGCCCCTTGATGGAGGGCAGCACAGGGAAGTTTATCAAGATGCACTGTGGGCCAGGTACGCTGAATTGCAGGCCATGGGGCAGATGCTGAATGTGAATGTACAGTTAACCGCTGGAGAGAGGTTGGAGAGTACCAGTGCTGGGGGCCAGAGGATTCCCTAAGGCCTAGTGTTTGGCTTAGCTGGCTCAGCATTAGATGTGGTAGGATGACAATTGGTGCAAACAAATCAAGTGCGGAGAAAATTTGATGAAGAACTTGCCAAATTCATGACCATGTCCCTACCCAAAATGTATTTGAACATAATGCATGCTCTTGAAAAGCATGCTGGGAAAGAAAATGGCATGCTGGGAAAGAAAATGGCATACTGTGTTTGTGCTTGGAGAATCATAAGAACTCTAATTAGGACAACAGCAGTTTTAAACTTGGGTCACTCTTAGGGAGTGAATTGAGCACACAGAGAAGCAGGGAGGCTACACTTAGATTTTCTGGAAAGAAGGTCTCCATTTTTCAGGTAGCTGCTGTTTCTGGGGATTGTGTTATCATTTCCATAATATACTCTACTTAAAGGGCACAAGGCTGCAAAATGATTTAAACAGAAAGATTCTTGCCTAGACTCTTTAATAAGTTTAAAGGACATACTTTAAAGTCTATTGAATTTCTTAGTTTCCATTGTATAAAAATTTTCTCTCCAAATACATTATTCTCTAAATAAGCAAACAAAACTGTAATTCCATTCTATGACACTTTTGGTGTTCTGGACATAGAATTGTGCTTTTTGAAAAACTTCCTGGTGAGTCCAGGAGCATAGGAGGATGAATTCAGTCACATATTTATGAACAGTAAATTGCTCACAGGTGTTTGTTTAGTATGAAATGAATTCTATGGAGTAGAGTCTAGACTTGAAGATTTTCACTGAAGGATTTGAAGTAGATGGTGGAGGTCTAGTTGAGTGATGAGCCTGGGGTCAGTTCATCTGGGACAGAGGCCAGAAAGGGCATGGCTTTTAGTCCTGGCATGATACTTAATCTTTCTGGGAACCAATTCCTTCATTTCCATCAATAAAATGAACAGAGGAAGTCCTGCCCTGCTGGTCTTTTTGAGGTTTACTATTATCATAGTATTAGCATAGTAGTTTACAAAGCAGCAATCAAGTGAAAGTGAAAATTAAATGAGGTAAATGAATTCAATCAGAATATACAAACTAAAATATACAAAACAAAGTAACTTTCATTAATACGTAATGCAAATTATTATTAGTGTCCCACTATTTCTACAGATTCTGAGTTTCAAGTTAGAGGGATTTTGTTTTTTCAATTTTATGTAGTGGATTTCCAAGATTTCATTTATTTAACAAGCACTAACGAGTGCTTTCTGTGTACCAGGTGGGCAAATTGTTTTTCTAATATTGAGTTCACATGATCCTAATTATAGCACTGTGAGTTAAGTGCTGTTTTGGGCCCCATTTTACAAATGGGAAAACTGACGTACGGAGAAGGGAAGAAACTTACCCAAGACCGACTATTAAGTAGTGGTTCTGGGATTCAAACACAGGGGGTCTATCTGCAAGAGTCCTTACTTTTAACCCCACTATACACTGCTGTGAGGTTGGCTGCTCAGCAAATAAAGAAGAGCTGTGCCCGGTTCCAGTGGGGATATCTCATTCAAGGCGCTTGCTTGGTGCTTCTTATTTTCCAATACATGGACTTTCTTAGAGTAATTTTCATGGAAGCCTTTGGAAAAGGATCCAAGTCGACAGAAGAACTGTCTGATATTCTCCTGGGAACATATAAAATATTTTCAGACTAATCTGGTTTTATCAGCAGCTGTGCTCATGAAATATTTGAATATTTCCCCATCCTACAAGTGTTTATCAGGTCCTCTGATGCTTGTATAAAAATACAAGCAAGATCATCCAGAAATGTTTATGTTCCGCCAAAGGAATTCAGTGTGGGAACCAGCATTTCTACCCCGTGTCCTGTATGCTTTCTCCTTTTATAGCTGCATCTGTACAACTTTCAAACAGTGAAGCCCGAGGTGTACACCCTGGGTATTTACAAGATTCTTGATGATTTGGGTCAACAAGACCATGTTTCTTGCACAATTAAAACAACATGGCAATGTGTCTTTATTTTATAAAGTTTCCCTTGGTCTGGGGAAGACATAGTTGTGTTTTGTTTTGTTTTTTAAAAACATTTTGAGGTATAATCAATACACAATATGATGTACTCCTTTCAAGTGTACGAAGACATTATTTTTAATGATTTTTTTCTTTCTAGATATATCTAGGATGGAGACCTGGAAGAGGTTTTTGGAGATCATCTTTTTTGCAGCTAATCTGAGCTTCATCAAGTCACAGAAAATTGGTAATGCCCTGGATTCTTTAAGTCAAACATGATCTTGCCTTGAACTTCTTGGTAGTGACAATCTTAAAACATCACAAGAGTTTCATAATTAACAAAAGGGAAACGATTCTTTTAAGGAGAATTTAGTATCTGAAAGTTTTAGTGAATGGTGGGTACTTGATCTTTTCTTTTTCAAGGAAAAGTGCAGGCAGGATTGAAGGCAAATAGGCAGACAGGCAGGAATACAAAGGAGGAAGAAGCAGTCTATTTTATTTTTTATTTAGTTGCTCACATTTGTTGTTTCCCCCTGGGTCTGGGACTTGAACCCAGGGGTATGTGGCCTGCACTTCTTTGGAGGCGATTGATCTAACCTCTACTCCACCAGGTCACACCCACTTGCTTGGGGTAATTGTGATCAAAAGATGGATACTCTACCAAATGCTAGTGACACTTCCGCAATACGTTTGCTGTCATAGTAACGGATTGTCGAAACTTCAAGATTAAATTCTCATCAAGTGAAGGTTGCTTGGGTAGCCTGAAGCCCCACTGAGATAACACTGAGGTCTAAATTTTCAAATATAATCACACACACTGTTGTTTGTTGAGAAAAAGAAAAACCCAGGAAACTCTCTAAATTTTCCTTTCGGCTCTGATTCCCCTCACTCATGAACAGAAGCTGTGACAGGCAGTCTTTTCAGGTTTCAAACACCTTCTAAAATGACAAAGAAAGAGCGGAGGGACTAAGAAAATGACAATTGTATAATTGCGTCAAAACGAAACACATCTTTCAAGCTGTACATTATGGGACATACATTGTATATGTGTGTGTGTGTGTGTATGTAGATATATATATTTATATATAATATTTTTTGCCTGAAAAATATTCTATAGATGTGAGGTTTCTCCTGATTGGGAAGCACTTCATGGCTGGTATTTGATTCTTCTGAAACAGATGACAGGGACCAACCAGTCAGCCATCCCTGGCACACTCACGGGATTCTCTGCTCCCAATAGGATTGCATTTTGGAAACAAAAGGCAATAAAACTTAATGGGCCTTTTTAGTCATGATTCCACTTGGTTTTATGACCAAGATTTGGCAAACTTCTGAGAGGCGGGATTCAGGACTCAATAAATGACGATGGTTTGGTGTCCCGGAGAACCCCAGCCTCATTCAGTCCTCTGCCTAGATTCTCATGTGGCCTTTGCCTAGAAAAGTGTAATATAGACTTTTGATTTCATCTTTATGGTATCCAGAGTATAACCTGACTCTCAGGAGACTTGGTTTCCAATGGTGGCCCTTGAATGGATTTCATGACTTACTTTGCCTCTCTCGGTCTTATTTTCCTTTTCTGTGAGATGAACAAATTGGATTTCTGGTACTATTACTCACACCCATTAATGCAGTGGCTACTATATAAGTAGTCACTAGATATGATTATTAAATTAAACTCCACTAAAATTCAGTGAAGGTGAAAATCTAGCTTTTCAGTCATACTAGCTACAACTCCAGTGCTCAACAGCTGCATGTACCTAGTAGTTGCAGTACTTCATTGCATACTCCTAGAGAATTATTTCCAGCTCTAAATTTTTCTAATTCCATCATTTGGTTTCATGAATGCTCAAGACTTACAACCTTGTAAATACTCTTTTCTCCTTCTTTACCTCCCTCTCTTCCTTACTTCTTTTCTCTTTCCCAAATATTTCATTGCTCAGATGTTGTTTGCGTGTTTGTTTTTGGTTGACTGCTCTATGCTAGATACTCAGGTGGTGGACAGACAAATGTAAGATATGGCATCCGTTTTCATGAAGCTCACAGTCTAGTTGGCGGGGGGAGGTTGCCATTATGAAATAAGCTCTCATGAATGTTGGATTTCAAACCAAGAAAGAAGATCATGATTCTCTGGGAATTTATCTTCTGGTAAATTAAAGGCTTTTTAAGCTTTATTTCCTTTTTCACCTTCCATATAATACTATTGGGAGGAGAGCTCTCAGGTAAAGTTAGGAGAAAGGAGGGAAGGAGAGAAGGAGAATAGGAAGGAAGAAAGGGAAAGGAAAGAGGCAATGAAGGATAAAGGAACAAATGAAGGAAAGAATGAATAAAGGAAATAAATAAAATAAAACTTGATGGAGTTAATAGCATTTTAAAGCCCAGTGGCAAGTGGAATTGGGGAGACTAGGAGAAGCTAAATTATAGAGCCCTAGAATGTAGAAATGTGGAAAAGGTAGAGCTATAAAGCAAGAGAGAGTGCAGGGCCAGCCCTTTCTAGAAGTTTAACCCTCCTGGCATAAAACCAAATGCAAGATGTGTTTAACTAGTGTGGGAAAATTATCCCCTGGCTCTTTAACCACTTTAAACTAAAACCATCTTAGTTTCTGCTTTTGTTACTCTTCGTTACTAACTCATGCGTTCTCTCTTCATCACAGATTATCAAATAGTTGGGTATAGTGGGGAAAAGTCATGGTTCCTGAGAAATAATCTTAATCACCTCTTTAACATCTTGCCACCAAAAAAGTGAAATTTGAGTTGTAAGAAACCAGGTCATCTGGTCAACCCTTTATTCTAGGGTGATGCAATCTGGGCGATGAGTTATTTGCTCAAGTCCTTCAGGCATCTGATATCTGAGTTCTTCAATGAGGAGACTAGGGTGAGCCCAACTGGAGTACCACTTGGTCTGGTCACTGTTGGGATTGTGGTTCCCAGGATCAGGGTGGCTCCCAGGGTTTGGGAGTCGTTGTGCAATGTAGTTCGGGGACGCAAAGAACAAATATGAACTAGACCCATGGTAATGACAAGAATCCAATGAAAAGGCTGGTGATAGCCAGGGAGTGCCAGAGGTCAAAGCTAGATGTTGATATCTTAGGTCAGGTTATCTATTTGCTGAGTTAAGGAGCTGAGTTCACACTCTGGACTATCATGTGGGAGACCACATGTCTCCTGCACAGGGGTTTGGTGAACATGTGATTTTGAGGGAGTATAGGTTTTCCCTGTTATCCGAGAATAGAGCTTTCCTTTTAAACCCTTCCCATTGGGAAGAGGACAGTTCCTTTCTCAGTATCCTGTTACATTTATAAAAGTGTTGTTCTTCTTAATGAGATTCAAGGGATTGTCCAAGTGGGTTTCAAGATCAGAGGTATCAGTAGATGAGGACAGAAGCCTCTGAAAATGATGCCATGGAAGGACAGAAAGGCACAGAGGACATTATCACTTCTCTGAGCTCACTGCCTTTTGGGGTGTCTGAAGACTACTGCATGTAGGCTGCCTGGCATGGCTCTCCCTAGGTGGACAACATTTGATTCCGTTGGCTCTAAGCAGTTTGAGTGAATACCTGCTGGCTTCATTTCTTTTGTCCTTTCTCTTGTAGCTTGCAGAGAAGCTATCTTGGCAGATATTGTGTTCCTAGTAGACAGTTCAACTAGCATTGGACCCCAGAACTTCCAGAAAGTGAAGAACTTCCTTCATTCTGTTGTCCTGGGACTTGATATCAGCAGTGACCAGGTCCGAGTGGGACTTGCCCAGTATAATGACAATATCTACCCAGCCTTTCAGCTGAACCAGTATCCTCTAAAGCGTATGGTCCTGGAGCAGATCCGGAATCTTCCCTACCGCACAGGAGGCACAAACACAGGGAGTGCCCTGGAGTTTGTCAGGACCAACTACTTGACTGAGGCAGCTGGCAGCCGGACCAAGGACAAGATTCCTCAGATAATTATCTTGGTGACAGATGGGGAGTCAAATGATGAAGTCCAGGAGGCAGCTGACAGACTGAAAGAAGATGGGACTGTTGTGTACGTGGTAGGGGTCAATGTTCAAGATGTTCAGGAGTTGCAAAAAATAGCCAGTGAGCCATTTGAGAAGTTTCTCTTCAACACTGAAAATTTCAACAGCCTGCAGGATTTTTCAGGAGGCATTCTTCAGACTCTGTGCTCTGCTGTGGAGAGTAAGATAAAAGGTAAGAAGCTATGTGAAAACCCAGCATTTTAGCCAAGATGCCAGAATACACTGAGTGTAGTGGGAGGGCAGGAGAAGGAGCTGCCTGCCAAGTGTGAAAAATCGGGGAACCTTCCTAGATGAAGAAACATCTGAGCTCAGGACTGAAGGATCAGTGGAGTGCTCAGGGCTAGGAAAGTACATCCTACCATTGTGCTCAGAGGAAATAGATGGGTGTTGGTGTCTGGAAGACCTGTTTACTTTAATCCTGCTTTTGCCACTTTCTCGTTGTGGAGAACACTTCTTCATACCAATTTTCTTATCTGCTCAAGGAAGATGCCTAGTAGAATGGTATATCAGGATTCCATCAGATAAAGTATATAAAAACTTCCAGCACAAAGTAACCACTTATATCTATATTCATTTCCTTGCTTCCACCATTGGTTGAAGGAGAATAATCGAAAGACACCTTAACCTAACAAAACAAACACTACAGCTAGTAGGGTATCAGAGGAGTTGAGGCCTGTGACATAGTTCCATGCAGAGGAGGTAGAAGTACAATATGTACAGTGTTGCATATGCATTATCTCTCATATTCCTCGCACAAAGCCATTCTTGCATTCAATTCTCATGGGATTTTTATTTACTTTCTCCTCTGTCTTTTCCTTTCCGCCTTCTCTCTTCCTTTCCAGAATTCACCAAGGCCTATGCAGATGTGGTCTTTCTTGCTGATACTTCACAGAATACATCACAGACCAGTTTCCAGTGGATGCAGAATTTCATCTCCAGAGTGGTTGGCATGCTGAATGTCGACAGGGGCAAGCACCGAGTTGGGCTGGCTCAGTATGGTGATAAAGGTCACACTGAGTTTTTGCTCAACACCTACCAGACCCGGGATGAGATGATCGCTCACATCCATGGACACTTCATGCTCCGGGGTGGCTCTAGGAAGACTGGCACAGCTCTTCGCTACCTTCATCAGACCTTCTTCCAGGAGGCAGGGGGAAGCCGATTTCATCAGGGTGTCCCCCAATATGCAGTGGTCATTACCTCAGGCAAATCTGTGGATGAGGCCCGGGAGGCAGCACACAAACTGAGGGATAAAGGTGTGAAAGTTATGCCTGTGGGTGTGCAGGACTTTGATAGGAGAGAGCTGGAGGAGATGGGGTCTCCATCCCTTGTATATGAGATGCAAGGACAAGATGGAGTAAGACAAATGATGCAGGATGTGAGTGAGGTGATCCAAGGAACAAAGCAGACAGAGTTCAGGACTGAAGCCGAGATGGAGACTGTCATAGGTAAGGAACTAAAAAGCATTGTATGAAGACTCTATTAAACACAAAAGGTCAGAAGGGGGAGGGGTGGAGTGGAGAAACTGACCTAAGAGGAATTGTGTTGGTACCTCAATAATGGTGTGACTTTACTGTGTAAGGGAGAAGTGAGGAGGGCATCCTTGGGAACAGAACACCCTGAGTGTGTGTGGGGGCGTGAATTAAGCTGCACGGATGTGGGAGACAGTGAAAAAGGGAGGCAATTGGGATGCAGTAATATGGGATGAAATTAGACTGGGTAGGAGGGACTCTGATGATAGGGTCCCAAAGGTACTGGGAAGTAACTGCAGGATTTTACAGGAAAATTGACAAGACCAAAGTGATTTTTAAGGAAATCTTCAGTAGACAGGCTGGATTGCACATGACACCTTAGCACAGAAGGACTTTAAGGCTGACTTGTCACCTGTCCACATAGGGAAGGTATCTGTACACAGCTCTATGGTGGCTCTGATAATGATAAAAGGGGATGAACCCTGGAGACAACTGAGGAAAATAATGGCACTTGGTACCAGTAGGTGAAAGGAGAAGTCATATATGCTTGGAGTGTCCAGAGAAGGTGCTCCAGAGATGGTATTCTAGAGAAGGTATTCCAGAGACGGTATTTTAGAGAAGGTGCTCCAGCGACGGTGTTCTAGAGACGGTATTCTAGAGAAGGTGCTCCAGAGACAGTATTCTAGAGACGGTATTCTAGACTTGGCAAAATCAGGGATAGCACCTTCTCTATAAATCTAGGTTTGATTTTTGGTTCCTTATTAAATAAGACCAAAGAGAAATTTCAGGACACCAAGAGACCAAAGGTAAGTTGAAAGGTTGTTTAATTGCCCCTATATTCTCTTCTCCAAATTTTGTTTCACAGTATTTAGTGGTTTACAAAGTGATGTCAGCCTTCTGCACCTGTGGTTTTGGTTCTATGTTAGGGAGATTTCTTTTTTTATATGTTAAAGAAGATTTGGATCTCTTTGGCGTGTGGACACAGTGGGTTTCCCTACATAAAGGATCTTCTAAAATCGGGAGGGAGGTGTCTGGGCTTCTCTTGGAAGGGAGTCTATGCAGTTATACCTCTTTTACTGCACTTAAGGCAGGATCAAGGGAAGGTTCTTTTATTGCAAAATGAAACAGTCAGCTAGCCCAATTTTTGAACAAAGGTTTTTTGTAGGAACTTGCGAGAGTTCACATTGGCTCTGGTAAAATGACATGAAATTGATCAGAGAGACCTGCACATGTTAGTGGTCATAGTTTATTAACATCTTTTACTGAGAGAGAGAATAAAGCATTAAATTGAGGAGGTTTCAGGTCTATAGAAGAGAATTTGACCCAGGGTATCTAGAAACTAGAAAAACAAAAAAAACATGGCAAGCAAGACTCAGCTGCTTCTAATGCATTGAGAGGAATCATAAACTGATGGTTAAAGCACTTTCTGGTGGTTATTCAGATACATATTTTACAAGTGATGTGATGCTTTCACGTGAAACATTTTGAGATGGGAGAGAACACTGTAATCTTTGATCATCCTGCCAGATTATGGTTCTAAAGGCTCCCACTGAATCCTAAAATGTATTCATAGAAATTGGTATACTATGTATGATTATAATCTATAATACTAAATATATTATTGTAGCAGGTAAAATGTAGCATAATGCTTTTGTATGTCAAATGCATGTTCTCTTTATTACTCAGTTCTTATGATAAAACCCTTTCTGGCTTTGTCTGTAGCCTGTCCGACTGCTAATCGGGCCGATTTAGTGTTCCTCATTGAGGAATTCAGCAGGGCCGGGCAACCAAATTTCCAACAAGTTGTCAATTTCTTAAAGACCACCATCAGCTTTCTGATGATTCATCCCGAAGTTGTGAGAATTGGCTTGGTCTTCTACGGCAAGAAACCACGACTTGAGTTTTCCCTGGATACCTTTAAAAATCCAGCCCAGATCTTGGAGCATTTGAACAAATTAACCCACCAAGGAAAAAGTGGAAGGGTCAAGATTGGAGCTGCTTTGGATTTCCTAAGGAACAGGGTTTTCATTAGGGAGAAGGGCAGCCGGTTTGAGCAAGGTGTCCCACAGGTAGCTGTGGTCATCACTGAGGGCCTGTCCCAAGACAATGTGTCTAGACCTGCTTCTCTCCTCCGCAAGGTGGGTGTTACCCTCATTGCAGTGGGCACTGGGCTTGCCTTAGAAAACCAGCAACTAGAGAAGATCGCTTCATATCCTCCTTGGAAGCATGCCATCCCCCTGGAATCCTTTTTGCAACTCTCCACAGTGGCAAACAAGATTAAGAACCAACTCTGCCAACAACTTGTGGGCAGAACGCCTTCGATTTCTGGGATGGAATCTGGCCGACAGGAAGGTAGGAGAAACCTTTCCAAATTTGACATTTAAAAAAAATCTTTACTGTTGGCTCATCCTGGTGGCCTAGTGGTCTAGCACACCCTGGGTGCAGTCCACATACATCCTAAGGCCCCAGGTTCAAGACCTGGGGTTGGGCGGAACAATCAAGATGAACAACTAAATGGGATAAATAAAGTGCCACTTCTTCCTCACTCTTCCTGCCTGCAGCTTTCCCTAAAAAATACTTTACTCTTCTTGCTCTATCCACTAAAGGGGTCTATGACCAGTGAGTGAGGCATTCTGTGGCCATAACACATTGTTCTGAACTTTTCTATTTGGAGCCTCAAGGCTGGCCTGTGAGCTAAGAATAACCCAGTAAATAAAAGTTTTTCCAATTCCCTGTTTCAGTAGTACAACTGCCCCCTGCAACCCCCCTCCACCGATCCCCCTCAGAGAGGCCTGGGTGATGCCTTTTTGTGCTAAGAGCTCTGTGTGTGTGATGTTTCCTGGGAATCCCCATTGGCTTTTGTCTGTTTCCTGGTGGCTGCAGAGACTGGTCTTAGGTTCTTTTCTCAGTCTCTTCTGATAAGGATCCTCATTATTTTGACTAATGTCTGTATTAACATCTTAATGAATTTCTCAACAGACTCTTTACCTCCAAACTCTCAGCAGTGCCATCCCCTAACCCTTATGAATAGCCAAGAATGTTTCTCCCTAATGCTGACATACTCTTTTTCTGAGTCAGCCCACTTTGAATTCTAAAATAAACTCTTTTTGGATATTTGAGACATTTCTCTGGGTCATGCCTTTCCACACTCCCAGACCAAACCCCCAACTCCCTGCCCCCACCAAATATTTGGGGGGAAACTAACAGAGCCCAACTATTTTATAAATTTACAGAGTTGAGAGTCAATTTCTTCCCAGGCTACTTAGCAGCTAAAAAGAAACCTGGAATCAAGGAAAATCAGCCCTAACTCTAGAAGGGTTGGGAGGGGTAGGTTAGAGTTAAATAGAAGTTGGGACCAAGGTTACCAACATTCTGTCCTGGGTGGTCAAAATATCTACCATTTATTGCTCATCTGCCAGGTATCAGACACTCTGCTAAGCACTTGTGTACATAACAGATGCGAATGCTTAGCAACATCCGGACTATAAAACATTTCCTTTCTCTCTCCACTTGGCCCCCAAATCCCCGTCTGCCAAGATTGGCAAGAATGTGCTGCAGCAGGTAGTATTCAGGACTTGGGCACTTCTGGGCAGGGCAAAGGCCACGAGCTGCAGTGGAGCCTCCTTGGGACACTGCTGCACGGGGCTGGCTGGAGAGATGCCCCTTCCGCACACTGGTCCTATTCTCAGCATCGAGCCAGTCACCAATCTTCTACCTGTCTCTAGTGGTGCTGAGTTCCAGCCAGGTCTGAGTTTCTGCCTTCTTTTTTCATGAGTCCTCCCACACTTTCCAAGCATTCAACAAACACATAGAGGCAGATAGCAAATCTCTGCACCCTTCCAAGTCACCCCCTTCCAATGTCTGTTCCTGTAGGGTAGGGTTGACAGATACATGATGCCCAGTTAAATTTGAATTGAATCTGGGCATGAAACAGCTGCTTTATTTATTTATGTTAAGGATGACCCCTTATTTCATGAACCCAGTTTCTCCCACGTGAAGGCAGAGGCAATAGAGTCCAACTTCCCTTCCAGCCAGGTAACTTGAAAGTTCTCGTCGTTCTTCCCTGGGTCAAGGGGATCCAGAGATGTAATAACACATTCTTCCTGAAAGGGGTGAGGAGAAAATTTTACTTCAGTCTTTTTGAGGAATCTGCTACATGATAAAATGAAAATACTGGGTGATGGTACCCATACGTTTTTGATGCTCAGCTCTGCTGCATTTCCATGATCTGATTTAATCTTTACAATAAGTTTCTTGGGTAGGTGTCAGGATTGTCATTTGCCAGATTAGAAAATTGAGATGTAAAGAGGCAACGCTGCAAATAAGTGATGAAAACAGGATCAAAATGGGCAGCCATTTGCCCTTTGGAATGGAGGCCTTAATTACAAAGTGATTCGTTTAACTAAGCCTCATTATAGCAGAAAGTTTTACATTAATTTAAATTAGCTGAATTAAATTAGATTTCAGAAAGTAGACTCTTTTGCTCATGTATTTAAAAAATGCACCTTGCATGAGAAGTGGGACTATTGGCTACTAAGACAATTCATAGCTTCAACTATGCTTTGTTTTTTCCCCTTTTAGCTTGTTTTCCATTTTCCCACTTGAGTGATGTCAAGTCATATTTACTTTATATCTTAAGTGGGGCTCAGCAGAAACAAACACTGAGGCAAAGATTCGGATGCAAGTGGGAGGTGACCCCAGGGGACACTGGTAGGGCACTGAAGATGTGTGAGAAGCAAGGAAAGACAGCCAGGACAAAGCTGAGTTAGTGAGCAGTTATGGATATAGGCCACTGGGGCTCACCTTTGCTGGGGCTTCAGGGAAACTTTGTCAAAGTCATTTCAGAGTGTTTCCACTCGAAGGGCAAAGAGGCTGGGGTATTTATCCACCAACTCCTGTCAACCACTGGTTGGTGGCCATCCCCAAACTTACCTCGAAGCCTTCAGGCCTGCCCAGTGTCTGGGCTGATCATGTTCCTGGTTCACAAATGCCTGTAGGCAGTCACAGGTGTTTTCAGTAGAAAGCTGTTGGCTCTCAAGGCAACCTTGAGCACTGAGGAGGATGGGTGGGGCCGGGGTGTCCCCTGGCTCACACTCCCTTCTAATGGGTTGCTGCGTCTTCCTGCCTAGGCTGTGTGCACATTGAAAAGGCTGATATTTACTTCCTTGTCGATGGATCTGGCAGCATCAACAATGACGATTTTCTTGAAATGAAGGCATTCATGAAAGAGACGACAAAGATGTTCCATGTTGGGCCCGACAAAGTCCAATTTGGAGTCGTGCAGTACTCAGACGGATCTAACAGTCAGTTTATCCTCAGCGAGTATCCCAGTGTGGCGGGGTTGAAGGCTGCCATTGACGGCATCCAGCAGAGGGGACGTGGCACCATGACAGGTCAGGCCTTGCGTGACATGGCTCAGGTCTTTGCTGACACAGCTCGCAGCGACGTGCCTTGGTATCTCATAGTCATCACCGACGGTAAATCTTCAGACTCGGTGGTCCAGGCTGCGAAGACACTCAAGGAAGACGGAGTCATCATTTATGCAATTGGAGTCAGAGACGCTAACATCAGTGAACTGAAGGACATAGCTCAGGACAAGGTCTTCTTTGTGTACGAGTTTGATTCCTTGAAGGCCATCCAGAAAGAAGTGGTTCAGGACATCTGCTCCTCAGTGTGTAAGACTTTTCTCTTTTAACTTCTCTGTCTCTCCAAGTAGATGCGTCTGTCTAATCTATTGAAATAGACTTTATTCTTGACATGTGGGTTCATTGGCCCCAAAAAGTGAGTCGTGGACACAGAGTGACCATAACCTAGAATGAACCAACCCGGTCAAATTTTATATCTTTATCCTACAGCTGTGTCTTCTTTTGAGACTGATCTATGCTGGCTTCTCTGACTTCCTCTTCCAGCCCTTGAAAAATATTTTCATGCTGCATATATGCCACCTCAGACTGTCCTTGGGGACTTGTAATTAATTCATTTCAGGCTCTGATAAATGTTCTGTTTCTTTTTGCTCGCAGCCTGTAAGAATAGGAAAGCCGACATTATCTTCCTGATAGATGGCTCAGAATCCATCGCTCCTGAAGACTTTGAAAAGATGAAGGAATTTATGAAGAGGATGGTGAATCAATCTAACATCAGCGCTGATGAAATTCAAATAGGTCTTTTGCAATTCAGCTCCACCCCTCAGGAAGAATTCAGGCTCAACCAATACTATTCAAAGGTGGACATTCACAGAGCTATCTCTGATGTTCAGCAAATGAATGATGGCACCCGTACTGGGAAAGCCCTGACTTTTACTTTGCCTTTTTTTGACAGTTCAAGAGGAGGGAGACCCAGTGTTCATCAGTATTTGATTGTGATCACTGATGGGGTCGCCCAGGATAATGTAGCCATCCCAGCCAAGGCCCTCAGGGATAGAAACGTAATTATTTTTGCCATTGGGGTAGGAGAAGCCAAAAACTCTCAGCTTTTGGAGATCACTAATGACCAGAACAAAGTCTACTATGAAGAAAAATTTGAGTCCCTACAGAACCTGGAGAAGGAAATTCTTTATAAGGTCTGCATCACCCCAGGTGAGTGACAAAGGATTTGATCTACGGACTTATTGTAGGTATCAGGGACTCTGTTGGCTTTCTCAATAAAGTAAGACTGATCCTTCTAATGGGAGGAGATGAGGAAGATCACCCCATGGGAAGCACAACTGGCCTGAACTTCTGTGGTTTATCTGACTACAGGATTCCCTTGCATGTCACCACTCTGGCCTCTAGAGACCTAAACCTTCTCCAGAACTCTGTCTCCAGAAATTCCTTACCATTCTTCCCTTTCTTCTTGGGAGACAGATGAAACCAGACTGGAATGTGTAAACACAATTTGCTGGAGACTGGGGCCTCTGGAAAGGGAAATAGACGGGGAGAAAAGTTAGATAGCCCCTCTTAGGAAACCGACACACAGTCTTTTTTTTTTTGGTTATTAATAATTATTCAGTCTTGCGTTGTATATTTTGCACCATATCCTTCACCAGATTCCCAGTGTCCTTTACCACCCACCACCCCTTTCTCCTCTTTCCATCCCCCCAACGCTCCTCCCTGGCAGCCATCATCTTGCTTCCTGAGAGTTTTTGTTGGGGTTTATCTGTTTTATTTCATTTCATTATCCTCCACCTATGAGTGGAAGACACGTGTCTTTTCTATGCGTCTCTGTAAGGGCTTCTCTGCTTTGTTGCCTTCTGCTTTTCTAATAAACTCCCTGGTGCTGCTGATCCTGCTGGCACTCAAACCACACTTTGAGTACGTAGTGCAGGGTAGTAGGACATAGTGCAATGTGATACCGTGTAAGATAGCGTAATATAGTGTAGTGCTGATATAGTTTGGAATAACTTAGATTCTCATAGAATAACATCTTAGAGCATAGCATACTACAGTATAGTATGGTAAAGTACAATATAGGGTAGCTCATATAGAAGAATATACAATGAAACCCATACCGTCCAGTATTCCCATAAAGAGGTCCCTGTATATAGGAGCTCATTTTGTCCCAGAATATACATACATCCAATTGGATCTAGAATGTATCTGCTGACAAAACCCTGTAATTTTTGACCTTCTCCTAGGAGACAGAATGTGGACCTGTGGCAATCACAAAGCATTTTCTCTTTTTGATCCTTTGTCATATTTGATTCCCCACAAATCTGAGAAACATGCAGTATTTAAAAAAAAAAAAAATCCTCTTATCACTTTGAACGTTTGGCCTAAAAGTCACAGTAAGTTCAATTTGAACAAGAAGGTCATGTTTTAGCTCATAAACGAGACCCCTAGAAGCAGGGCAGCTCCAGGTGGGCACAGTCCAGAGTCCTGTTATGTGCAGGGCACTGTTCCTGTGTGTCTGATGGCACACACTCATCTACTAGTCACATCAGCCCCATAGGAAGCGATGCCATTATGATGACACCTAGTTTCCCGACGAGAAAAACAAGGCAGAGAGAGGTTCTGAAACATAGATGGGAGGTATTGGGAGGAGAGTTTGAAAACCAGAGCCATTTTTTCTAGAGCATTAAATTAATGTTTTACTTTATGCTATCTAAAGAATGTTACTACCTTGATGAATGTGAAAATCAATGGAAAAGAGTACATGTATAAATTATTTTTTAAATAAGTATGGATTATGGGATGGCTTACATTAAGTAGTTCATTTTTTAGGAATCAAAGTCCTATTTTTTGTTTAAAAATGCCTGTGGGAGGGTCATGGTGGAGCAGCAGTTAGGTAACTTTCCTCTGAAGAAGCAAGGCACAAACCCCTGGGCTGGAGTCCTGGGTGGGGGTTGGGGACAGCCGATGCGAACAACTAGATACAAAATAAAATAAAATAAAGTGCTTCTTCCTGTTCTCTCGTCTTGCCTCCCTGCCTACTTGCCTTTATTTCTGACTGCACCTTTCCTTTAAAAAAATAAAAATAAAAGCGCCTGTGTGTTGTCCTGGTGAGAAGAGATACAGGATTCCTGCTTCTTTTCAGTTCATTTTGCTCTGCATAGTAAATTAGGATTTATGTTTATTTTCAGCATTGTCTTTTGACTGTTTAAAATATAATGAGGCGGATACTGTAATAATACCTGGAAGCTAATTAATGTGAGAATTCTAGAATATGAAACTGAATCATAAAGATCTTTGAAGTTCTCTAGAATGGTTCAATCCTTTCTAGAAGGAAAAGCTCTTTTCATTACAGAATAAAGTCAGCTGAAAATTGTCCTGGGGAAAATATAAATTAGTAACATTGGGATAATATACTATAGTGCAAAAAGGAAATTCCTTTTTTCTGATATTAAAATCGATGTAAAAATGGGATTTACATCTTATATGAAAGTTCCTTTTGGTGAATTTGAATTAGAGATTTAAAAATCAAAACAAAACCATTATGTTTTCTGTGAAATGAGTGTAGAAAGACATTTTCTGTTCTGACCACCCAGAAACATGGTCAGCTGGCATAGAGTATGTTTATGTAGGAGATTGAAAGTTCACAATTCAACCCTGCATCTCAGGTTCCTGAGAAACTGTAAGCCACTGTCTATGACCTTTTTCACTAGTGAAGCATCCAATACTTATTTTCCACAAAATTCCCCCCAAATCTGCAGTTTTGTTTTTATTGCTTCTGAGCCAACTACTCCAATGTGATTGTCTAAGAAGAAAACTGTCCACATATCCTACCTTGTCGTGGGCAAATCCCAGATGATGCGTCTTGTTCAGAAGTCTAATTAATAGTCACCCTCTTACGGTTGATAGATTACATTCTGAGTCATTCAGCCAGGTTCTAACCAGGTGCATCTGTGATCATCAACCTTTGCCTCCTCTGTGGAATTTTGTGGGTGGGCTTGTTATTGTCCAGTGAGTGGGTGGGCATAGCTGAAAAGATCAGTGGGCCTTCAAATTTTAGTTACACACTTCCCGGAGGGATTTATTTATTTTTTAGGTAGCAAAAACAGAAATTTGGGCGTGATTATCAGTCCTGACCTTTTCTAATATGTTCCCCTGAAACAAGATATATACTTGGGGGATGAATGAGAAAGAAAACTTCCAGGGGAGAAGGAGATAATACAGCTGGTGCTGACAGAGACTCAAGACTCATCCATATACTCTTCTTCATTTGTCAGATATTTCATGAGCATCTGTATTAGTCACTAGTGAAATAAGATGACACAGTCTCTACTGTAAAGGAGTCTTTGTCTAGTGGGAAGAAAGGGCAAGTCAAGAAATGATGGAGGAGTGCCCTGGAGGTTTAATGGTTAGGTCTGTGGGATGTGCCCCATCTGCATCCTGGTGACCTGGGTTCACGGTCTGGGGCTGGTGGGGGTGCTGAGGGCTGGGGGACTGAGTGGGTATAGAAACACCTGGGATGAACAATTAAATAAAGTGAATGAATGCTTCTTCCTTCTCTCTATCTTCTCTCTACCTGCCTGCTTGCCTTCTCACCTTTGTTCCTGCCTGTACCGTTTTTTTTTTTTTTTTAAAAAAAAGAAAGGAGAGAAACAATGGCTATACAGGGGCGTTTAGTAACAGCTTGAGGAGCTGGGGACATGAGTCAGAGAGTTCTGCAGGGAGGTAGTTCCTTGAACCTGAAGAACATATATGATGGATGAACTGCACTGGGGAAACAGGGATGGGAAAGGACACCTCAGATAGAATAGGATCCGGAGAGGGTTATGAAACTGTGTACCTTCTGTCGGTTAGCTTTTGCTGTATAACAGCTGTGCCCTGCCACCTCCTGCACCCCCACAGCCCTATTCAACAGCAACCATTTAGGTTGTCTGGGAGTTCTTTCAGGGTCAGGTAGTCTGTTTTTCTGAGCTTGGTCAGGCATCTACAAGATGCCTAATTTGATTTTCTTCTCTTCCATTTCAAAGGATGTGACATCGATCTGTCTGTAGGAATTGACATCTCTACTCCCACAAGGCAAGTTCCACAGAAGCTTGAAGGGTTACTGCCAGAGCTGATGCAACATTTGACTTCACTTTCCAACATCAGCTGTAGTGCTCCTGGTCAGATTGATATCATGTTCCGCTACTTGAGCCCTGGCTCACATGGCCAGCTTACCTTTGACTCAGGTTTTGAGAAATACAGTGATGAGGTCATTCAGAAGTTTTTGGTTCATCAGGCTTCCAAGAGCAACTATATGGATGCGGATTTTTTGCAGTCCCTGGGAGATAATGCTCTCCACCACTCTTCTGCTAAAGTGAAGGTAATAAATGCCAAGAACCCATGTTATAGAGGCATCAGGTAGGGTCAGAGGGAAAAGGTTTTTGTGACTGAGGTCAACTAAACTGTTTTTTTCACAGGTGATCCCATATAGAAGAAAATCGTGGTTTTAGTAAAGACTGACAAGAGACGTGTTCCCATTCTACCACAATTTTTTACTGGGTCCTAGAGGCTCTATGCTAAATAATACAAGCCAAGATAAAAGGATCAAACCCCTGCCCTCAAGTTGCCTACCATCTAGTGATCCAAATTCTTTCATGGCATAAAATCAATCCAAAGACAACTTGAAAAATATTTTAAACCTCCTTAACCCCTTATGGTCACTTATTGTCATGGGCCTAATGTAGGGCCTTTATTTCAACACCCTGAACCATCTTTAGTGACAGCTACTGGCTTGATAGTAGCTATCTCCTCCCTCTCTCATGCCCCGGATCTGTACACCCATCGAAGTCCACAGAGATGAAAAGATCTCATAGGACCTTCATTAGGCGGTGGTAGCCCCAAACTTTGGAAGCTGTGTTTAGCTTTCCCTATAATCATGCAATCATTGAATTTATGTCAACAAGAATAATTCATTTGTCAAATTAAAATTTTCTATAGTGTAGGTTACACATTTTAATGATAGAAAATGCATGAATTTTTTGGTAATTTTGTATCAATAGAGAAGAAAATCATAAAGCAATGTTTGGGAGGTCTTTTAAAGTGCGTATATTGAGCTGATTCAAATTCTCTTTTGGTGGGGATTGAAGTAAAAAGTGAATGTGTAACAAAGTCTCAGACACACGAATGAGTAAAATGGAACAGGGTGAAAGACTGGGTACAACAGAACTGCTAAGCTGACCCTTGCATTTTTGAGAAATATGCAACTTACAGTATCCATCTTTTCCATTCTCTTTCCTCTTTCCCTTCTTCCCTCCCTCACTTCCTCCTTCCCTCCCTCCCTCTTCCCCTTCCTTTTTCCCCTCCCTCGTCTTATCTTACCCCTTCCCCCCTCCCATTTCCTTGCTTCTTACCCACCAATAGGTCCTTTTAGTGTTTACAGATGGACTAGATGATGATTTAGTGAGATTGAAGGAAACATCGGAGCTTCTCCGCAGCAAAGGTAAGTGTATAGAGATGCCCTTTGTGGGCCTCCTTTATCCCACAGGTGCTGAGGTACACTTGAGATTTCTAGGTTACTCTGGACTCTATTAAACCTGAATGCTACTCCAACTGGTTGGAGCTTAGTGTCCACAAGCCTGATGGGCAGCCTTCCCCTTTGTAGGAATAAGAGGGATGTTCAGGCCCGAGAGAACCCAGGCCCCACTCCGTGACCGACTGATTGTCTGGCATCTTCTTTTGATGAGGGCGTGGGTGTATTTGCTTCTTTAAACTACCCAAGGGTCCTTATGTCTCCTTTTACTAAACTCTGGAGTCATCCTTAGAGGATAAGTGGGCCTTATACTTTCTACTGCCCTTCTTCCTTCCTTTGTCCTAAGTCTTTCCCTTTCTCCGTCTCCAATCAAGGGTTGTTACTAGTCTATATGGCACGTTTGTAAAATGGGAAAACGGTGCCATTGCTCTGGGTAGATGAGTTCTGGGTGAGTGGTGGACTGGCCGGATTTCAGCACCCACCTCCTCCCTCAACTGGTGTGCTGGGCCAGTGGTAGAGGCGTCTATCACTGGTGTGTGCCTGACCCTCTTCATCTTGTGTCAAATAAGGGCTCTAAAGCAAGCTCAGGATGAACAACCAGCAACTTGATTTGTTCAAGCTCTCTTTATCCTTTTCTCTCCTCCATAGAGTACATTCAACATAATCTTCTGGAGGTGATGTTTTCCACTGATTAACAGTGAGCTGAATTTTTTATTTTATTATTTTTTTAATGACAACATGCTCCCAACTGAATTTACCCCATAGATTGCCTTGGAAGTATACATTTTTACAACTTTTCTGGGAGGGGATTGGGAGTATATGAAAAACACTGCAAACTTTGCCTAGTGCTAGATCAGCAATTCCATTTTTAAAATTTATTTTAAAGAACAACTAAGAGCATGTATATAACTTTTGACCACAAGATTGTTGAGCAGCTGTTTATAACAGCATAAAGCTGACTCTGCCTGTGTGTCTGTGTATGTTGAGAATGTGCTGTTCAAAATGTTAACAATAATATTTGTTCCAGAATTCTACATGATTTCTAGTGAAATTGGAAATTCCCAGATCCATTTGTTCTCTGTTATGTGGACAAATCCAGATGATCCGTAGGATAGGCTAGATCATGCTGTAATAACCTTCAAATCACAGTGGCTTAGACTAGTGAGAAGGTCTATTCATCTAGGCCTCCTGCCATCACTCAAGGACTCAGGATGCAGGAGGGTCTCTTCGTGTGACAGGAAAAGGAAATGGACGCATTACACATTTGATCTTAAAATTTCTCTCAGGGGCGATCACATCTCTTCTGCTCACTAACTTTCACGAGAGAGATCATATTTTTACAGGTAAGGAATTGAGGCTCAATGCGAGTTTATAACTTGCCCAAAGAAGTACCATTCTACCATGTGCCCTGCAGAGGGGAACCATAATATTTATGAACAGTTTCAAAGCATGTCAGCATCTAAGAGTACATCGCATGTCTACTTCAGAAACAAGTTTAGAAGGATGAAACTTAATATATTATGAATAAAAACTGATTATAAGATAACTAAGAGTTCTTTGGGATTCCAGCTAGCTTCTTAACTTTCAGCTGGTGAGATTGAAAGGTATCACACCAGTTCTTCAAGAAGGCACGCTATGAGTTAGTTTTGACTTCAACAAATTGCAGACTGAGACAAGACACATGAAGGATATGGGGAAGGTGGGCGATGGATGAATATCTGGGGTGAAGACAAAGGCCAACACTTCAAAGACACACAATTAAATCACCCGCCTGTTGGTATTTTGAAGGATTCGCTGGTCTCCTCATTGTTGGCCTGGAAGGTGTGCGTAAATTGGAAGTACTCCAGGAGCTTGAATTTGGCAGAGGATTTGCATATACTCAACCTCTTAGCATCAACCTTCTATCTCTCCCAAGAGTCTTACTGAAGCAACTTGTAAGTTTTTCTTTTCTTTGAAATACCACCTTTCACTAGGTCTATTGATTTGAATAATCTTAAAAACCTCGAGGGAATTTACTCTCTTTAGTGTGCCATGGGATGTAGGTTAACACAGATGAAATAAATGATAGGTGATGTGGTTTGTTTTTCAGGACACTATTGTAGAAAGAACGTGCTGCAATATGTATGCGAAGTGTTTTGGAGAAGATGGACCCCGAGGTGTTAGTGGGAGCATTGGGAGGAAGGTGAGGATTTGTTGAATGTGAATAGGGGAGGGAGAGTGATGACATTTCTGTATTCGCTACACATAGGCCCCATGTTAGGTCTTTAACAAACTTTTTTCTTTCTTTCATTTTTTAAAGATGAAGGCAGGCAGGCAGGCAGCAGGTAGGAAGGAAGAAGGAAGAGAAAGCAGCATTTTGTTTTTTTAATTGTTCATTTTAGTTGTTCTCCCAGGTCTCCAACCAGGGTCCTTGAGCTGCATGTGGGCTGCTCCCTAGGCACAGGCTTCACCCATGAGCCACCAGGGCATGCCCAATACACCTTTTCTAATTCTAGCCTCTAACAAAACTTTGAGTTAAGTGTTATTTACAGGTGTGAAATTGAAGCTCAGAGAGGGAACATCACTTTCTCAGAGTCACCTAGTTACAAAGAGGTATTTTGGAATTTAAGCTCCTATGTCTGCCTAACTCCAAATCTTACATTCTTTCCAGTATATTATGCTCTCTACTTAAATTTATTTGATACTTTTTTTTTTTTTTTTTTTTCAAGGAAAGGTGCAGGCACGAATGAAGGTGAGTAGGCAGGCAGGCAGGAAGAGAGAGGAAGAAGCAATCTATTTAGTTGTTCATCTTGGTTGTTCCTCTCAGTTCCCCTGGGTCTTGAAATGGAGACCTTGGGAGGTATGTGGACTATGCCCAGTGTACTAAACTGCTAGGCAGCCAGGACACGCCTGCATTCTTTCTTGGTAAGGGTTTCCAGAAGGAAGTTGGAATGAGCGCCTACTGACTTTTTTGCTCAATCCTCATTGAGAACAGTATAAAGTGTTTATGAAAAATCAATTGTAGTTATGACTTAGTAATATTTTCTCCTTGGATCAGATGGGTGAATCAGAACATTCAGCTTGGTAGCTTCTCAACATTTTTTTTTTTTTTTTTGTGGTCAACTCAAGAACTATGCCTTAAAGGTCAATGATAGGAGTGTTCTTTCTGTTTGTTGAAATTCAGGATTGGCTTGTAATGACTTTCATATCTTTATTGATCACAAATAGACTGTGCTCTCAGATCTTATTGACTGATTTTTTAGAATAAATAAGCACACCTGGCTATCAAATGGCCAGTTAAACTTCTTTGAGAGGAAATGGTTTATATGTTGAGGTATGTTGAAAAATGAGACTAAATAGCTGAGTCTTACAGAAATAAACAATATTTCTCACAAGTAATATGGGTGCTTACTGATATTTTACAAAGCAAAGTCCAAGTACTTATGAAGAATAACAGTTTTCCTTAAACTTTTCACTAGAAACTGATTTTGGTTTGCATTTTCTCAATAGAATGACTTCAAAACTTATTCTGGAAACATAAAGATAGGTTGATTCCCCAACTCTGAGGACAAACAAGTATTCTAGTTTCCAGTTTGGCACAGGCCCAGAATATTTGTCTCTGTACTGTCGGGTCTTCATGACCCACTTAACAGATGCTTCAAGAATGTCCACTCCCTGAGACAAGGATGTCTATGAGTCTCAATTCTTGTTTCACGTTGCTTTGAGGAATGAAGAATTTAGAGTCCAAATTATTTATTTTGATTTCTTTTCCTCTCAGGGAGAGAAGGGTTCAGACGGATTTCACGGTTATCCTGGTGAAGAAGGTGGACATGTAAGTAATGCCTTTTATGTTTTCTTGGAAGAAATTTGGTAAAATGAGTCAAATATTAGCAGTACTTCATTATACTTAAGCCCTGAAAATTTTTCCTCCTCTGTGTCATTTAAAGCAGTCTTAAAATATCTATGTAAATATAGCCATTTATTATATACACCATGCCAGGTGGACAAACTTTGTAAAGATAGTCTTTATTTTTTGATGAAGTATAGTCATTTTATTTTTATCAGTGAATTTGAGGTGACTGAAAATGTCGTCTGTGTCTAAGGTACATGCAGGCAAAAATTGTTCCTTGTGTGTAAATTGCAGGTGATTTGTTGGTATTAATGAGGTAGCCATGTTTATAGAGGTTGAACAAAATAAACTGAAGAATATGAAAAGGCATTTGGAGATCAAGGTCATTCAGCTGGCTTCTGGAATGGTTGAGAAGGTGTTGAAGTTATGGTTATCCACCAGGGACTTGCATGTAGCCTGGTTGGAATATACTCCTGGGCAAAGGAAAGTTACCTACCATGGGATTGACTATGGAGAAGAAATATATATTATAGACAGAATAGACAGAGCTAGGGAACTGGAATGTGGTAGGGACAATCTTTAACTCATCATATAAATACCAAAAGATTAAGAGAAAGTATTATCTGTGAATTTTAACTGATGGAAGACCATTTTGCCACAGCTGTCTAATTTAAGGTTGGTTTATAGGTATTATGGTTCTCAAACTTTTTGGTCTTATGATACCTTTACAAGATTACTGAGGACCTGAAAGAGCTTTGCTGATGTGGTCACATCAATATTTATCACATAAGAAATGAAAAGAGACATTAAAATTATTTATTTTATTTTAAGAGAACAAAAGAAAACTCATGTTAATATAAATAACATATTCCTTTATGAAAAATAACTGTATTTTTCCTCAACAAAATGTATTAGTGAGAAGAGTGGCATTGTTTCAGTTATTTTCAAATATCTGTAATGACTAGTTTATCAGATGATAGCTGGATTTGTATATCTACTTCTGATTCAGTCTGATGTCACTAGCTTGGTGATTTCTTGAAAATGAACCTGTACACTTGGGAGAGAACAAGAGTGAAAAAAAAATGTTTTACTGTGATTAGAAAAATAGTTTTAACTTTGTGAGCACTCCCCCACAAAGGATTTTGGGGACTTGAGGGCTCCTTAGACCAAACTTTAAATCACTAATACCTACCAGCACCAACCAGTGTATTGCTTAAGAGTACATTGCCCCACGTACAGCAGCACATTGTTTTATTATTCTGAACATTTAGATTATTGAAATTGGAAAATAAGCAGAATTTAGAGGAAAATGCAGCTGTTCAGATCTATGTAAGCAGATCAGTTTTTTGACTACATTTCCAGGAGAAATTCTCAACTGTTCGTTAGTTCACTTCAGTAAGAGTAAACTTAGATATAAAGAATATATTCATGATGTGAAGTATGGATCTTTGCTCTTTTGTTTAGAAGTAGTAAAAATATATCTTCCCATTTTTATGATGTTTTAAAATGTCCTTTAAGTGTTATTTTATTTTGGCCACTTGGCCCATGGTTCAAGGAAGCTGACCAATGTCAAGAGAATAATAGTAGGTCTACCCAACCCATTCGGGTCATTGAGAGCATTTTCAGACAAATAATACAAAAAAAACCCCAAAACCCTCGTCTGCCTAAGGTGGGAAATGATCTTTGACCCCATTCTCTACTGCTTTAATATCTGAAAACCAAGATATCTTATAAAGACGCCTAGTTTGGAGTTAGAAATAGATTATGAGTGACACATATCATTTAACAGAATTAAAAGAAAATAAAAATACACAGGCAAAGTTAATTTTTATAACAAACCCAATATATAACACTATAACCTTAACAAATAATATAAAATTGGATGCAGTGTCATGCTTTTTGAAATACACTGCCCTTGAAGTCCAGTGTGTACAACACATCTCAATTGGGATTTGACACTTTGCAAGTCCTCGGTAGCCCCCCGTGACTAGTGGCAACTGCATCTGACAGTGCAGCTCTGAAAAGATCTCATTTCCTTTTAATTGCATTTCTACATGAGAAGGGGGCATCAAATGTCTTGTTCTCTCAGTGGCTTTCAATGTCCTTTCCCTGGAAAGTAGGTCAGATGTGTCTGCTGAGCAGCAGATATCTTTGCAGATGGACTGACTACAGAACGGGGTTTATCATTTTTAATTTCAAGATGAAAGCGTGTAAGGACAAATAGCTATCTCACTGTTCCAGTTATATATCCTTTCTTATTGTTCTGAAGACTAGCTTTGGGAAAACACACATCTAATCACGTATGTAAAACGATCAAAACTTTAGAAACTGGAATTGTAAGAGTAAAGAAAAGACACAGGCAGGAATGAAGGTGAGTAGGCAGACAGGCAGGAAGAGAGAGGAGGAGGAAGCATTATATTTTGTTTCCATTTTAGTTGTTTCCACTGATTGTTTCTCCCGGGATCCAGAACTTGAACCCAGGGGTATGTGACCTGTGTCCTCAGGTGGCAATTAACTCAACCACTGCTCCACCAGGGCTCATGCAAATTTTCTTTATAATTTTTTCTTTGCTCTTTTTTCCACCGGCCTTGGGCCTTGAACCTGGGTTCTTGGTCCTTACATGGCCTGCACCTTAACTGTCCCAGCCACCTGAGCCCCAAGGGCTTGCTAATTTTTAATGGTGCTTAAGGTAGACATGTAGACATGTGGGAAATAATCAAGCTTTAAGATAAGCTAGAAAAAGTTGATTTGAGAATAGGGTTCATGATCTGGGTCCACAACCAAGGGAAAGTCCCAAAGCGTGTTCCACTAGGGTCAGAGCAAAGGGAATTTTTAAAGGAGAAAGCAGGCACATAGCCTGAGCCCAGGTCATCTGTTTTGGATTGGTTGACAATAGTCTTCCGAGAGCAAAATGCAGCGTGGGATCTTTTGTGACAAATCACCAGATGATCCCCTGCTTCTTAATCGCCTCCACTGAGAACACGGGAGTTGCCGTTCTTTGGTGGTCACTGAGAAGAGGACAGGGGGCTGAGTCAGGCTGCCCTCAGAAACTCACCTAGAATCCTCAACATGACAATTAGAGACAAGATGAAGGCTATTTGATTCAGAGTAGCTGCCATGTACACCTAAAAAAACTTTCCATCTTAACCATTGGCCCAGCCATCACCACCATCCACTTCATTGTGCAAACTCAAGCTGTTTCCATGCAACGCTGACTCTTGTTCCCTGCCCTGCAGCCCTGGCAGCCACCATTCTGTCTTCAGTGCCTATGAATTTGGTCAGAGTGCTCTACCTCGTTAAGTAAAATCATGCTGTCTGTTGACTTTTTTCACTTAGCATGATACCTTTAAGATTCATTTATATCATGATCTCCCTCCTTTTTATGACTGAATAATATTCTATTGTATGCATATACCAGTTTTTATTTATCCATTCACCCATCAAATGTCATTTGGGTTGTTTCTACCTTTTGACTCTTGTGACTAATGCTGCCATGAACACTGGTGTGCAAACATCTCTTCCTGACCTGGTTTTCAATTCTTTTGAGTCTATACCCAGAAGTGGAATTATTGGATCATATGATAATTCTATTTTTAATACTTTTAGTCATTGCCAGAATGTTATCCATAACTGCTGCATTATTTTATATTCCCACCAAAAGGGCACAAAGTTTCCAAATATCTTTACATCCTTTATTGTTTTCTGGGTTTGTTTTTAATAATAGTCATCCTAATAGTGGATTTAGCTTTTATATTTTATTTTTTGTTAAAAATGAAACTTTAAGAGTTTTTCCTTGGTGTTCCTGCTTTATGGGGTCATTTGTTTTGTATGTCATCATTATTTTCTAATAAAGACAAAATAATTATTCATGACTGACAACACAGTCTTGTGAAAAGTAGTGCAGTAGCAATGCTAGGGCTGGCACGCCCTGGTGGAGCAGTGCTCTGAAGGAGTACAGTCCACCTGCATCCTAAGGACCCAGGTTGGAGTCCCAGGTCCAGAGGAACAACCAGTATGAACAACTCAATAAAAATAAAACATGCTTCTTCCTCCTTCCTCATCCTATTCCCTTCATTCCTTCCTATACCTTTCTTAAAAAAAGAAAGAAAGAAAAAAAAGAGAAAGAAATGTTAGGATTCCATTTTCCGGACTTCAGTGTCACACATTGAACCTAAAAATGCACATAGATCAGCAAGAAGGGAAACACATTCATTTAGCAATCACTGTGTGTTATGACCTGCCTTGGGCATTTCGTATACACGATTGCATTTAATCTTCATTGCAACTCTGCTGGTATGTGGCAATACCAGGAGAAGCACAAACTCCCAATAAGTGATTTGCTAAGGTCCCCAGAGAGGGGACCTGATGTTAGAAGCTGTGCTTTTCTCATTACCTCTTTCAGTCTGTTAAATATATAAAGCACTTTATTTGTCCAATATGTATGATTTGTGAAATACTTTTAGGATAGTATTTCATGTGTTAAAGACAAAAATCCTGTGAATAATTACAAGCAGTTATTAGCCAGATCTTCCTTTTATAAATGGAGGAAATGTGATTCATAGTCGTGTTACTTATGCAAACTCACAAAACCTGTTGGGGCAGAACAAGGACTCAAAGCCAGGTCCTTTCATCCTCTATCCAGGCTGCTTCTCACTTCAACATATTCCTTCTTACTGTCCTGGGCAGCTAATGTAGGGAAGCTGTTCAACGTTACTAAGTCACAGTTAGGTGTTAAATTTGTAGACTCTCTTTTGGTGAAAGTTTATGGAACATGCAGTACTTTAAGATTCATATTTAATCAATTTGACGAAAGGCATGATATCTATCATTCCCTTCCTCATCCAATACCTAGATCCAAAAGTTTATTCATCTTGATTAATTTAATTCAGGAAGCTATTCTTCAAATCCTGATTGGGTATCTACTGAGTACCGGAGGACACTGTGCATAGGGCTGGAAATCCAGAGAAAAATGAGACATCGTTCTTTCTCTAAGAAGCTCACACTAGAACAGGAAATTCTGAGATGTTAAAAAAAAAAATCCCTCTGTGATTTGATGTGATAAGGGCTAAAACAGTAATATCCCCCAAACACTACAAGCAACCTGACAAGGCAATTAATTGCATGTTGTTAGGAGAAAAAACCTGTCAAAAGAGGAAGTGACCTATGATCTATCTCTCAGGAATGGGCTGGATTTCACCTAGAAAAGAAAGGATCAAGTGGTGGTTTATTCTTTATGGGATCACAAGGAAACCTTCATCCAATTTTAGCTGCCTGAAGGAAATGTTCAAAACACCTCGGGTTTTGCTGGAACATTGAAGTTTGGCTCTTGTGGCTTAACTAAAGTTATTAAAAAAAATAGAGATAATTTGAATTTGTGTGATTTTAGGGAATCACTATAGATATTGTTGGAAGAAGAGTTCGATTGCCTTGCAGGTGACTTCATCAGGTCTTTGAGGACAGAGAAGTAATCTTAGTCATTCTGACGGTTTTGAGCACTAGTGTGAGTTGTTGGATGGCGTTAGAGATAGTTGCTTGGCTGTCTCCACGTGTCTCTATTCCACAGGGAGAAAGAGGCCCCCGAGGTCTTCCGGGACTCTCAGGTGAAGAAGGATGCCCTGGTATGAGAGGGCCTAAGGTGAGTGTGACCTTGAGCTCTAGAATGCTTTCCTTCTTTCTGTTTCATCCCTTGAGTGTGAAGAAATCCTAACTCTTCAACATGCGTGTAAACAGTTTACTGAAGCTTAGGGAAGTTAGACAGGGAGGAAAGTGGGCCTATAACGGGGACATTATCAATTAGATTACTACCATGGGTAGACAGAGCTTAATCCTTCTGAGAAACTTGGGAGCCAGTACCAAACATGCATGTCAGTGTTCGCCCAGTCTAGTGGCGAGGGAGCCGGAGTGTCCACCACCAAATCCCATCAGACATTGCCTGAGGGCCGCTCCCAGGGGCCATCGATTCCCCAGCATGTCTGGTTTGTCCCGAATCAGGTCGAGACGAGCAGTCTGGGGTCCCAGAAACAAACCTCAAGAAAAGAATTGTAATGCTGGCAGTTAAAAGGTAGGCTTGAGAACACTGAAACTCTTAAAAGCTAAAGGAATATGGTTGGGGAATCCTTTTTGAGGCCTTGCTAAATGTCTCTCAGCCTTCCAGAATTAGAGAGTCTCCTTTAAAAGGGCAGAAAGTACTTTCTGCCACCTTAGAGTCCTACGGAGAGATCTTCTGACCACAATGACTACATTCTGGACATCCTAACAAGTTATTCTTTCAACTAATTTGTTCTCCTGTCTGTGGAAGTCCTTTAATGCTTGTTAGTGTATTCTCATTGTTATTGAAAAATGTTATAATAAGTGACATGTCACTGCTGTTTCCTGCTCACCCCTTGTCACAGGCAAAGGGGATTGGTAGTAATCAGGGTGCTGGGATGTTCATGACAGTGGCTGGAGAAGAATTCTTCATTTTGACTTCATCATTGTGTTTTCTTGAAAAGAGGGAACTTACGGTTTCCTAAATTAAACAATGATTTAAAAGTCTCATTCTAGCTCAATTCTTTTTTTTTCTCCTTAACTTTAGGGAGCAAGAGGATTTTCAGGAGAGAAGGTAGGTAACCTTCCTTACTCTTCTTGAACAGGAGAGCAGTTCCTTTGGGAAATCATACTGATTCACTTGCTTGAGATGAGGCTTAAAACTTTTAGGCAGGGAGATGTGTTAGATGCTATTAACAGCCAAACGTTCAGGTTCATGATTATTTATAAGTCATGTTTTTCAACTTTAAGGTCAGGATGTCATTTTTAAGTCTTGCTAGCTGTACAATAATTGGGCCACCATATTTGTCTGTTGCTGGTCTGAAATGCTCCTGAATTGAAGGTATGGAAGAAGGGTCTGGTCAAAGTGGGTGTCAAAAATAGGAGACAGGTACAAGGAAAGGACCTGGTACAATAAGAAAGTGACTACATTTAGATTCAGAAGTCAAGTATCCATTGGCTCCTTCATTCACAAAGTATTTTTAGGTATTACTCTTCCTCACCTGATCCTAAGGAACGGTTCCAGAGGGATGAATGAGGGATAAAGACTGAAAGAGCATCTTTACTCAGGACTCCGGGTTCCACTGCTCTCCCCTGTTGGCCCGAGGCAAATGGTTGATGTAATTTTGGTCCAAGAGTTTGGCATGCTTATTTACATGCACTAACTCAGCTGTATGCGGGTTTAAAGAAAATGCCTGAAACTTGATTTCCTCATGTTGACCATAGGAGTAAACGAACTTCTCCAAACGTGTAGAATGCATTTTATTCTGCATTTTCTTTCCAAAAGATGCTTTATAATAAATATATGATTCATTCTGAGATTGTTGACAAAAGGAAAGACTCAAGAAAAAAGTGATGGATAGATGATATAATGTCATTATGTAGCTAGCTTGCTGCCTAATTAGCCTCAGGGTTTCAGTTCTGTCCTAAAGAAGGTGTGTTTTTAAGTACTAAGTCTGAAACACACAGGTGCATACACCCCCATTTAATTCCTCCTTAATCTTCATGTTTCCATTATACAGATTAATTCTGCACAATTGCCGCTCTTTTTAAATAAAAAAAAATTAAATGATAAAAGATAGGTTTCACAGGCCTGCTGTGGAAATGCTTCATTTACTCTTGTGAGAGAGTTCCTTGTTTCCAAGGTCATCATTTAAAAGAAGGTCTATCTATTTAGCAATAGAAGGAAGGTCACCAGTAGGGAACTGGGTGGTGGCGGGGTCCAATGGTGAGAATTTCTGGTAATTTGGCTGTGGCAGGCTGATTTGTCATCTGAGGAATGGGGAACCTGCACATATGAGTTTTTATGATTCTATTCTGTAGATCAAATTTACCTCAAAATATATTAAATTAAAATAATAAAGTACAAAAAAAAGTCTACTACCCATTCTAAATTTGAGTTTCTTTTTTCTTGTCTTTTTCTTTAGCATCTGAAACTGTCAGGAAAAGCCACATCACTAATCACCATTTCAGGAAGAAAATAAGCATTGCTTTTTAACAGTTGAATGTAATATGTAAATATTGACTTGGACACTAGATTTTTTTCATTTAAAATTTTATCGAACATTGATCATGGTATTATATAGATTCAAGGTATCACTGTAAATTAACATCTGTTTACCTTCAACAGTCCGATTCTTTTACCTTAAAATGAACACTTTTACCTGATTTTCCCCTTGTCCTTTCTCTCACCCACTAATTTTGCCTTATTGATTAAAAGTCTATTTTTGTTTAATTTGGTTCATTTACTTCTTTGGTGTCTCAATATATTACATATGAGTGAGATCATGTGATGTTTGTCTTTCTCCTGACCTAGCTCACTAAACATCATTCCCTTTAGTTCCACCAACTGAAAAAATATTTGCAAGGAAATTAACGTCAAAGCAATGACCACGTACACTGGTTCTCTTGTCGCTAACATTCTGTTTTCCTTTGCTGCACAGGGCAGCCATGGTGAGGAAGGTATTGATGGCTTGGATGGAGAAAAGGTACAGAAAGTTTCTCATTCTATTATGTTCTCTTGTATTTATTTGGCATTTCTACTGTCTGTACACTTTCTGTTTCTACTTATTTTCCCCTCTTGACCCCAGTTGCAAGCCTAGGTCTTGGACTTTGCATGGTCTTCATCTCAACTACTTGAACCACAGGAGTTTGCCTATTTTACTTTTCATGATTTGTCTAGAAGAGTTAATGTGCATATTCAACAATGTACTAATTTAATCTTTATATTTGCTTTTGTCTCTCAATTCCAAGCATCCTAGAAACTAATCGGCTTTCCATATTACATAGTATTGTCCACTATCTTATTTCCGCCTTTTTTTGTTAAATTCTACCTGTTAGACATTTTTGTTATTGTTCTATTTAACAATCTAACTTTTCCTTCATATTTTTATCACTAATACCTTCAAAGGAACATAAAAAAAATCATGTTTTTATTTTCCATCAGAAACAAATTTTAGAATTCCCTTTCATGAAACTTATAAACTACCTTGTGTTTTATTTTTCTCTGAAAATCAATTTTATTTACACTTAAAAAATATTCTTAGATAAATGCTTGTTTTTTTTCAGTACTTTGAAAATGTAATCTCAGTCTTCTGGTTTCTATTGTCTTCTATCTTTCATTATTGCTGCTCAGAATTTACCCATAAAAATAATTGTTTGTCAGCAATCTTTAAAAAATATATCAGTTTTCTTTAAAAGTTTTCCTTTGTTTCAATAGGATGTGTCCAGGTGTGGATTTCTGTTTTATTTATCCTGCTTTGGACTTGTTAGGTTTCAAATTGAAGTAATTGTGCTTTCTATCAGTTTTGAAAAATTCCTAGCAAATGATCACTTTGAAAATTTTATCTTCCCCTATTTTCTTTATTATCTCTTTAAGGAAGTCTAATTAGAAATTTGTGAGACCTCCTCATTCTATACCCAGTTCTCTTAGCCTCTCTTCCATTCTCTATACTTTTGTCTGTCTTCATGGGCTACATTCTGAATAATTTCTTCAGTTTCTAGTTTACTAATCTTCTTTGTCACTAGGTGTAATATGCCATTTTACCTGTCAATTGGATTTTTAATTTCATGTATTCTAATTTCCAATTCAAGGGGTTCTATTTGAGTCTTTCTTATATCTACTTTGTTTTTTAAAAATCATTGCTTGTTTTGTCTTTTTTTCTTTCTTAACCTATTTAAATATATTGAAAATGCTTGTTTTATATTCTGCGTATAATTGCAAGTCTGATTTTGTTGTCTGTCATTTTTGCTGATTTTCCTTTCAGATTGTCTCCCTTGTGTGTGTTATGACTTGTTTCAACTCATTTTTGATGGTGCTTTGACTGTGAGAAGTCTTTAAGGCCTGAAATGAGGTTATTTGCTGCTGCCACATACTTGGCAACACTACTTGCTACTTTCAATGATCATCTTGTGATTTTTCACCACACACACACACACACACACACACACACACACACACACACACACAGTGATCAGAAGTTCTCAGGACAGCCACTGACTATGACCCTTGGATTCCTATTTTATCTTTACTCTCAACTCATTAATGTATATAAAATATATTATAATTCGTTATCTGGAATTTTCCATTGTTTTCCAGAAGGAGGCCTGTTTAGAGCATGAAGCCTGTACTGTCAGAAAGAGAGTAATAAAGGGACTTTCTCCTCCTAGCTAGAATGTGGGGTTATAGGAAAATCATTTCTGGTGTGATTAACAAACAAAGATTCTATGTGTATTTCTATTTCCAGGGTAATCGTGGAACCCCAGGGTCATCTGGGGAAAAGGGCAGCAGGGGAAATCCGGTAAAGTATGAAGATATTCTCTCATCCTTTTACTGCATAAGCTGAACTTGACCATTTATTTTTAAGGTCTGGGAAAGAGTCATCTAGTGGTTTAAATACTACATTGGGAGTTAGAGGGCAATAAATACTAAATAACTATTTGGAACCACTCCTTGAGGCTTGACTCTGTTGATAGGGAACTGAGTAATGTAAACTAAATGACTTAAACTTGTGTGATTTTGAGCAGAAATCGTCATCCCCTATCTCACCAGCTTTAGCTCCTTGTCACTGATGATTTAATCTTACATCCAAAACTTTTGGCCATACACTTCAGTCTCATCCAAGATCATTTCAAGTCATTTGTACTCTTCACTGTCCCCTGAAGATCCTTCCTTGTTTGCCTTTTCCCTGCCTTCTTCTTTATGACTTATTTCATTTGTCTTTTGCATCTAGCTCTTCTCTTTTCTCCTTATCATGTCTGCCTTGACCATGCCAATCTTTGTCGTCTCCCACTTTTCGACATTCCAGTATATTTTATTTATATCATCTACTAACATTGATTGCATTCATGCTGACAATTGTATTTCTATGTGAGGGAAGGCATATTCCTGGCATATGTACTGTAACTCTCCCTTCCTGTGCCCTTGGCAGACATTACCAACTGATGATGGAATCCAGCTTGAAAGATTCATCTCAACATAGTACCCGCTTCTGTTGATTGTTTGGATTAGATATAGGGGATATGATTAATTTACTTATGTTTCTTTATACCCCTCAAGGAATTACCCCAAGAATGCATAATTAGTGGTGTGATGGCCTGAGAAGTGAAACAAGGAGTCACAAGAAATAACTCTTTATTGAGGTTTAATCTCCAACTGGCAGTTTGTAGATCAGCTTTTGGAGAAGGCAGAGGACACCACAATTCCTTCAAGACTGGAGAGCCTTTAGTTTCTGTTGAATTTAGTAAAAATTTGGAAATACCTGTCAAGTGTTCCCTACCCAAAAAGTATGTTGTTAGATACAAGGAAGGGTTCAAACATACAGAAATCGAAGTTCTGATCAACAAAGAGCTTATTTAGTGGTTCGGAAGTAGGAGATATATGGGAGATCTGTAAGATAGGATAAGTTCAAGGCGGTAAGATTGGTGGGAATAAAGAATCAATGGGACTGCAGTGACTCAGAGAGGAAAGTAAAATAGAGTGGTGTTTTTTCATACAGTCAATCTTCAAATTTTATTTCTCATCTGTTGCATGATTCTAGAATGAGTATGGGGTCTGTATCTCAGAACTGACCTCTATGGGTCAAGAGAGACATTAATGAAGTAATCATGGAAATAGATATAAGATTACTGCTGAGATCAGTGTATGAAGGAGAGGCAAATGACAGGAAATCTTCTAGCCCATGCAGTTGGAAAGGATTCATCAAGGGAGTGAAGATGGATGAAATTTAAAATTTGAGGAACAACCAGATGTGAAAGTGACAGGAAAGGGATCAGTGATAGACTTTCCATAATAAGGTCCTGTGGCATTTGAGACTACTTCTCAAGGGAAGACAGGACTCTGACATTCCAGGAAACACAGGGAATCAAGACATTTTTCAAACACACACAGACACACACACACACACAGAGTTTTCTAGGCTAAGGAAAAAAGATAAGGAAAAGCTTAGAGTTAGATAAACTGATGGATTTGGCAAAACAAGAATTCCAATTCAGCAGGAGTGAAAATTGAAATACATGAAGAGGGGGATGAAAGTGGAAAGGGCAAGCTGCCATGTTTAGGCACTTTATTTTTGCCTACTGGGTAATCAGATGCTATTGAAGGTTTCCAGGTAGGAAGATTTATGTTCAAAGTTACAGTTTGGGAGATTACTCTGATAGCCAGTATGTGGGTCAGAAAAGGGAGGGATGAGAAGTTGGGCAAAGAGTGATAGCCACCACGTCCCAGACTCCAGAGTCCACGGTAAAATTTGCTATTCAGTTTAAACCCTGTAACAGCCTTATGAGATCAGTGTATCTGTGAGAAAATGGAGCCTCCGAGAATTCCAAGAAATTCGCTTCACAAGTCTAAGAAGCAGCAGAATTCAGAAGAATATAGCATTATCTCAGGTCAGGAAAGAGGTAGGAGGCATCTCAGGTAGCATTCTGAGGTGACTTCTTTTAAAGCCTAGAGAACATTCCATTTCCTGTGTGTCTGGGGCCAGATGTCTGGTTGGGGTCTCCTTCACCATCTTGGAACCAGGCATATCTGAGAGAAGGTCCCAGGCTGGGGGCTCCAGAGGGGCTACTCCCGGAGACGGTACTATTCCTAGCAGGGCTTCAGAGAGGCAACCACTCGTTGATCAAGTCATTGCTCTGATTCTCTGGTCCCTGTTTGCAGCAATTGGAAGCTTGGGAAGTCATTTCCTCTCTTCTCTTCTTTTTCATGAAATCTTGCTCCACTTCTGGAGAAAGCCTTCTTCATTTTCTGATGTGTGTTCTGGTGTGAAAACTGATGGGAGGAGTAGAAAGATTCAGGAATGTGATGACCCAACTTCCCCGAGCCTCAGGACCCTCATTGCAAATGTCATTCCTGAGTTTCGAGGGTGAAATGAGGTCATGCACACCCAGGGTCAAGCATATCACAGACTTCCAATAAAATATGTTGTGTTCCAACCTCCTCTCCTTGGCAATGAAGGCTGCACAGGTCAAGTGCTAAACTGCTCTTTTAACTCTGTTCTCATTTTCCTTCATAATAGTCTCTTCCCTTGAGGCATTAGGTGGTTTTAAAAAGTGACACATTTTTTTCTTTGTGATTTCAGGGCTCCACTGGACTGAAAGGACCACCTGGGGAGCCCGGAGTCCCGGGGATCAGGGGAGATCCTGTGAGTGGTGGCTGTGGGATTTCTGCTGCTTTAGTTCCAGGAGACGGGGAACTGTTTGGTTGTGACACAGAGACAGAGAGCAATGCATTATTCATCAGCGAGGGGTCTGTTCAGCCTCCCTTAGTCTTCTAGCAAATAAGGATTTGAGTGCAACATATAGAAAATTTGAGTTCTTCACGAGTTTGAAATTTTAATTGTCTGGGCTCTTTGAGTACTGAACAGCCTCAGACAATGAAAAGGGTCCAGAAGGCTTACTTGATTTTCACATTTATGCTTCCTAGAATTTATTTTCCTTTCTCTCTGTTCATTTGGATGAAGTGAACTTTTGTTCTTTCAGGGAAATCCTGGAATTGATAGTGATAGTCGAGGACCCAAGGGAGAAAAAGGAAAACGTGGACGTCAGGTGAGACCGTCTCTCTTTGCCGGAGGTGCTGCTCACCTGGGACCGATGCTGGCTGGTGCAAAAGACTGGGGCATCCTGGTACAGTCAGCAGTATAGAAAACCAGGAGCAAACCCTCTTCATAGAGACAGGACCTCTGAATACTCACCCCTCCTCATGTCCCACAGCACTAGTAACACACGTGTAATACAAGCTACCTCTTTTGTCCTTAGTTTCTTTGTCTCTAAAATGAAGCATCATCCTCAGAGCTGTCTAAGATCTTTCCAGATTTGCAATTCTCCAGTTTTAGAATGATGTCTTGGCTTAAAAGATGCTCAGGTCATTACAGTGCTGACTTGCTTTCCATCACTGTCAATGTTGATTGGCGTGAATCAGGTGCTAGTCATTTTTTAAGATAAGGTCCATGTCTGATTCTAGACAAGAAGTGTCATGACAAGGTACCACAGAAGAGAAAAGATTTGGTAACTTGACTGATACTAACTTGTTGGAAGTCATTTTTAGATTTTGATGTCCCAGGCATTGAAATGCAAGACTCTGGAAATGACTAAAATAACCCGTGTCTGTCCCCGCATCTCGTTATTGCCTATTTCCAGGCATGAGGTCTGTGTTGCAAACTGTATGCAACTGTAGAGCCGTCTCTACCTGCTCCCAATTCCAATGTTGTGTCCTTTGACAGTAACTTGGGACATCCATTCTCATCCTTGGATGGTGGCGAGTTAGCACCCATTTTCTGTGCGCAGGTCCTGAATATGTTTCGGTTTGCAGCAAGATCATTATAGTCAGTGATGTGAGAAAACCGTCATGACTTGTGGCAAGAATTTTCTCATCCTGTTGTTAATTATTTTGGATAAACTCTATTGAAGTGTCCCCTTGGTGAGCTGAGATCAGAAAGCCCTGTGACTAGCCACTCGATGGACTGTGGAATAGACTGCGGAATAGATCACTGGGATAGTAACACTTGGCCCATTTGGCCCAGGTTAGTAATCGTCATGAGAAGAAAGGTCGTGATCTGTGTATGAGCTTGTGTTCTGTGGTTTTGCTGCTGGAAAGAATGCAGGCCTCTCCGCACGCTGTCTAGTTCTGTGTCCATCATGTCATGTAGAGGGAGAGCTGAATGCTCTTAGCTTTCGGAGGTCTCATCACTGACTTAGGGTCTTGAACATCAGAGCCCTGAACTGTGCATGCAACCAAAATTATACCCCTTTAAAGAAGTGCATTTGTATTTCTGTGGTTTCTGCTCCCATCCTGGGTTCAAAGAAAGGTGCCAAGTACATATTCTTAAGAGCAGAATGGAATAACCGAAGTCCCTCCCAGTCATATCCATCCGAGGCTGGTGGATGCTGGAATTCCAGCCCACGTGCTATTTGAAGATTGCCCTCTAGGGGGAAATCTTTCCTTGGTGTTTGTTCTGAATCGACCCGAAGAGCAGATTTACTGTTGTAATTTAGATAGAGAATTTTGGTATAATTGTGTTTCGAACCAAACCAACAAATATTATCAAATACCTAGTACTGGGAAAGGAGTCATACTTTCATACTTTTGGGAAGAGCAAAAACCAATACAACTTTTTGGAACGCAATTAGGTAACATACCGTATATCAGACAAGATGTTGTTTTGGGTTTTGTTGTTTTTTAAATATACAAGTTGCAGAAAACCTGAAAAGCAGTATTTAGCTAAGAAACATGTTTGATAATCTAAGGATAAATGATTTTGGGTTGAATACATCCGTCTATGATGCCATTAGGACCCAGTGGTGTCCTCAGGGACTCTATTCCTTCCCTTTGCCAGAGCGCAGCCCAAATAGTTTCTCTTCACCTTTATATAAAGTACCATCAACAATATTCTCTTTATAGTTCTCTGGCCAAAACTGGGCCCTGGGCTTCCCACTTGCCCTTGCCCCATGTTAAGAGAGCCGGAGAAAGCAAGTCTCTGGTAATGGAAATGGGATTGCCATGAATGGTTGAGACCAATTGTAGTTCATCTCTTGGAGTGTCATGCCGTTACCCCATTTCCTCCGCGGGGGGCAGAGGGGAGGCACTGCTGTGTGCCACCACCTGGGTCAAGCATGGTGTAAGATATTAGGCCAGCTTTTCTAGTTCTAGAAATTTATCCAAAAGCTAATCATGGCACAATGCAAAGAGCTAGCTCCAAGGATGGTCAGTATATTGATTTCTAGCCATAAATAGGTAAAAGATTTTTGGAAAAAAAAGAAAGTTATAGTCTCAGTGAATCATTGCCCAGCTTACTTAATTGTTTTAAAGAGGGGGAAAGTATGTTCATAATGACCTAAATGTTCAATGACAGGGATTGTTTCTATAGACAATGGCACAGCTGCATGTTAGATAACATGTTAGCTACATGCTATTCAATCATGGAAAAGAGGAGACCAGTTTATAACAAGGAAAACATCCATGATGTAATCTCAAGTGAAAAAAAGAAAAGACGACAAAATGTCTTACTTGACCAGTGTCCAAATAGGTAGAATATATTTATATTTATCTTGTAAGGATAAACAGTTGCAGATTATAGAATTCTTTTCTTTAATCTTAGTTCTGAATTGTTTGAAATATTCTGTGATGAGCCTGTATCACTTTTTATCCCAACTTTTCATTTTGAAAAACTTGAAATCTGTAGAAAGAATTGTTGCAAGTATAGCATAGCGGGCAGCAGCTGTTCATTTCTCTTTATGCATGTACATTGGTTAAAAAAATATATATGTATGTATATATATGTTACTGAACTGTTTGAAGATTAATTGAAGGCATCATGACATTTTCCCTCTAAAGACTCAGTAAATATCCTTCAAGAACAAGGGCATTGTCTTATATAAACACAGTACAGCTATCACACTTGAGATTTAACATTGATGCAATATAGTTTTACAATTTTCAGTCCATATTCAAATTTCCCTGTTTGCCCCATAATGCCCTTTATGACTCTTTATCATTGCTGTTCTGGAATCCAATCAAGAATCATACAGTGAATTTAGTTGTCTTGCCTTTTTACAATCTTTTAATCAACGCTGCTGTCCTGTTATTTGTATATATAACTAACATTCCAGAGCAGTTACTTTGCTAAACATCCCTCAGTTAGTATTTGTCTGATGGTTTCCTCATGAAAAAATGCAGATTGAACATTTTTGGCAGGAGATTAAATAATACTGTCGCTTCTCAGAGACCAGGCAGGGCATTTGGTCAGTCTGTGTCATTATTGGTGCATTAATTTGGTCACTTGATTAAGATGATGCTCACCAGATTTATCCATTCTGAACATACCTTCCCTTCCTCCTAACAATTAAAAAATCTGGGCAATGATACTCTGAGACTCTCTTTTTTTCTCAACAATCTTTAGCCTTTGACTCCACCAAATGCCCAAGTAATTCTATTACTATTTTGACTGCAAAAAATCTCTTGACTATTGAAATGAGAAAATGATAAACATTTTAAGAAGGCAGTTTAATTATAGTTAGATCCATCATGAGAGTGCTTTTTATATAGTCCCCCTCATATAACCTGCTTTATTAAAAATATTTTTCCCGTCATAAAAGTAATATTTACTCCAGATACACAGAAAAGTGTAGCATAGAGAAATAAATTATTAATAGTTTTAATAGCTATTATAATAAGAAAACTGTCAATTTACTGGATTTTCCTTGTTGATTGAAAAACTACTGTCCTTGAAAAATTCAGATGTGAATCCCATGGGCTTCTTAAAAAATACCTTCGCACAATATTGGAAAATGAAGAATCATAGTTTTATCTCTCTCCATATTTGGGATAAATTATTTTTTCATAGAACTTAGCATATGTGAAAAGAACCACATGATATCACCCCTTTTTACTTTATAAAATTAAGTTAATTTTTAATTGTTGCCTTCTATTTCAATAGGTATCTATCATGATCCAATTATAACTTCTTTCAGATTGTGGAATATTTAAGTTATTTCAGAGTTTAATTATGCGTGACAATGATACACAGCCATTCAAACCAAATAGTATCTTTCTGTAGTTCACATTCTTCTCCAATTAATGTATTGTGATTGAGTTAGCATGTGACTTCACTAAATAATTAGGTCAAATATCACATATCCCTACTTGAGATTCAATCTGGTTCTTGTCTGAAAAATGGACTCATTCTTTTTCTAGACATTACTCATTTTCCCACTTCTGACCCTAAAGAAGTTGAATTCCTCACCATGGCTGTTTATAACATCTCTCCCTCTCTCCATCTGTTTATACAAGCTGTTTTTATTGGATGTTTATTGGTTTACAACATTATGTATATGTTTCCTGTGTATAGCATTTAAATCAACATCTATCTAATATACTGTATCATTCTCACTATCGAAAGTCTAGAATCCCTCCTTCACCATACAATGAACTCCTTTTTCTCAAACTACATCTCTCTCTTCCTTCCTTTCTGGCCACCACTCTTCTTGTAATCTAAAAGTTTATTTTGGTTTTTGTTTGTTCATTCGTTCTGTTTCTCTGTCTTCCGTGTATCAGTGAAATCATACACTGTATGTCTTTCGCCATCTGATTTAATCATTTAGTATAATAACCTTATGTTGTTGCAAATAACAGGGTTTATTTATTTATTTTAAAGAAAGGAATGATGGTGAACAGGAAGACAGGCAGGAAGACAGAGGAAGAGAGGAAGAAGAAGCACTTATATTTATTTTTTTTTTAGTTGTTCCTCTTGGTTGTTATTCCCGGCCCTGGGATATAAACCCAGGTCCTTGAGATGTATGTGGACTGCGCTTGGTTGGAGGGGCTGTGTTTATAGCTGAATAGTATTCCAGGGTGTGAGTGTGTGTATATATACACACACAGATATGTACACATACACATACATACATATATATGTCACATCTTTATACATCATCTGTGAATGGGCACTTAGGCTATTTCCAACTCTTAACTCTTGTGAATAATGCTTTGATGAACATGGGAGTGCATATATCTCTTTGAGTCAGTGTTTTCATTTATTACAAGTAAGTACCTAGAAGTGGAATAACTGGATTGTGTGGAATTTCCTTTTTTAATGTTTTGAGGACTAGAAGACATATTCTTTCATCTGTTTTCCTTTGTCACTCTGGGTCCTATGTAATGCAGGTAGAAAGGGAAGTGCCAATATTTTCAAATACTAGGATTGGCCTGCTGGAGACTGTGGATGCTTGCTCCCCCAGAGTAGTGATCCCTGAGGAAGCGCCAAAGGCACAATCTTCGGGACAAGGTGTCTATGACCTTGGCATTTAGAACACCGGAATTCGGTGCCATTGGCTTCTAGAGGCACCTGAGCAGTGGAAATTTCGGTGCTCATGGGCACATCCTCTGAGCTGTCTAAGAGGGCCACGAGCTACTGTGACTAGTGGACACTTGAAATGTAGCTCATGCAGCCGAAGAGCTACCTTTTTACATTTATTTGTAATTAATTTCAATTGAATAGTGGCAGGTGCCTGGTGGCTTCTGTCCTGGATGGCGTAGGTATAGAGAGTAAATCCCTAAGTGCGGGCATCTCCACTGATTTTCCCTTTACCTCTTGCTTTTCAGGGAAGTTCTGGTTTTGATGGACCTCAGGGAGAGACTGGAATTGTTGGACCTCTGGTAGGTATAAACACTCCTGGGATCAAGTTACCAGCTTTTGACGAAGAAGGAGGTAGGTGGGGCAAAAATTAGGTTGTTTCTATCTCTAAAGTCCCTGCTTTCCTTCTATTCTTAGGGGTCGAGAGGAAGACAAGGTTTGCCAGGGTTGAAGGTCAGTGCTTTCTGGAAAGTTCTTTCTCATTCCACATAGATGGCAACCTTAAATAGTTCTTTTTGAGGTCGGAGGAGCGGGGGGGTTGGACTGTCTGCGGTTGCAAGATGATCACTGGGAAGTTTCTGTGGGGACCTTTCTCGTGAAGAAGGGGGCATTTATAGGGTCTCTGTTCCCTCTCCACCCTGCTGTAATAGTTCATTTCTACTGAAAAGAAACAGATCCTCTCACATCTGCAATAATGCTTTTTCCATTTAAAGAAGTGGGACTTTGCATGGGTGCATAAGGGTATCTCAGTACCACTCAAAGAAGGAAAAAATTGAATGCTTACTCATATCCAGTGGGGTGTGGGGCAGGGGAGGTGATGTGATTTGAGGGTGGGATGGTGGGCTATCTGTGGGGAGCTGGATTTGACTAAGCATTATCTAGCACCAGTGACTATGCTAGGCATTAAAAATGCAACCTCATATAATTTATGTCATTGCATGTAAATCCTTGGAAACCTCAGGAATTTTGAGCATCATTGGCTACGTTTTATGGAGAAGAAGGGAAATAGGTTTAGAAGCACGAAGGGCCTTGTGAGAAGTCGACCAGACTGGTCATAGTCTGGTAATGCCCTGTGGGTATTATTTTTTCTAGCATCCTCATTATTTAGAGAGAGAGGAGATAGCAGAGACTGACATATCTCTGAGCTCGAGCCTAGGAGTGTGTGCGTGCATGCGTGTGCATGAATGCGTGTACATTTGTATGTGTGTGTGCAGGCCCACCTGCTGTGACATCTTAGGTACAAAAGAAGTGGGATTCTTATGTCTTCGAACCAAATTATGTTGGAAAAGCAGAAATACTGGGAAGTAAGTCCTAAGTCTCAAAAATATAAACAAGCTTTGTGGTCACTAAGTAAGTATTATTTCTCATAAATGCTGGGATTTGAAATCAATTCAGAAACAGAGAATTCCTTATGCTATTAATTCAATATTAATACTTGTGAAATAAAGACTGTCAGAACTCTTATTTGATTCTATTATTTTTATTTCCCAAAGGGAAGAAAGAAATAATCGAAGTTGACTGGGGAAGGCTTTGCAGAAAATTAAGTTGCTCTAGGCAGTAGAGGGAATGACTTGCTCCCAAATTGTTGAATTCTTTTCACTGCTGTATTGAATTTATCTGAATATCCATTGACAGTGAGAAGGTCCTCTTCTGAGCTGGGGTTTGGCTTTATTGGTTCCCTATGTCACTCCATCTTCTGTGTCTTTTAATTTAATTTAAATCAGCACTAAGCCTGTGCACTCATTTCAAGTTAAATTGCATAAGCAAGGTTATAACGAAAACCATTTCCCAGCCCATTCTTTCCCCACTCCCAGTTCCCAGTTCTTCAAGATTCTTCCTCACTTTGGTGTCTTCCTTGTGATCATGTTGCCATTTTTCTAAACAACATGCTATTTGCTATTCTTGGATTTTAGTTTTGGATGTTTTCTATAGATTTCTTATTTTCTTAACGTGTCTCTTTCTTCCTACACTGCCACCCCACCCCCAACTCATTCTTGCAATACACTTATTTTCTCCACTTTTGATCAGTTCTTTGTTCACATGTTGGTTAGGCAAATGTTGTTTACAGTTATGTAACTTGTTTTCCTTGAGTCCCCATTTCTCCTCATTTGCTTGGCGACCTATGTGCCCATTACACGTTAATCACAAACTTATTTGACGGAACTGATTGTTTCTCACTATGTTCAGACACATGAGGATTGTTTCCCCTGAATTCCTTCTGGGCTCTCTGTGCTGTTCTAATCCAGACTTATTGCTTTCTCTGTTGTTATCTTATTGGGATAGATTTTGGAACAACAGCCTCTCATTTGGGGAGCAGAGAAAAAAACGTGTGCAAATGACAGTCTTGCATAGGAAATTTTTCTCTTGATACGTTGCAGTCGTCATGACTCCCTCTTGTTTGCTCTTGGTTTCTAATCAAGCTTTGATTTCAAAATAGAAGATAAAGTTCTAACTCTTTGCAGACTCCAGGGTGAGCTGAGTTTATTCAACATGTCCATGGCTTGCTGGATAAGCCCAGTGTTAGAGCGCTGGTCATACAGGCTCCCTTAGGTTCTTGGGATGCAACTTAATGAAGATCAGCTAGTCCTCTTGGAGGAATATAGCTTATCGAGGTGCTGAATGCCGAATCACAGCATCGCTCAGAACTTGGGGAAATATAACTGATTACTGTCTGTGGAAATTAGGTATGCTGGCTTTTGTAGATGCATAAAAAGATGGCATTCTAAGTAAGATTTTATTTATGGAAAAGAGTATATTATAGCAAACAAATAAATATACAGATTACTTTGGCAATAAGGCAAAGCTTGAGATTTGTTAATTATGTTAACATTAAGAAGAGTGGGGCTTTCTAATGTTCATAAATCCACCATCCTCCTGCAATTATTTTTGTGCATAAGTTCCCTTTAGTTGCATTGATAATAGTTATCATGATCTATCATGATAATAGTTATCTATCTATCTATATATAGTATTTCATAGTCTGCATTTCTGTTTCCAAATCTTCCCATTATAATTTTAATGCACTATCTTACTCTGTTAGGGAGCAATGAATACTAACTCTTCTTATGTTGAGCCTTTAGGTAATTTTTATTGTTAGGTATCATGGTCAGGGATGTAGAGAAAACCTTTTTATAGGTTTTTTTTTTTTTTATAGTATCCCTGCTTTTGTTTTGCTGAAAATATTTCTTTAACCTAAAGTATAGGTGTGGAGTTGTAATAAGAGTGCACACTTTTCTGTGTAGGGTCACACTGTGTGTGTAAGTGACGCACCGTGAGTGCCACTAGTGTGATGTACAAAGTAGATAGCACGTCACGGTTTGCTTCCAAATTTTTAGCTGCGTGCCTTTTAATATTTGGTTCATGTTTTAAAATCTAAATAGAGATCAGCTCTTGAAAAATAGAATCATATAGCAGTAATGATTAATAGAAGTGCTTCCCTTTTATTTGAATAATTTAAAAAACTTAAGATGCACAAAAAATCAATTACTTCTGAGTTTAAGGGCTTTTTCTTCTTGCAAATCATTTGAACAAATCAGTAAATAAATCAACATGTGAGCAACATCAGAAAGAATACGAGTAACTCACAAAATGTGTATTACCTACAACACTGGGAAATGTATCCTTTCTATAGAAATGGAAATACTAATTTGAGAGAGAAATTAAATCACTTCTCAGATGATTTTTTCTTTTTTTTAAGGAAAGTTGCAGGCAGGAATGAAGGTGAGCAGGCAGGCAGGAAGGAAGAGAGGAGGAAGAAACAACTTCATTCTAATTAGTGTTCACATTGGTTGTTCCCCCACCCCCGGCCCTGAGTCTTGAACCCGCGACCTTGGGATGTATATGGGACTGCTCCCAAGGTGTACTAGGCCACAGACTGCCACACCACTTCCAGATGAATCATTTTAATTGCTAACTCCTTTTCCTAGAGAACTAGCTTAATGCTGTAAGAATCTGTACATTTTTTAAACCGGTTTTCTTTGTGCTTTTGTCCCGGCATGCCTTGCTTGCAGCTGTGTCCAACATTCTGATTTTCCTCGTGTGGGATAATGGTCCTTACTGCCGGTGAGCATTTAGTCCATGGCCCTTAAGAAAATGGATAGACTTTTAAAAGCAGTTATTCTATCAAATGGGAGTTTCAGTCAGTTAAGCAAAATATTTTGCTTCATCACAGGTTGAGACATTGGCAGGAAATGTGAAAAGACGGAGATATAATAAGAATCTGGTCTTGAATTTTTCTAACATGAGTGGACCCTGCCACACCCCATCGCCTCTGCAATTTCATGTCCTAAGAGGACTGAGCACAGAGCATCAAATCTTCTTTGAGTTTTTCTCTTCTGGCTTTCAAGGGCATCTTGCAGGGGAAGCTGCCTTCAGTAAGAACACTACCGATGCTGGATGAACTCACCTACTTTTATTCATTTCCACAGGGTGTGCTTGGCGAATTCGGTGAACAGGGTTACCGAGGAAAGCCTGGGCATCCGGGCTCACAGGTTGTATTAGGGGACGTGTTTGCAGTGCTAAGCGATGTTTGTTTGAAATATTAGGTTCTTTGGTAGTAAATCTAAATCAAAGGGACCTTGGATACCTACTTCTGAGGGCCTTCCAAAGCAAATTGTAGAGACTCTTTGGGGGGCACTTTAAAACCCAAAAGCTAAGTCCTAGATACAGACCTATACACTTGCAAAACTCATTTAATTCTTCAGTGGCCAGGGGATTTTGTCATCCTGGTTTTATAGGGCAGAAGAGGAGGGAATGGAGAAGTAAGGTAAATGGGTCAAGTTTATACAGTTAAGAAGTAATAAATCAAGGCTTCAAACCCAGGCAATCTAGTTATAAAATCTATCAAGTTAGCTATTGTTTCTGAAGGTGTGTATTCAAATTATTCAAACAGTATTTCATTTATTAAAATCTTGCTAAAATTGGCAGGAAAAAATAGCAAAATTATTATTTCATTGAGTGTCTATGATACCCACGGTGCTTAGCTAATAGGCCTGGGATGTTTAGACCTTTAAGGCCAGGCTCTTGCCTTCAAAGACTTCAGTTCAGCAACTGTTATAAACTATTCAGTGATAACTGGAAAACATCATTTCCAACCCATTCTTCTGGAACCTTCTAAGCATAGCCAAATCTGTCATTCCATAAACACTTCTGGAATACTTTCTACAGCTTTCTTTTAAAAGCCAAACTCTTTCCAAATCTCCTTAAATGGAAAAAAATTTAAACAACCAATGTTACTAACACATTGAATCACTGTCCTTAGCTTTAAAAAATCCTATGAGTGTAAGACGATCATTTAAAATTTTTTTTGCTGTATTTCAGCTATGACGAAGACCTAGAGAAAGAAGCAGGCAATCAAAGTATAATTAGAAATTGTATTTATTCGTTGATAAAAAATGGCATCTGAATACAAAGAGAAATAATGGAAAGATAGTATATATGTTTTCTTTTGAATTCTGGCTTAATTCAAATATGAACCCCCTGCCACTGTATTCTATCTTTTCCTTTATATTCACTTTTTATACTGCTGAGTGCAAGGGGGGAGCAAATAATGCTGTGAACCAGGAGTGACAGAATCAATCTAACCTCTCCTTGTTTTCAGCTTCCCACTGGGATGTGGAGATGATAGTCTATTGAAACAGATGACCACAGTAGCTCACCCAGGCATAGAGAAACCGATGTCAATGTGTCTAATAGGAAATAGGAAAGCATTTCTCAGTAAAGCTGGAGGGAAAAATGAAAGAATCCACGATCAGTAAAGTAAAATAAACGAGGGAGAAAATAAGCACCTCCCCAGTAAAGTGCCCCATAGGATGAGGCCACTTAAATATCATTTTGGTTCTTGATAACACTAAATCTTGATCTCTTGTATTTATAAGGAAACATTTGATTTTTTTCATAGGAGATCCATATTCTAGCATCTCTTCTCCATCCTCTTTTAGGGTTGAAATGAGTTTGGGGAATTAAAATACCAAAGCATTGTTTTTAAGCATCAGTGTTTATCTGGCTCAAATGCAGAGATGATTAAAAATCTGAATGCTAACAACTCACATCCTGTGCCTCAGAAGAAACAACTGTGCATGGAGTGTCCTGGGCGTGCTTCTGCACAGATGTGGTTTCATTAAAGTGTGCTAAACGCAACAATGATGAGTCAGGGCGCTTTCATTTGTGCTTCCATCAGTATCCGAAATGATTTTGTGGTTCTGTGGAAAATAGTGGCTTTATCACAGTGGGCTGAATTTGAATTTCATCTTTGAAACAGGGGCGGAGAGGAAGGCAAGGACCCCCAGGAGTGTTTGGACAAAAAGGTTTGCTGGGTGCTCAGGTAGGTTTGAAAAGCTGATGATAACTGCAGCATAGCTTCTCTTGAACCATGGCTGATGCAGACACTTGAGTGTAAAAAACTGACATATAGTTGCACCGTTCCAGTAGCTGTGGAAATGGAGAATTTCTAAAAGTAGCTAATTCGATGCAGCAGACCTTGATCACCAACTACGTGCCCTCTTCTGCTCTAGGTCTGTTGTGGGAGCACAGTGATCAGTAACACATGGGGTTGAACCTCAGGGGTGTTTAGCACAAGCTCATATTTCCTATAGTGCAAGAAAAAATTCTATACAAGGCGTATACATGGCTAATTTGCTCTTTACCAATATGTAAGGAAGCATTACTACCCCAGTTTTACAGATGAGGAAAGCAAAACTCACAGGGACTAAATGACTTGTCATCTGAATAGTAGGTGGTTGAACTGGCCTTCAACTCGGAACTTTCCTGTACCTGCTTTGCTCCCCACCAGTCCCACGATGGTTCACAGAGGGGTCAGACCAGATAAAGGCAGTGATCAGAAGGGCTTCCCAAGGAAGGGAGCCTTTGAAATTGCTAAAAACCCCAAGCAGCATGATTGTAGTCAAGGATAGTCTCGAGGGGGAATTTCAAAATGGCAGTTCCAAGATAGCCTAAGTAAGCCCACTTCTGTTCTCATTTTCTCTTAGGAAAAAAAATCTAACCCCCAAACTAATCACATTATTTTTATTCTCATTTGATAATATTTTCTGTTTGGAGTGTGTAAGAGAGTCCAGGTATTTTTGTTTCTAATTTATTAATCAAATGGTGTTTTCCACTCAAGTAACCAGAAAATTCGAATTCTCTGTTTATCATAGATGTAACCTCTATCAGAGATTACCTTCCTCCTCAACTCCAACCTTCAACCCCAGAGGTTAAATGTTGGTATTATGCATTTTATATGTTGAAGGGGAAAATTGTATAAAACATTAAAGGTGATTCATGACTGTGTTATCAGTTCCAGACCATTCCAGTAGTAACAAGAGAATCAGACAGTTAACTTTGTGGCTCTGGAGATGATGTCAGTGGTGATCTCATTTCAGGGACATCCTGGGTCTCCAGGCCTGAATGGTGTAAAAGGAAAAGAAGGACCACGAGGCATGAAGGTAAACGTTAAAGAACACACTCTTGAATGCAATGTCATTTTTTTTCTTTCTTTCTTTGTAGAAAATTTAAAAGACACATTTTATTGGAGGAACATTGCATCATACATTACATAGGTTTAAGTTGTGTATCATTGTCCATAAGCATCTGCAAATAATACACTAAGTACAGCACTATTCTGTTCTTCATCATATAACTGATCACTTTTACCTGATTTGCCCACTCCTTCTCCTTCCCTTCTGGTAACCACTAATTTGATTATATAGACTTAAAGTCGATTTTTGTTTGATTTGGCTGCCAAATATGAGTGAGAATAGTTTTTATCTTTCTCCTTCTGACTTATCTCACTAGGTAAGCATAATTCTCTCTAATTCCATCCATATTGTTGCAAATGGCAGGATTTCATCTTTTTAAAAATGATTCATTTTATTGAAGGAATATTGCATCATAACATTATATAGGAATGCAGTTCAGCAAGATACTTTTCTATACAAATCTCTCCTTATTGGTCATTTCCAGCATGAGTGTCTGATGTGGTCGGTAATGGTAGTGCCTGTCCATTACCTTATAGTTGAATAGATGAATACAGAGAAGGAAAGACAAACAGATAGATAGATAGAAAAATTGATGGCTAGCAGGGCACATATATCAGTAGACAAAGACCTATAAACTGGTAGATAAACATGTGGATACACCTCAAATATAGGTTCACGTACCTAGGAAAAGTCACAGTAACACAAAATTCTGTAACTGGTACTCTATACTTAATTTTCCTAATTTTCAATACCAAAATCCTTATTAAATGTGTTAGTTTATTATTTAACAAAGTCTAAAGAAAGGTATTTATCTTTGACTATGTGATAAGCCAACGAATCTTGAAAAGTGACTGTAAAACCTCTAAGGAAAATGACAAAATGGCACGAACCCTTAGGAGAAAATTAATTTTTATCCTTTATTGTGAAAGGGAGAAGCTGGCGATGCAGGAGAGAAAGGCCCACGGGGCCCACAAGGACCAAGAGGACGACCTGTAAGTCTGATTCCTCTATGCGGATGCTTTTAAGATTAAATTTTTGCTGAAGTAACATTGGCATGTGGCATTGGCCACATTGCAGGTCCGTAGCATTGTAACTCCACATCTGTGGGCACTACTTCTATCACAGTCTCGCCATGTTGTGAATCCCATTCTCTTCTTACCTGATGAAGGCAGTCCAACTTGCTCAAAGAGGATAAGATAAACCACTGCCAGCCCCTCCACCTCCAGCACTCCCCTCCAAACTCTGCCAGCACCTCCAACCTCCCCGCTCCCCTCCAACCTCCACCATGCCTAAAACCTCCTCACCTCTTACATTGCTGATTTATCTAAGGGGCTAGGTTACATTATTAACCAAGTGTTGGTCTGGACTACAATACAATTAATCTTCTGATATTTTCCCAGGGTATATTTGGTCCAGATGGACATGGACATCCCGGAAGAAAGGGGACCAAGGTGAGGGTTTCCTTACCAAGTATTCTGAACTGAGGACTAAAGTTTTCATTTTATTTTACTCGAATAAGAGTTATTACCCTAGTGGTATGCCTGCAATGGTTTCCACATGCTGCGTATTAGATGATACTGCTGCCAGAGATTCCCTCTTTAAAAATAAAAGCTGTTTTTGTCACTCTTATGTAAAAATCAAGGTCTTTATCTCAACTTCTACCTGTTCCAGATATTCCCACCCTAGCTCTGGGCATGCCAGGTCCTTTTGCAAACTTTATCTTTGCAGATGCTCTTATCTCTATTTGGGATGCCTTTTCCTATTTCTTATTTTTGGATAAACTGTACTCCTTTTCTGAGACCAACTCAGCACTGTGGGGGCAGTGGGCAGGGGTTCTTTTCAAACTCAGCACACATTCACATTCAGGGCTTTTTTCTGTGTGCTTCCTTCTGCCTAGAGTTCTCTTCTCCCATATCTTCGTTCTGTGGTCTGTGCCCAAATGCCACCTTTGAAAAACACTTTGTCTAACCAGCTTTTATAAAACAATTTCCACCCTCATTCCTACTCATGTCTGTCTTTATCCTATCATCGCTTTTTTTGGAATAGCGTTTTTCTGTCCCTGACATCTAGCTCTTCCCTGTCAGTGGGGATATTCCATGATAGGGTCTTTACTCTCCTCACCGCTGCAGCCCAAAGAAATGCTGCCTTGAGAAATGCCTGATACTGAATAGGTGCTAAGTTGAAATTTGTTGACTGAATACTTGCTTTGTGGTATGTCTTTGTTCTGGCCATGAGACGACTTAATGTCCCTTCCCTTGGTTTTCATTGGATCAGACCTCTGGTTATTAAAACCAATAGATAAAAAAATGTGTAAGAAGGAAGTGACATTGTACAATCTACCAAGAAGGGGGAAGTATTTGTAAAACTCACTTGCAGGCTGTTTCACACTAAATGATAGTAACAAAATATGGCCACTAGGGAGTAGCTCAAGAAAACAACTATTCTTACAGCTTTTCTGGCACCCATTTTCAGTGTGTCTCCTCAACATTGCAGTGTCTTCTCTCCCCACCCCCAAGGAAAAGAAAGACTTCATCGCTTGACATTAAAAAGAACTTCTCTTATTTCTAACTCCAGGGTAAATCTGGATTTCCTGGCTCTCCTGGGGCACAAGTAAGATGATATCTTTTTTTGGCTTGGTAACTGGTATGCAGCTGTATCATTTGTTTGTACCTGTTTTTACATCTAAGATTCTGTTTTTGATTCTATTAAGGGAGAAGACGGTGACCCAGGCCACCAAGGAGAGAAAGGGGCCAAGGGTATCAGAGGGAAGAGGGTAAGAAAAATGAAATTGACCAAGATCTCTAGAGGCCCCACCATGACATGGTACTTACACGGGCACATTTTGCTGGGTTAATGGACTTCTTCACAGAGGCCCACATCCTCCTCAGTGCACACTCTGCAGGATGGGCTTCCCCTCCCTCCACTTCGTTCTACTCTCACTTATCTTCTGAATGCAGGTCCAATTCACTAAACTCGAATAACAGAAAATACAAGTTCGAGCTCTAGTTATCCAATGTCAGCCTCTTAAAAAAACAAGATTGCTGGTTCACCTAAGAGGCTCAGGTACTAAGCTGGTGACTGAAGTATAGACGCTGCTATTTGGAAGAATATTTTTGTGACTGCAGAACAAACATTTCTGTTTCTTTAAGATTCTTCCAAATCTTAACGTACTTTTAGTTATTACAGGATTAGGTACTGAAGAAGGTGGCTGCCTTCTTGATGAGCTTTGAGTCATATTTCCACTGTGATTTATTAGAGTATACCATTAAAAATCCATTCCTTTAGGTTCTGAAGATTCAGTTTAAAGAAGCACAATCACTGGTAACTCATTTTGGAGAGGATCCATTGTTTACCTAATACTTTGGTGATGTTTAGCCAATAGACATTACAAAGCAAGTTCTTCTGGGGAAAGGATATGGAATAATGTTCAGCGAGGAGACGAAAGGAAAGAGAATGTGTATTTCCTTGAAACTCAATTAACTGGTTTTCAAACGTTGGCAAGGACATAAAGTTTTGATCTGTGCCTAACCTGGCTTACCGCTGACTGAAATTGCCTTGCTCAGCTAAAATTATCTTTCCGGTTTCAGACAAAAAAAGATAGAGCATCATTGCATACAGATTATTCTGCCTCAGTTCAAATACCTGTAATGCCTCATTCAGTGAGCTCCTGGTCAGCAGGTACCTTTTCTGAGAAACCAAAGACCACAAGGTGGTGGAGGAAATTTTCCTTTCTTCTTTGCTAGGCTTTCGATGCAGAAATCTGCATTCTTTCAATTAGGTGATGTGGTGGCTCAATATGAATATTAGGGGTATGTTGGAAGGGTGGGTTTGTATACATGTTGTCTGGAATTAGGTATGAAGGGGGAATTTATATGGTTATCATAAAGAGACACTCCTCCCTTTCTAGTTTTGGTGATCACTGTTTAGAAACTGTTTATAAACTACTGGTTGACAGCAGATTTATTGACACTTAGATGTAATGACATCCTGGTATCTTAGAGTTGTTCTGATTATTTTAATCACGTTGTAATTAAGGTAGAAAGTTTATGACTTCGGTTTGGTCATTTTTAGGGCAATGCTGGCTTTCCTGGATTTGCTGGGACTCCAGGTGACCAGGGGCCACCAGGACCAATGGTAACATTTAGTCTTCTGTCTGTCTCGCTCTCTCTCTTTTTTTTTCATCTTCAACCTTTGTGTAAAAGTGAATGAGGATTTGATAAGTGGCATCTCTAAAAAGAAATGACCATTTGAGAAGCACAGGAGGATTTATATGGGGAATGACTGAATTTGCTTTAGAGGACGTTTATCTTCCAGTCCTTACACAGTATACTGACTCAACATATACATTTTACTTGAGCATAGAGAATATATTAGAGTGACTGGAGATTGATGAATCTGTATAAATAGATAAAATGATACATAAAACTCCCTGGAGCGTGAGTTTATCAATGTAAATAGGAGGAACAACAACATTTGTGCAAAAACCAGAAGGAAATTCCAACAAAATATGACAGTGATTGAATATTAACTGAATTGACAAGGTCATTTGAAATGAAAGGAAAGATGTTAAGGTTATCGTTTTGACCCACGTCTAGTCCTAGGAGTGAGGGTGTCATTCCATGAGGGATGGCACAGTGAGTCAGCTGTGGGTCGATGAACCTGATGGTTTCATTGCAGTTTAGGATTTACTGGGAGCATGCAACAGAGTGATAAAATTAAAAATCTTAGAAGTAGAAGCAGCACCTATGTTCATTTTGCAGATGAGGAAACAAAAGCTGAGATTATAGTGACCTGCCCCAGTCATAAATTCCTACCTCGGAGAGTCTAAATAAGAACAAATATCTCTGGACTCCCAGAGTGATTGAGGTTGGGCAGTTCTATTCTGGAGACTTCCAGAGGAGACTTGTTAAGTACTAGGGCAGAGGTGGAGTAGTAATAGGTGGCATGAGAAGGAACGGGGTGGGACTGGAGTCTACTTTTAAATTGCCTGTGAATGGCCCTGGGATCTTGAATGGCCTTTCCTAAATGTAGTCCTAAACTGTGGCTTGGTCTCAATAGGACCTGATCTTCTAAGAGTCTTTTATATGCCATCTGTATGGGCCACCTGAACTCTGAGACCTGGGAAGAATCCCTAGGTTTCGGCTCTGCTTCTGTAAAGGGTAGACGAACTCTAGAGCCAGGAGTGAAGACAAGAAGATCTTTGCATGGTGGTGAAGTTTCTTAGACTCTCTTGCTTAACTCTAAGAGGATAATGTGTTGGAAGGCAGAGCATTGCATTTTAAACCTAAGTTTCTGTTCTTTCTAGGGTATCAAGGGCCCCAAAGGTTTGGTAGCACTGACGGTAGGTGAATTTTTTAACTTTAATTTTTAAACTTTATTCTTTTCAGAACATAAAAATTTTCCACTTTCACAAAATAAACATCTGTAGAGATTTTTTATTTTCTCTTCTTACAAATTCTCTTAGTACTTTAAGTGTCTAGTCTTGGGAAAGTTCTAAGTAAATAAAATAAAAAGAGTAGAAGACTGTTTTGAATTCTAGAGAGAATCTGGATGCTTTTGAATAACACTAGTTGACATGTAAGGAAAGCCTTGTTGCGATATGCCTTTTGTAAAGTTCAAAATTGCTCATGAAGTATTTATAAGCCCCTTATGGTATAGTACAGGCTTTAGTGACTCATGGCACCCCCGGAAACATTCCCAAAAGTTAGGATAGGTTTTCATCTCTCAAATACTGCTGAAAGAGGGAAGGGGCAGCTGAGGAGCAGGAGGTGATGGAATGGAGGGAAAAACACATGGAAGAGAGAGATTGGAGGAAAGAAGTCATTTTCCAGGGAGGTTTTTGGGGTATCTGTCTTAGCATTCTTCTTTAAAAGTGTTTAGGAAATGCTAATAGAGAACAATTGAAGGCATTTTCCTTTTTCCTGGGCCTAGATTCCTGGATTTAAACCTTTTAAAAATCAGATCTGTTTCCATTATTTTTGTGAGACAGATTTAAAATAAAAGAATACTTCTCTTTTTTTTATTCAATAATTATTGACAGAACATTTTCTGTAACAAGGCATTGTGGAATATGAAAGACAAAGCAGTATTTTAACCTACTATATTTTAATTACTCCTTACATGTTTGACAAGAGCACTTCTTATCTACTTTTTTCTGTTACTATGGTTACTCCATTGTATGTAAAATATTTAAAATGTTTTCATATATCTTCTGGATCCAGAAATAAAATTGCTGGATCATTTTCACTGCTGTAACAAGGTTTGAATTTTCTGCTGTAGCTTAAATGCCTTTAGATCAGCATTGATAACAACCATGTGGCAGAAGTTTCTAAGACACCAAGAGTGAGGAAGAATATGCTTCAAATTCAATACTTTTTCTTTTCCTTTTTCTCCACCTCTAACAGCCTTGTGAAATTGTCGATTTCACGCGAGAAAACTGCCGTAAGTTACAAAAGGCTCAAAAGGAGCCTGTCCTGTGAAGTGGGGGTGGATCCTGAATTAGGGACCTAAGTCCCCTGTGGACTTCCTTGAGCTTTGGGAGGTGCCATGGTCAGTCATGAAAGGCTTTTATAAGTTAATATGTTCAGCCCAGCCTCCCTCCCATTGAGTAAGTGAAGACCTTCCCCAGTGTGGCTCAGACAGGATGTTCTTGGTTGAAAGGTGCGCCATCTCAATGGTGAAGAAAAATCCCATCACAATATGGTGACTCAGGAAATACAATCAGAATTCTACACTGCATTTGCAGTCCTTTATTTCTTATCACATAATAGGAAAAGAAGAAACTACGCTCTCTTTTATTTATTTATTTTATGGCGGAATATTGTTTAATGAGGGTCCCTTCCCCCTAAAAGTCTTCAAAAATTTGAAAGAAAGCATTGCTTTTTAACATTCCTAGGGCTAACAGATGTGTGGAATGTCTATCGATTATTTACTCATTTTTCTTCTCAGAAATACAAGTGTAACCAAACCAAACTTCCCAGTTACTGCTCCCCTTTTTGACTCCAGTGAAGTCAAGAATATAGGACAGGAAGATGCTCTTTCTCTATTTATATTCGCTCTTAATCAATTACTGCTTATGACCTTTGGATATGTAACTTTCATTCTCTTAAATTCAGTCTTCTAATGTCTAAAACGGGCTCATAGTAGACACCTCCATGATGCCTTGATGAGAAGAAATCACTGATAGTGAAGGTGAAGTCTAGTCCTTCTTTAAGTAATCTTTGCAGTAATAATATCAATACATCAGCACTGGTAACAATATTTATTATCAGATTAATTGATCATAGTCTTTACTGGACTCTAAGCTCCTTTTGCTTCCCTTAAAGCAAGGATCACATCATGTAATAATCTGTCTGGTTCTACTGTATCATAGAAACTATTCTTTTTTTTTTTATCTCATCCCTTTAAACAAGAGGGCTGAATAGTGAGCCTTCAATAAGAAGTGTGCCTGTTTTGTTTGTAAAATGAAATTAAAAATCATCAGTCTTAAGTATTAGTTACGTTTGTTTGCTGCCGACCCAAAGGAGGAGACAACATTTCAAAGAGAATTTAAGGTTTATTAAAGTATAGGCAGGCAGGCCATTTTCAAAGTGAAGGTTGTACCTCGTTAGGTGAACATAGGCCTTTTATGCTTGGGAGGGGGATGTCTCTTTCAGGGCACTTTTGGTGGGAGTAGTTCTTAGGTCATTCTGGAAGATAGATTGATGTCATTATTCTGAGCTCCAGCAGTGGAGTCAGTGTGGTTTGCATAACTTTCTGGCTAGACATTATTAAGCAACAAAGCCCCTAAGACATCCTGCAATAGAGTCCAACGTTATCTTTGGTCATTATGGTGGAGTGGGGGTGTGCCCAGGAGCTGGCATAAAAGACTTTTTATGAGCCTTAATGTTTTGTCATATTCCTAGGTTGGAATTTATTTACTGTGTTCAATGAATTCCAGAATATTTGCATTCCAGAATATGAACATTTCTCTCCTTGCCACAGGGAGAGATCATTGACTAATTATTTCATTTTGGAGCTTGGGTTTTCTCCATAACCAACTTGCCTCTCGTATTTCAGGTTCTGTATTTGTCCATTCTCATCCATTTGTAGTTCAGGGAGATTTTGAAATCCTTTTTCTTGAACTCATAAAGAATAATGCCCTCATTTTGACCAACAGGGAAAAGAATGTTATAGTGACGACATAAAAAGTTAAGCTTCCTTTACATAGAAGAGCAAAATGAAGTAAAAAATAAACAGAAAAATGGGGAAAGCATGTAATATAAGCAATGAATCCAAAGGCCCTAGCTTGCTTTCTCTAGCATGAAAATATGTTAAATTGCCTCTACTCGACCATTTTCATTTAAAACACAGAAATTTCATATTGGTTAAGTGTAAATAAAACAAAAGAACTCTTTTAGATTGAAAATAGGCATCAGCTATTAATGAATTCAGAAAAGAAATATACAAGTGAACCGTAAACCTGTAAAAATGTTTGCCTCACAAGAAGTCAAAGAATACAAATTAAAAGAGATGACTTTTTTTGTTTCTCAAATTGGAAGCATTTTTCAAATGACAAAAAAAAAAAATCCGTGCCCAGATTTGGGGAAATGTATTTAAAAAAGTTACATCGCTGGTAGGAGTGTTGATTGATCCTTTTCTGATGAGCAGTTGGTCAATGCATATCAAAAACCATAATTCTGGAGATTCACATAGGGTTATAATTAGACAAATATACACACGTGTGTGTATGCTCATCACAAAGGCATGTTGATGGAAGAAATGAGACATCTATATATGCAATAGATAAAATTATTTTCAATTTATAGATGGAAAAATAGATATTTATATATACTAAGTAGAAAAATGATTCAGAATAGAAAACATTCTAAGGTCCAAGTTTTGTAAGATAAAATGAAACAAAGTTTAAATACATATACGCACATATAGATATATGCATCTATATACATACAAACATGCATATATATATGATAAGGGTAATTTAAATTTTTTATTTTCTAATATTTCGTGTGAAAACATACTACTTGGGTACACACATTTATACATAATGTGTATAAATTTATAGATAATATATACCCTATAATTAATATACATAGTTTTAGGTCTGTGCATATAATATACATATGTAATATGTATGTATATATGTATGTATCTTCAGAAGCTCTCAGTGTATTAGTTAGATGTCAGCTCAGCTAAGTGTTGCCTTAGCATTCAACAGCAGTGGCAAAACAGTCTTTAAGTCAAAGCCTAGAAGCAGCCAGGCCAGGTGGATCTGCAGCTGCACGGTGTTCAGGGACCAGTCTTTATACTGTCTTGTCAGGCATGAGGGCAGGGGGCACTGTTTCCCAAGCAGGGTCTAAGATGTTGGCCCAGCTTCAGCCAGCAGGAAAAGGAAAGGAAAGGACAGGAAAAGCAGTTTTTTTCAAAGTTGAACCCACCATTCTTCTTGTTCTGTTTTCCAGAATTACTGAGGTGCCCACCTCACTGGGAAATGTAGCCTTTGTTGGAGGCAGCCATCTGCCCGGCCAGAGACTGGGGTTCCATGACTACAGAAAGAAGGGAGACTTGATATCAGGGAGCAAGTAGAGTTTCTGCTTAGTTTCCCAGGGAGATGGTTTTTCATTTGCAAGGAAACAATTGCCACTGCCCACATCAACTAACAATGTCTCGTTTTCTCTCCAAAATAATTTCTCTTCCAGCTTGTTCAACAGGTAAATAATATTTCTTCTTATTCTCTCAAATCTTTACCTGTTTAGAGTTATTGCCGAAAATCCTAAACCTGTGTATCCATTGTGTCAAGGTGTTTCTCAATGCCCTGTGTTCCCCACGGAGGTGGTCTTTGCCTTGGACATGTCAAACGGTGTCTCCCAGCTGGATTTTAAGAGAATGAAAGATATTTTATTATCACTGCTGATGAAGATGGAAATTAGTGAGAGCAACTGTCCAGTGGGCGCCCGAGTGGCCATTGTTTCGTATAACAGCAAAACAGATTACCTGATTCGCTTCTCAGACTACAAGGGGAAGCCTGCACTCCTGCAGGCTGTCAGGAGCATCCCCCTGGAACTGTCAGCTGGCAGCAGGAACCTTGGGGACGCCATGAGGTTTGTGGCAAGACATGTATTCAAACGAGTCCGCTCCGGCCTCCTCATGAGAAAGCTGGCTGTGTTCTTCCAGGCGGGCTGGGCTCAGGATGCAGAGTCCATCAGCACTGCTACCCTGGAGCTCAGTGCGCTGGACATCACCCCCACAGTCATCAGCTTCACAGAGGGTCACAACCTCCCAGACGCCCTGCTGGTATGTGAGCGAGCACTGCTGGGCAGGGGCTGTGGTGGGGTTAGCACCTGGTTCTTTTTTCTGATGTGTTTTTGTGTTGTTGTTGAGGTAACTTTGATTTACAAAATAATATGGTTAGCTGTGTGGTTCACTCTTCTTCAAATAGATAGCGCACCACACCTACCACCAAATTTTGAATGGTTCTCCCCCACTGTCCACTGCACCCCAGCTATCCTTGGCTTCCACCTCCCAACTCCTCCCCTTTCCCTCTAGCAACCACACTTCAGTTGTCAGAATCCAAGGCTTAGCTTTTGCTTTGCTTTGTTTTTTCATTTACTTTATTTTTTTATATCCTACATATGAGGGAGATCATCTGGTATTTGTTTTTCTCTTTCTGACTTCTGTCACTTCTCATAATTTCCTCTAATTCCATGCATCTTGTCACAAATGCCAAGATTTCACCTTTTGATAGCTGCGTAGTATTCCATTGTGCATAGATACACATCTGTTTAATCCATTTGGCTGTCAATGGGCGCTTAGGTCATTTGCATTTCTTGGCTACTGCCAATAATGATGTAATACACTTGGGGGCACAATATCTCTTCAAATTAATGTTTTTGTGTTCAATATCCAGAAATTGGATACTGGGATCATACTGAATTTCCATTCTCAGTTTTTCTAGGAAACTCTATGTGGCTTTTCTTTAATAGTTGCATCATTTATATTCCCACCAATAGTACATGAGGATTCACTTTTTACCACAACCTCACCAACACTTGTTTGATGTCTTTTGGATAATAGTCATTCTCACAGGTATGAGGTGATACCTCATTGTTTTGATTTGTATTTCCATAGTAACAAGCAAAGAGGAACACCTTTTCATGTGACTGTTGGCCATGTGTGTCTTCTTTGAGAAATGCCTGTTCAGATCTCCTGCCTAGTTTCTGATCAGACTCTGTATTTCTGTTGATATATTTTAGATATTAAGCCCTCATCACGTGCATGATGTGCAAATACCTTTTCCCATTGAATAGGATGCCTTCGTTTTGATGATAGTTCTTGGGTTTTGTTTCGCTTTGTTGTTGTTTTTTGTTTTGTTTTCTTTATAGCACCTGGTTATTACCTCTCCATCAAGAAGCGCATGAGAAATGAAGCTGTTCAGGGGACAAATTCCTTAGAAGTTGATGTGTATGCAGGGTGGGGGAGGGTGTCTCACTGTGATTTCGACTGTGGTCACTGTCACTGGTACTGGCCATTCTTGAGAACTTGCTTTCTGATAGGTGCCTCATAAACACTATCTTATTTAATTAGCTCCCATACTCTGTAAGGTAGGTGTTCATATATAATCTCCATTTCAGAGTAAGAAAACTGAGACTTAGACAGGTTAGCTATATCATCAAAGGTTAAATATCCAGTTAGTGGTAGATGGATAATGGTCGCTTTTGAGCTTGTGCTTAACTGCTATGCTAAGATTGTATTATAGGAGCTATAGATGTAGGTCTTTATGTAATTGGAGTATCAGATACATATGCATGCGACAAAGTGGGTAAGTGCACTTGTTTTTTAGTACACAGCTGGATGGATTTCTCTATGCGTTTACATCCCTGTTACCATGACATGTTCTAGATTGGTTGGTTACTTCCAACATCCTCCAAGTTTTCCTCATATCCCTTCTCAAACCATACATTCCCCAGAGTAACTGCCTTCTGGTTCTAGCACAATCAGTTTGGCCTTTTCTAGACCTTTGTATAAATGGAATCCTATGACATGTACCCTGTTGTATCTGATTTCCTTCATTCAACATAATGCCTGTTCTCCTTAATCATCCATATGGTATATGAATGTCATTCTATTTTCCTGTCCTTCTGAAGTATTCATGTATGTGTATGTGTGTGGGTGTGCCACGATTTATTGATTTTAATATGTTCTCCAGACTTTCCTTTTCCAAAACCCATACAACACATTCTCATGAAATATCTAGGAAGATGTATCAAAGTGTAGAGTGACTCCCTTTTAAACCGATTCTAGGCTGCTTATGACTATCCAGTTGAATCATGCGGCACTGCCAATATTCAACTGTTTTTAATCTACAAAAATGAAAATGTCATGTGATGCAACCTAAGAGCAAATGAATTCAGCTGTGCTAGAATGTTCTCTGAAGACTGAGTGTGCAGAAGTGGTAGGTAAGCGGTTTTGGTGTCACAGCTGTGAATATGCTTCCTTGCAAGTGGGTGAAGTGGTAGCTGCTTGCAAATTGCTGCGAAAGATGAACACATTTTCTTGGGTTTTGAAGTCAGAGTTCCATGTTCCGTATTCCTCATGTTCCATCCTTTTTTGTTAAGCAGGTGACTGGACAGGGATGGGCTGGGGGTGGGAAGAGTTCTCAATAACTTCCTGAGTGAATTAATAAAGGGCAGCTATAAACAAGTAACAACAAAAAAGTTATTTGTTTAGAGATTGGTTTTTTCATCTCTAATGAAGGGCGTTTGGAAAAGTCTCTTCATCTTTCTGAATCTCATTTTGCTCAGTTCTAAACTCGAGAGAAGGTTGCATTTAGACTTCCTTCCAGGTATAATGATCTGTTTTCAGGAAGGTATTTCCCTAACATTCGGAGTGATATTCAGGTACAATCACAGAGCCCCCTGCCAGCGCCCCAACCCCTCTACCATTGCTTTGAAAGGGAATTCTAAGCAGACAATGTTTGGGTCCCATGCAGAGAGAACCTTCACTGTGATGCTCCTGCTTTGGGTTTCAGGTAAAAGGATGTCATGGCATTTGAAAAGAACTTGGAACTTAAGTATACTTGCATGTCACTTCTGCCATTTCTATCTGCACTCCTGTCCATTTCCTGGACACGTTCTTGCCCCAGGATGCTGGGAAATGACTCTGTTCCTCATGTGCAGCAATTTAGAAAGGATACGAAATGGTGCTTGCCAGCTCATATGGAACGAATGACTTCATTTCTGGAGAAATCAGCAAGGAGAAAAACCACAAAAACGATAGTCCCTTTCTCAGGGCCTTTCCAAAAACCCTCAGTTCTGCACCTTAGGGACATGGCAGACCTTCATCTCTATGGTTCTGTGCTTTCTCCTTAAGGAATCCAGTGAGGAGAGAGGGAACAGTCTGTCTTTTCTTTGTAAGTATCTGTCCAAGAGCTCTCTTTGACTATGTGTGTGTGGGCTTTCTGTCTTTCACCTCTATGTTATTTTAATTTTCAGAACGGCACATGATGTTTTTGGAAAGATGATGGTTGTTGCCTGTGAAATGATTCTGTAAAAAAATACCCTCACTTTTCAGTCTGAATAAACATGCTCCGAGACTGGGGGTGGGGGTTCCTAGGTAAAAGATTTTTTAAGCCACTCACTGAGTCCTCGCAGCCCTAAATAAAACAGTATTATAGCATTTGGACTATTATGCCTAATCTCATTGTTAAGAATTCTTAAATTGTGTCTCAAAACACACGACCTCACTGACCCCATTTTTTAACGTTAAAAAACAAAGGATTACATGGAAAAAGCAATCAGCATGCCAGATTTCAGATTTCGTTTTTCTTTATAAAGTCTAGCACATGTTCTCTTGAACCAATATCCAGGAAAAGAATTCTTGTTTTCATCCAGGTACTGCTCAAAGATTTTTTTCCACTTATTGATTCATTTAACCCTTATAACAACCCAATGAAATGACCATTATTATGGGCCCATTTTTCAGATGATGAAATTGAGACAAGACATTAAGTCACTCGCTAAAGGTCTGGAATTCCCATTAGCACTGGAATTTTTAATCCAAATTTCAAAAATAGGGAACTCAGAGTTTAGTAGGCTGAATTTCTTTCCAAGGAGTAATTCATTTTGTCTTTACAGCAATACTGTTAGATGGATCTATGAACTGGTCCTGTTTCTCTTTCTGTGTATTCTTCTTTTTAAAAATCCACAGCATGGAATACTTGATATCAGGAAGACGAAAATTTCAGTTTCAGAAAATGAAAACATTAAAAGGAAGAGCAAAAGAACTTTTTGGTTGTTAAAACATGTTGGCAGACATTCAGGTTCAGAAAAGCTGAGATTTAGAAAAGTTGTAGGAAGACAGACCATTTGTTGTTGTTACTATTGAGAAAGTGGAGAACCATTTAGATAGACCCTTTCAGAGACCACGGGTGGTTTACAGCAGAGACTTTGTGGGCTGCTGTTTTCCACTAAGCTGTTATTTCTCCAAAGCTAGGGTCAGCAACCGAGGGAAGGAATCAGGTAATGTGCCTTCAAACTCTTGCCTGTCCCTTCTCTAACCTGGACACACTATTTGGCATTGGGGCCTCAATGTATTCATCTGGAAAATGGGGATAAATTAACAAGTTTACTGTGAGAATAAGAGATAGTCCCTACAGGGACATTTGCCACCTTCTGTCTAATTCATTGTCGGCCATTATATTGCCATCTTCTTGAGGTCCTTAAGAGCACTGCTGTGCCCCGTAAGTGTTTATTAAATCAGGCACCTTCCATGCAGTGAGTGTCTATGCAGCGCCAATCTCCGCACTGCGTGTTTTTCATGCCTTGTCATCTTTGCCCCTCACTACTCAAAGTGTGGTTCCAGGACCAGCAGTGTCCGTATCACCCCAAATTATAAGAAATGACAAATCTCAAGCTCCCAGCCCAGTCAGACTGCGTTTTTAACAAGATCCCCAGATGGTTCTTGTGAACACTGACATTGGTGGAGTATTGGCCTAACCCTCCTAACTATCCCACAATAATGACCACGGTTCCCAGATGCGGTAAGGGAAGGTCCAAGGTGAAACGGCTTGTTCTGAACTATATATTCCTGGAATTGGCACACCAGTATGCCTGCTTTGTAAGGCCCGCCCTACCACCCGCTACCCTAATCCCTTCCTGTTCACTGAGGATCTAACAGGAGTCAGAGGCTTTGAGGCTGCCTTGGTGGGACCAGGCCAAGTGCAAGGAGCCAGAATTGAGGTTGAACCCTGGAATCAGTCACAGGTTGCAGGGTTACACTCTCTCCCTCTTTCTCCTTCCCTGCTTTTCTTCAGTTTTCTCTCCCTGTTCCATAGGCCTCATCTAGATGCCAGATGGTTTCTAACACGACGTCCTTAGGGCCTAGTTTGCTTTCTCTGTCCAAAGCAAATCCTCCTCCCTAGTACTTCCTTCCTTCCCCTTTCCTCCCCTCTGTCCAAGCCAAGAGTCTCCTCTCACTCATTCCAAGGAATGAACTCTGGCAGCTCAGTACAGCATCTGAAGCATTACCTTGAACCCTGTGGGTTTCTCCGGCTCAGGGTTCACAAGGGGTTCTTCAACATTGGAGACTAAGGCCTGAGTGTTGTACACTTTGAGAAACTGTCTTTCTATTAAACAGACGAGAATGTTAAATCAAAGCCCTCACTGCATCCACTACCCTCCCAGTACTCTTGTTTTTTTGTTGGTGTAACATTGATTTACAATATAATATTAATTTTAGATGTACAAATGTACTCTTCCTCAAATATATAATAAATCCATCACACCCATTGTCAAACTTCTAATAGTCCTCCACCACTGTCCCCTGGACCCACCACCCTTTGCTCCTGACTCCCCTCCCCTTCCCTACTGTGACTTCAGTTCTGTTGTCAGTGTTCAAGGGTTAATATTTGTTTTGTTTTGTCTGTTCATTGACTTTGTTTCTTTATATTTTGCAGATAAGTGAGATCATCTGATATTTCTTTTTCTCCTTCTGATTTATTTCACTTAGCATAGTTCCATTTAGTTCCATCCGTATTGTCACAAATGGCAAGACTTCATATTTTCTTTTATACAGAGTAGTATTCCATTGTGTGTGTATGTGTATATATGTGTGTATATGTATATATCTATATATCTCTTTCTATATCTATATTTATAACTAATCTATAGCTATAGCTATGTTTATAGCTATATATATGTATATACATATACATACATATATATATATATATTTCACATCTTCTTTACCTACTTATCTGTCCATGGACACATAGGTTGTTTCCACTTCTTGGCGATTGTGAATAATAGTGCTGCAGTGACCATAGGGGTGCATATATCTTTTTGAATTGACATTTTCACATTCCAAGTAACTCCTGTCTTTAGTACACAGCCATTCCCAACAGAACATAACGCATCTTCAGGAGTGAAGTTGTTTAAAGGGCTTGCCAAAGACGCTGATTCAAACTACAGTAAAGCTGTGCGCCTCAAGCAGATCGCTTGCTTTGTGTTCAAGGCACTCTGTTTTTGAGATTTCCTTCTCTGCTTCTCATGGAGTTGGCAGCAGGAATCATAGAACCAGTTTTCTCTTCTCCTCATACTGGATTTCCTTTTCCACGCACTCTTGAGCAGTCCCAAAATTATCTTGTCCGCCTTATCAGCGAGTAGGAGCGTGCTGGCAAGACCTAAGTCAAAGTAACAAAATGTGAATTAGTAACAGATGAACATACCAAGGCCCATAGGTAGAGAGTGGCGAACAGTTAATTAGGTACATATGACTCTGCACTGAATCACAGTTTCTCTGTGGACTTTCACTGTGCTTTTGAGTACTATTCCCACAATTTTATTTTTGCAAGAGCAGTTAAAATTTTAAACATGATCACAAATGTATTCTTCCTAAGAAAATCTTTTAAAAATGTACATGTTTTATATCTATTCCAATTCATTTGAATTTGGTAATTTTCCAACAAGAACAGCAGCAGCTGGGAGACTCAGATCCTCTGAGTTGCTAGGAGTGGGTAACATAGTGTCCTGAACGCGGAATGCATAAGACAGAACAGGGACAGAGGCTATGCTGAAACAGGAAGACAATTGAGTGGTGCTGGCTTCTACCCTAAAATAACTGAAGACACTGAGACTAGAGACTTGTCCAAGGTCACATATCCAATTATGGCGGATCAGGGACTAGGATCTGGGTCCCTGATACTTACTCCCTTAGTGCTATGTAGAGCTTCTCCTATAAACCACCCCTTTCCTCAAACTTGGGAGGATGCCTGAAGTCTTTCAGATGACTTTAAACATCCATACAAATTCTGCATTTGATAGCATACTTCATGTTTCCTGTGATTTAAAAATAATATATACTAGCTTAGCATTCCCCACAAATTCTGGAGTAAGATTCATGCTCTTAGGATTATGCCAGTCCTCCTCTTATCTCCTGAAACCTTGCTGTAGATTCTGATTTCAGAAGCCTTCCATTTTACTTCATATGATTCCCAGCAAAGCTGTCCAGGTGTCGTATCTGTGCCTCCATCACTCTTATTAATCCTTGGTGATCAGTTAGCTTCCTTTGGTTTGCTTAGTACTCAGCTCTGATGGCCACATGCAGTAGATCTGAATGTTGAATACTGGCAACTCAATGCTCACATTTCATGTCAGCCTCCTCCAACTAGTGAGGAGCTCCAGGATTTTGGATGGGTTGTAGAACTGCGCATTAGAAGTGGGTGTTCTCTGATCTCTAGGGAGTGGGGACATTGATTGGCATTCTAGAGAGATAGACCACTGTCTGCATGTTTTCCAGATCAGTAGTCAACTTATTTCCCCATAAGTGCCAGGTGTCATTATCTTCCTTATGTTCCCTCCATCCCTTCCCCTTAAAACCAAACTCCTCTTCCTGTATTTCTGAAACATATTATTGGACCTCTTCTTTCTTGAAAATTATTAATCCTTCCACTTAGGTTTAAGCTCTTTGAAGGTGTGGCTATGTCATTTCTATACCTCCATGTGGCTTATTAAGACTTTTATACAGAGGCTGTTCAATCAGTCTTGGTTTATTTGAATTTCTAAGTTAGGTAAAAGCATAATTCAAGATTGCTTTTGCCATATGAGGAGCAAAAAAAGATTTATTTTGCCTTTCTTCTTAGGATACTTAGGAATGTTTCCATTCTTTTGGTGTGTGTGTGTGTGTGTGTGTGTGTGTGTGTGTGTGTGTGTTTTACATGGACATAAACAAAATTTTATCCCCTATTTCTTTCCCCACAAGAGTTTTTCTTTCACTTGGTTCTATTCTGAGAGATAATGTTTAGAAGATGCTGCAGCCCCAAATAGGAAGGGTGAAAAATTCTGTAAAGAGTAGATGCTATAAGTTTTTTTTTTCAAAGTAACCCTTGCTGCCTGTCTTTCGGAGAGCCAGCATGACGCATCACATCCCCAGGACCTTGCTGCCAGTGAAGAGTCCACAGCTTGCTTGTTCTTGGCCACAGGGATGAAGGAGGAGGAGGAGGTGACCACTCAGTGGGACTCTGTCCTGTATGCTTTGACAAAGGGTAGACAAAGACAGGCATGCCTAAGCTTAGATATCTATTTATAATCCACACCTCAAATCCCAAGAGAAATCATCAAAAAGTATTTCTAATTTTATTATAAAGTGGAAATCCTACAAATAGTCTGTATTAGTCAGGGCAGGTTAACTGTAAAACCATTTATGCCCAATTCTTCATGCCTTAACAAAATAAAGGGCTATTTCTGCCACTTGTCAAAGCAAATGTGAGTCCTGGGGTGTGGATTTGATGAGGGTCAGGGAACAATAGAGCATAATCATGCACTAGAAATAGCATGTAGCATTCCCACCTGCATGCCAGTGGCCTCGCTCGACCTCAAGGGGAGTTGGGAAATGTAGTCCTGTTGTGACTTTCAGCTTTTTGTTTTGTTTTATTTGAAGAAAATGTGCAGGCAGGAATGAAGGCAAGCAGAGGCAAGATGGCAGGAAGAGAGAGGATGAAAAAGCATCCATTTATTTTCATTTAGTTGTTCATGTTCATCCTGGTTTTCCCAGCTGCCCTGGGACATGAACTGGGGAGCTTGGGGTGTATGTGGACAGTGCCTCACTGCTCCTCCACCAGGGTGGTCCAAGAGGACGGGTTTGCAGATCTTCTAACCTGCTGTCACATGGATCTTGTTGGATTTGATATTGTATTATTAATATTTTTTTAAAGCCCTTCTATCAGTTAATAAATTAATCATTATTGAAAATATTAAGCAGATAAACAGAGATGCTATAAGTTTTTTTTTCAAAGTAACCCTTGCTGTCTGTCTTTCTGAGAGCCAGCATGACACATCACATCCCCAGGACCTTCCAAGATTCCTCCTCACTCTTGCCTTCTGGTTTTGATATTTCCCAGCTCTGAACCCCAGGAATATTCTAGAGGGGCCTCCTTTATGGTACCTCTTTTCAATCTAATGGTATAAGACCTAAATGATTGCTTCTTTGAAGGGTCTGTCTGTTCATAATGCTTATCATACTGCATCTTGCATACTGTGGACAGTGAAAGATTTATGTAATTTATAAATGCCAAGCTCATTTCCCTGACCCTCACTCCAACACAACATAACATTGACTTTTACACACATCGGGAAGCTGAAGACCCACAGCTCAGGTACCCACACCAATGATAATTCTAAGTTGGAACCTCTAAGTTGGAACAATAGAACCAAGTGACTATTAATGACTGTAATATGTAGTGCCAAAATAGATATATGGATATATGAATATAATTATATGTTTTTATATTAATGTTTTTCTCATCCGAGTTGGAAAAATATGAAAAACACAGCCTGGAATTTAATCCGACTAATACTTTTGTGTATGTTTGGATTAGATGGACAGGTCCAACAGATTCCACCTGTTTATCTGGGAGACGGAGCACCAGCAGGACCTGGAACACATGGCCCACTGCACTCTCTGCTATGGTAAGCCTGGACAGCATTTCTGTTCAGATGGGTGTCTTTAGGACCAGATGAATTAACTGGTGACCACAGGCCAGATCTTTTCTGCAGATGGGCATGTGCTTGGTAAATACAGAGTTGAAAATCTAGGGCTTTCCTATTAAGTGCTGATTTCCAGTTTTTCTTAGGAAGTCAGAATTAGTCTTGAGAATTTAACACAACATTCTCTGGTGGCCACAGCTGGCCAGAGCTGAGCTGTGCTTGTCCCGTTTTGATACAGTGAATATCTGCTGAGTGCCCCCACCCCTCCCCCCTCTAATGTCCTGCCAGGCTGCTGGAAATGGCTGGGCTTGTGGTTCTTTCCTTAGTGACACATTTACGTAATGGAAAGACCACTGAACTAGGTGTGAAATTGCCATTGATCACCAGTGGGGATACTGGCAACTCATCCAATGTTTGTGTCTCCAGCCTCCATCACTGTATCCCACACCCCAGCGATATGCTACATGGCCTACTGTTTAAAAACATTAATTAAATATGGAATCAAATTGTGTCAATTCTTTTCTGAAAAACAGGCACTAGCCTGTACCAGAGAGAGCTTCGTGCTGAAATGTAGCAGGGATTCATTGATCTTGAAGCTTACTATGTCCCAGCTGCTGCTCTGAGCACTTGCACATATGTAAACCTCACCAACAGCCGCATGCCTTATCATCATCTCCATCTGACAAAAGAGAAAACTGAAGCTGGGGAGGCTAATTTGGCCCAAATTACACACCCAGGAAGATGTAGAGCTAGATTGAGACAGGCAGGTGTCTGTGGACCTGGAGATTAAGAAGACGTTTGGCCTACAGGGTACTTCTTTCTTCTGAAAAAATGGGCACATTGACTCACAGTGCCCAGGGAGTTGCTGCATCAACACAATGCAGAGTCAGCTCTGCCAGTAGCTTTCGTTCAGTCTGGGAAAGTGGTTTTTGAAGGACAGGGGTGCGCGGCTGACCCTCCTGCGCTTCCTCCGCAGACAAGTGCCGACCAGCGCCCGAGTGCGGGCGCGGAGCGCAGGAGCCCCTGGTGGTGGACGTGGACGTGGCCTTCGTGGTGGACGGCTCTCATGGCGTCAGCGCCGACGTGTACCGCAGCGCCCTGAGTCTAGTGGATGCCGCTCTGGATGACCTGGAGGTGGCTGCGCAGCCGAGCGTGTCCCGCGGGGGCGCGCGCGCAGCCCTGGTGACGCACACGACTCCTGGCTTCTGGCCAGGCGCGGGGCAGCCCCCTGTGATCGTGGACTTTTACCTGACCTCCTACAGCAACCGCACGCTGATGCAGAGGCGTGTCCGCGAGGCCTCGGACCGCCCCCTGCAGGGTGTCTCCGCCCTGGGCCACGCCCTGGAGTGGACGCTGGAGAAGGTGCTCTTGACAGCCCCGCTTCCCAGGAGGGTACAGGTCCTTTTTGCCATTGTGGCCAGCGAGACCAGCAGCTGGGACCGGGAGAAGCTCAGGACTCTGTCCCTGGAGGCCAAGTGCAAGGGCATCGCTCTGTTTGTCCTGGTCTTGGGCCCAGGCGTGGGGACCCGTGGGCTGGCGGAACTGGCCCATGTAGCCAGTGTCCCCTCTGAGCAGCACCTGCTTCGTCTGGAGGGGATCTCAGCCCCAGAGGTGGCCTACGCCCAGGGATTCACAAGGGCCTTCCTGAACCTTCTACAAAGTGAGCCATCCTTCACCCCCAGGGATGTCCCGGCGGGTTGGGAAAGGAGTCAACCAAGATGAGCAGCTAATAAAATAAATAAAATGCTTCTTCCTCCTTTCTCTTGCTGCCTGCCTACTCACCTTCATTCCTGCCTGCACCTTTCCTTTAAAGAATGTGAATTATGATTCAGTAGGTCTGAGTTGGGGCCAGCGATTCTGCTTTTCACCAGCTATCCGGTGATGCAGATGCTGCTCGTTCGTGGACGAAACTTTGAATGCTAGGAGTTATGGCGTGTATTTTCAGGATCTCCCATCTCAGGTTGGGGGATGGCACTTAATTAGGTTATGTCCAGCTCTTGGCTATTGTAAATAATGCTGCAGTGAACATGGGGACACAGATTTGATTTAAACTTTTACTTTTAGGTGGAACAAACCTGTACCCACCCCCTGACCTCACTGAAGAATGCGGGGGTCCAAATCGAGGAGACACTCGGCTGCAATTCATTTTATCTCGCAAGAGGTGGGCTGAAGGCAGAGCTGCGTTGTCCTATAGCTCTTTCCCCTGCAGGAGTCTGTCAGTCTAAGAAAGATCATGGCAAAGCCAGGGCTTCATCTGGCCCGAACAGTAGGGCTGGGATACTCCTGTGTTTGACAACTCCGATACTCTTTGGGTTTTGCTTTTATACCCTTGTGTATAAGTCATGAATTTTTTTATATTGGTCCTGGATTACTCTCAACATTATAAAACAAAACCACATGAACACTCCTCTGAATGTATGTCTCAGAGGTAAAATTGAGAAAGCTAAGTACACTATTCTTTGTAAAAATGATTACCTTATTGTTTGATGGAATCTGCCAAGTTTAACCTCTATAACATTTTTGTCTTTCCCTGCCTTTTTTTTTAATTGAAGTAACATTGGTTGATACAATTATCTAAGTTTCAGGTGTGCAGCATCCTACCACCACCAAGTCTAGATTTTGTCCAGCACATACCACCAACCCCCCTATATCTACATTTTTCCACCCACCAAACCCCTTCCCCTGTTATCCACTAGTCTATTCTCTGAATCTAAGCATTAGTTTTGTTTAGTTTGCTTGTTTGCTAAGCATACTATTTTGATGTTTGTACAAGTGTCTCTGAAAACAAAGAAAACAGCTAATCCAATAACAAAGCCAACAGCAAATGCCCAAAGCTTATTGTCTAAAGCTTACTGAGCCTGACAATGTCATTGGGAGTTTACTGTCTCAATTCTTGTGGTTTAGTTATACAATTTGACACGGATTGTTTCTATCCAGGCTGTACAAGCCTCAAGTCAGAGTATCTGGTTTTGCTGATCATTTGGAAGAACTTGCAGCCACCAACTCTTTTCTAGAAGACGAAGGAAAAGGTCTGATGACATCTATAACTCAGCACAAAGCACTTGGAAATCATGAGATGCATGGATATAATGTTGAAGAAAAAGGACATAAACTGCCTGCAAAACAAAATGAAACTGGAAAAAAAATACATTCAGGCACTGCTGAGGGTAAGAATTACACTACTTTTTGCTCCTTAAGTTGAATTCTTTTGCAAAATTCCTGTGCACTATTAGCAAGCAAATTTTGACTTTTTATATACCTTCCTTTCCAATGCACAAATTCATGTATGCAGCTAAAGAAATTAATTAAGAGAACATACAAAGGCTAACTTTTATTCTTGCAAAACTTGAACTGGAAAGAAGCTATTTCAGGGAGTATGAGAGGCATACCCTCTGAAGTGTCTTATGTCTACTTCACTGCAGAGAAGCGATGATCTATTGCAGAAGTGGTGAGCATACTCTTGAGGGAAATATAGGGATTTGGAGAGAGACTCCATCAATGAGAGGTCACATGTGTTCTGACCAAGTTTAAGACACATTTAAAAATCATCTAAAACAATTGCGGCATTGACTTTGGATTGCCTCATATAGCAAAATGCCAAGTGACCTATTAACTGTGGTGATCGAATTAAACGAAACAGCTTAATTAGGCAAAACAGATGGAAAGAGATATGGGGGAATATAAAGGTTTTGTAAGGAAGTGACAAGCCAGCTGAAAGAATTTCTAATCAGCAGTGTGATCAATCCTGCTTAGATGAAAAGAGAAATTACCCAGAGGTTTTTGAATGTGCCTTAATAGTTCTGGATGTGGAAGTTATTCATTCTCTCTGTTACTCACTTTTCTGATCTGTAAAGTGGAGATTATGTGAATACCTACTGCCTAGAGTAGTTTGGAGAATAAAATTGGATGATTCCTGTACATGTGTCTCATAGAAGGCATGCAAGTTACCTGTGAAGGTGCTGATTGTATGTCCTACTTCTTAGATTCCAAACCAAACACATATCCAAACGAAACAACAAAATCAGGGAGATGAGATGTAGAAATAGGCAGGACTATTTTGACCTCCTTAGGCTAAAAAAGTAAGCCTAGAAGATCTTATTTTGTTGATTTATGATGTTTTAGGAATAAAATACTCTCAGGTAATGTTACTAACACACAGATTTTTTGGCATGCCCCTATGGCTTAGGTGGTTGAGACAGCTGGGGTGTGCATAGGTAAAGCTAAAAACCTGGCTTCATGACCCAGGGCCTGGGGTAAGGGCAGGGAATAAAAGTGATCTTCCTCTTCTCCCTTCCTTCCTTTTTTCTTCCTTCCCTCCCTCCCTTCCTCTCTTTAAAAAATGAAACAAAATAAAATAGTCTGATTTTCAGTCTTAGCTGTCCATTAATATCAGCTTCTTGAGTGTTAGGTTGTAAAGAAAACCTAGGAGATAATTAGAGGGTTGAGGATTTACTCACCTTTAGCTGTGCTGATCAACAGTAGCCTAAGGCGATACTTAAGTGTAAATTTGAATAAAACTAAAATTTCAGTCCTTTGTTGCAACAGCCATCTCTCAAATGCCTGGTAACTAGAAGATGTACCAGATTTCCCCCCCTGCAGAAAGTTCAGTTGGACAATGTTACCTTAGAATAACCTAGGATAAGCAACCTCGTTTGATTGTTTTCCAGACCAAAGGCAAGGATGGTACTTTTAAAGGCAAAAGCCACAAAGTGTCACTAGGAATTAAAAGTGAATGATCTATCTAAATAAGTCCTTGGTTGATCAGTTTGGATTCAGTTCATACTGGTAAAAGTTGGTGCCAGTCAATAGCTGAGTCCTAAATCTATTTGTTGGACCTACAGAGTAGAGTCAGAAGTTCACCACTGGGGTGTTTCTCTGGTGGCTACAACAAGGTCTTGGAGATTCAAACCATATGCTGTGGTTCTGCCCCCTGGGCGATCACTGCTTATTACCTTTCACCCTGCAGAGCTGGAATCAGGCGGCAGAGCTATTCATCTGTGCCTGTTGGAGGTGTGAAACAAATGTGAAGGGATTGATTTCTATGATCAATTCTCCACTCCATTAAGCACGGAGCTCATTCCCTTGTGTCGAGCACATTTGGTCCCTCCTTCAAGAGAACTGCTGATTATACTAACGGCAAGTTAGTAGACATCTTCCCAGGAATAGACCAGGAATTTTTAACTCTTGTTTTCTGAAGATATTCTTTATTTGGAAGTGCTTGGAATGCCCAGGGTAAATTACTTGGGGGAATGCTGTTATTCTGTACTATAGGACTGACCTGAGACAAGAATTTTTTTTCTATGGTATAAAGCCTGCCCAAGGAAATTTGTTCTCCCTGATGGTAGAGTTTACACACCTGGGAAAATGAATGTCTGATATAAAATTGAAGACATCTCAGCTCTTGCTTACTTGTAACTTGTTGATTCTTAATGACAGCTTTCATTTTTCCAGAAACACCATGTTTTTCTTTTAATAGATATCTTAACTTCTTGAACTGAAGTTGTGTCTGAGTATACTATGTAATAAATAATCTGGACTTGCTTAGGCCCTTAGATGACTGGGCAGATTTGTGACTAGGCAAAGGATTGAGGTGGTTTGAAAAAAGAGGGAAAGAGTTTAGCCCTGGTGGGTTCAGGCATTACATCTGCCCCTCCAGTGTAGTCCACGTAAAGCCCAAGGACTTGAGTTCATAGGGGTGGGCGTGGGGTGTACAAAACCCAACAGCAGGAAAATTAAATTAATAAAGAAATGTTTCTTTCTCTTCTCTTTTCCTTCCTGCCTATTTCCTTCATTCCTGTCTGCTTCCTTCCTCTAAAAAAAGAAGAAGGAAATAAGCAAGTGAGGAATTCTCAGTATCTGGGAAATTTTTCTTGAATTCATCCACACATTGTCTGGTGTCTCTGCCCTATACCAGATGTTGGGCAAAATAGCAGTTATAACTACCTGTTGGGTGACAGCTTGCAATGAATGTAAAGTGTGTTTTTTTTTCTTTTAATATAGTGTTTGTGGTTGGGGAAACTGAAGCTCAGAGAGGTTGCTGCTTGCTCAAGATCACACTGCCAGGTGGTGGGGAAGTAGGATTCATGTTCAGATCCATGGCTCTAAACCATGGCTCCTTTACTAGCAGGCTGATGCAGAAAATTCAGTTCTCTCTGCATTTGTTTTGTTGCAGACCTTTGTTCCATGGGTCCAGTGGAAGGCGAGTGCCAGGATTATGCTTTGAAATGGTACTACAACAAGGAGAAACAGGCTTGCCAGCAGTTCTGGTACGGTGGCTGTGCAGGCAACGCCAACCGGTTCGAAACCAAGCAAGAGTGCGTGGCCCTGTGTGTCCCGATATCTGTCTAGAGCCAGAGCTTCATTACGGCTGCCTCTGTCCTAATAGCTGCTAAAACCGAGACCGCCTTTCCTGAGATGGTGCCTCACAGACGTTCCTGATGAATTCCACACCGTAATCTCGGAATTCAGATGCCTAACCCCTGAACTTTTGCCCGTCAGCAGCGAGGACGGGGGCCAGCTGATTTGTGACCTGAGAAGGACTTGTTCTAGCAGTTAAAAAACGTAACTGAAACTTCCCTGAAAAAATGTTTAACTGATTTAGAATGGAATGAAAAGAAACTTCGGCTTTACTGACAGCATCCCTTTCAAGGTTGGGTCGCGGGGGGGCTAGCTAGTAAAGGAGAAAGCAGTGAAACAGCGAAATGAATTGGAAATGAAATGAGACTTGATTTCTTTTTTAAAATCACTATAGGACACGGAAGTTTTATGCAAAGTGGGGGGGATCTGATGTGGAATTTCACTCTTAGTGTGGAAATAAAGGCTTTCTTTATTAAATCATTTGGCATCCGACCCTGAGTGATAGCACCTCGTTGCCAATCTGTATATTTGGTAACATAGCAGTTGATGAAGAAGGAACAACAGTAGCTTCATCATGGGAATGATCCTTTGTTATATTTTCAACACCAATATGAAATAAAGGATCTCGATTCATCTGAATGAAAAACTTTGCAATAAAGACAGCGAAGATCATTGTGCTTTTTCAAGATCTTCCTCTGCCTCAGCTCAATTCTCCACACCCCTGAATTGGGCTCAGCTTCACGGCAGAGTGGGGCACCGCATGGAATCCTAGAGCTGCTGGGCATTGGAGCGGCAGGACCTGGCACAGGGCATCTGTAGGATTGAGTGTCTGTCTTCTTGGGTTGCCTTAATAAAATAACACAGACTGAGTGACTTAAACTACAGAAATCTATCTCCAGTGTTCTGGAAACGAAGTCCAAGATCAATGGGCTGATTGATTTAGTTTCTGGTAATACATCTTTTTCTTGCTTTCAGAGGGCTGCTTTCTGTCTGTGTCCTCAAACAGTCTTCCTTCTGTGGAACAGGAAGATTTCCTCTGTGGGGAGGGGGGAATGGCGGGAGGGAGGGAGGAAGGTGAAAGAGACAACACCACACACCAGTCTTGTTCATTAGGGCCCCAGCCTCATGGTCTCATTTAATCTTAAGTATTTCCTAAAGTCCTTATCTCCAAATATATTTGGGGTTAGGGCTTTAACCTATGAATTCTGGGGGGAGACAAGCATTCAATCTACAACACATCACAAGTAGGTGGTGATGCTCCCCAGAGGCTCAAAGGCGGATGCTTGATCTCTGGCAAGTTCCTGGTTCAATCATCAAAGTTGTGATTTCTGGAATCTTTATTGTTTTTCTTCACAGTCCAAAGATACTGCAGATGGGAAGAGGAACATTTATACAAAATGATCCTAGAAACAGATGTTTTTTATTCTATTTTTATAACACTTGTTTTTTTCAATCATTAAAAGGGTGACTATATGTTCGTGGCAGCAAATTTGCAAAAACAAGTTGACATGGACGCAATAAAGATCACCTATAATCTTTTCTCCCAAAATAAACGTTTTGTTATAATACATTTTTTTTCTAAAGCCTGGGAAAACTGTCCCCGCTCTCCCACCCTTAAAGTACGTTTTTCTCTCTCGATTACCTGGGCATAAAGGTTCAAGCTTATTTATTCTCAGGAGGATATGTGATTTGAGCTGTGATCTATTTTCTATTTCTTATTCCTACCCTGCTTCTCCTGTGTCCATTTGGGAACACAAAGACAAAGATTCTGTAACAAGAGGGTGTGGGTGGTATAATATTCCAGTGTGCTGTTCCAGTCTCTGCCCGTTCTGGTCACTAACTGTCAGAGGCTGGCTTTGTTCTCATCATTTTGGGGGATAAGAGAACTATCCAAGATTTGAAATGGCTTGATCCAGACATTTAACAGAAACTCAACTTGAACTCCATTTGATTCCAAGTCCAGGGATCCTTTTACTCTACTCCATTCATTCCAAAACATTAGCTGCTACTAGATCATTTAGAAGGTCAGAGTCATAGGGAAGGATGGATTGAAGAGAAGGAATTTCCTGCCTGGGCTTGACTTTGCTGTCTGCTTCAGACATACCTGTTTTGTCCTGGGAGTTCTGGTCTGGCCCTAGGTCTGGGAGGGGAAGAAGCAGGGATAAACTGAAAGAGAAGTTGAGCTGAGATTCAGGACAATTCTGATGACACTCTCAGCCAACTCCAGAGGGTATTAGATCAAAGAGCTTTTCAGAATTGCTCCATTATCTGCCAAGATAGTTGTGTCCTGCCTCCATTAACTACTGGGGCAGGTGCTTGGGTGAGGAGGTCCCACTGCAATGGCAGACCCTCAGCGTCCTCTGCAGAGCCTTCCATTGAAAGGGGATCTGGGTGTTGCATCTCCATGTCCACAATAGCTCCTCTACCTGAATGTCCTATTCTATTTCTGAAAGTTCATAGTTTCCTAAATCCAACAGGACGTGCTCGTAAGGATGAGTGTGGCCTATAAGGCCTCAGAAGTTGGGTCTTTGCGTCCATCTGTCTCTAGTCTCACCCATGGTGGTTCTGTTCTCTCCCTTTAGCTTTTCACCCAAGCAATACTAAGTACATCCTTTATAGTTTCCTAGAAATCCCATATTCTATCCCTACATGCTGTTACCCCTGGAGTTATCCTACTGTGGGTAAAGCCTTTAATTCATTTACTTGAAAAACATTTAATAGCCAACCACCATGTGCATATTATGATCCATTATCTGTCAAAATCCTACTTGGCTCATTGCTTCTGTGAAAACCCTGAATATTACCTTTCAAGACAGGATGCCATTATCTCCTATAAGCTGTCTTATACATACTTCTCCTTTTTATGTTATAATTTTATTATTTCTTTTGTTTACAAAGTTATACTCATTTTAAGATACTGCAACTGCTCCACAGTCTATGAGTATTACACACCGCACCCTCTGCCTTGCTCTTTCTCATCTTGTTTATAACACTTATCCACCTGTCTCCTTGGACTGAACCATTTCACCTTGGAATTGTCTTTCTTGTATAGTACTCAGTACATTTCTATTTGGTTCTGATTTTTAAACTCCGGGCCTGTTTTAAGACAGAAATGTCCCCCCAACAATGTTTGCTAGTAGGCCAGCAATAGGAGAGCCTAATAGTATAATTGAACACTCCATGCGGCCACCCTGAAAACCTAACGAGGGTGCACCCTGGTTGGCTAATGGTTGGGCACAGACCACACACATCCCAAGGACCTGGAGTCATGTTTCAGGGTGAGCGGGAGCAACCAAGATGAACAACTAAATAAAAAAAATGAAAAGCATCTTCCTAGATGACAGCATACCACTCTAGCTTAGCAACCTATGGCATTAGATGAAAAGACAAGGAAAGAACCAAAAGGGTGCAGCCAATGGACTCTTAAAATTGGGCATAACCAATCAATGAGCAACACACCTCTGATGTGGCAATAACACAGTGGACACTGACACCTTCTGAAAGACTGTAACGGTACCAGCAAGAGCTGACACTCTGAGCTCTGACTCTGGTCAGACTCCTGGCATAGAGACCTCTCTAGCTCTATTGATCACTGGAATTGCTATAAGGTCAATCTGGAGTAGTGACTGTGAAGTGGACACTAAGGCTCATAGATCACTGAGCTGGCTGATCTGGACCGACTGGATTCCATCAGCGGGATGAGGCCAAAGGACCGCTGGTGCTGAGCCTACTGCTGTCCCCAACTTCCCATTCCAGTTACTCCATTATCAGACTCTGGACCATCAACTGACTGGTTTGTTAACCCTCCCCCTTCCCAACTCATTTTGTCAAACGTGATATCGTGTGATTCTGCTTAAAAGGGTGTAACCTGCAGAGATCCAGCAGTCTGGCACACACTACGCTGTTTTCTGGTTGAGTGTATTGATTCAGTGAAGGGTAATGTTGCATCAAGAGACAACGCCTTAGGGACTCTCCTTTGTGCTCCAGGCATTTGTCCTTGTTCTTCCTGCTTGCTTTCATTTCTGCATCTTTCCTTTCAAAAATCAAACGCAAACCCTCATGGAATCCCTCCAGGCCTGCGCCACTGGGAGCCATTTAAAACCTAGTTTCCCTTGCTTCTTGGGCTAAGTCTTCCTAGACACTAGAATTGATAAATGCCCAGAAGCAGATAAAGAAACTCTTTGATCAGCCCACCCTAAACCTGCGCAAGCGCACAGAACGGCTATGAAGGCCTTAAACTCTGTCTTATTTAAATACCAAAATCACCGGCAGGAAGAGGAATTCTGCAGCCTGTTTGCCACGTGGGCGAGCACACCCAGCGACGTGAAGGGCTGGCGCCTGCGCAGTAGACTTGAAAAGCATCCTCCGCCACATCCAGGCCAGCCGCCACCCACTTCTCCTCGTTGAGCTCAATCCAGCTCAATCCAGGCAGACCTGAGCACCTGGAGGCAGTACTTTAAGGATTATCTCACCTTCTAGTTAATTTTCACTAGTAACAAGCCTTTCCTTGTTGAATGGAACTTTGGGGATTTTAGTGGATGCTCACTGAGGGAAGGCGTCCGTTGCTTTCCATGCGCAGCGTGGCGCCCGCCTTCCGCTGGCAGGGAGAGATGTAGTGGGCAGCGCCGCTGTCCGGCCAGCTCTCTCACGTTGTCTGAATGAGTTCTTTTTCTTTTTGGTACCCCCGCCACTGCGCCTTTGGGGTCCTCTGGCTTTACAAGGCCCCGTCGCAGCCGCCGGAGTCGCCAGGGTGGCCTGGAGCGACTCCTTGACTGGAGCGGCAGGTCCCTTGGCCTCTGGTTGCTCAGTTGGACTGATGGCCCCAACCGATGGGACTAAGTGGCTGCCTCGGAATTTTTGTCCAGGATTTCCTTAGGGGTGAGTATAACTTTCTCTCACACCAACCTAAGGAGCCACTTTAAGGAAGGAAAAGCTTCTGGGAATCTGCGCCATTTGGGTTTATTCGGGTCCGACTTTCTGTTCTGGGTGGACAGAAGCACTATTTGCGCATGGGATTGCAGCCCTTTTAGTGCATGTCAGAAAGAACTGGGGATGCCCACTTGGAGACTCACCCGCATTCGCATCTCCATCCAGATCCTTTGTAGGGCCTGGAGAGTCAGTTAAAGGGGTTCATGTCTGAGGCCAAGGAGGGTGGGTTTGAGTCCTGCCTTTGAGAAAATGCTTTTGACTGGGTTTCACATCCCCAAAGGGAGGTCATTGGGGTTCAAGTCCCTTTCTGGAAGGTCACTGGGTTTGAGGTCTAAGCACTAAGGCAGTATGAAAGGTTATAGCTGCGGAAGACACTCATAGTTGGGAAGGATTTGCGTCCCTGTTGGTATTGTCTATGGATCTGTGGATTGTTATTTTTTTTGATGTGTCCGGTTTGAACTAGCAGCTGCAGTGAATATATGTAATGTGTGTTTGATTTGTGGTTGAATCTCTTTCAGCAGAAAAAGTGAAGTGAAATCCCTTATGTTCAATATTTTATGGTCTTAAAATGAGGGACGACAAAAGATGTGTGAAGTATTATCTCAGAAGAAAGTTCTCCCAGTGTTGGAGAGGATGAGAAGGAATTATTCCAGCTACCCAGTTGAAAAGACCCCAAAAGCCAGGTCCTCATCCTCAGCTAGCTGCCCCTACTAACCCTTCCTAAACCTACTGCCCCTTCTAAACACCACCTTCCCATTCTCATGACTAGAGTAAGGGTATCCCAGAAAAGAGTGCAGTTCAGGAGACTATATTCCACCTCCCAGCCCCTCCACTTCACTCCCTTCCCAGACAGTACCACCCAAGGGAGAACTGTAAGCCTTAGAAACACATGAATTTATTTATTTCCTTGGAGGCAGGTCCCTGATGGGTATGGGAATTTTGTGAATGTATAGCTGCCCTTCTCCACTTCATATTTTTATAATTGGAAGGCACATACTCACGGATTCTGAGAGGACCCTGACAAATTCATAAACCCAAATTAGAGAAATTTTTGTCACCCATAATCTCACCTGGGCTGACATACCAACCCTCATAAATACCCTCCTAGCTGGAGAGGAGAAGCAGTGGTCACAGCTGAAGCTAGGGAGGAAATGGACCAGCTACATGTTAATGACCCCGCCTTCATACCAATAAACCTTTCCTTGTTTAGAGGAACGTTGGCTTGTGTCTTTTGGTCCATACTTACTAAGGGAGAATGGTCCCATTGCATTCAGTAACATTTTGTTTCTTTCTGTATCTCTTCCTCTAGAAAAACTCTGTTTTGTGGACATTCTGCATTTGTTTCACATGCCAGAGATCACTGACTCCATTAAATAGAAAAGGTTCATATGTTTTAAATTCTCCCTTGGTTCATTATCACTGTGTACTGCATTGGGGGTATTTATTTATTTATGAAGGGATTAAGACATAGAAAGGTTAAGTGACATTAAATCTCATGCAGTGGGGTAGTTGGTAACCTAAAATTAGCCCTGAAATGTATTTTGAACTGATATGGCATCTGCTTGGTTGACTGCAAAGTTTAAGGGTTTCAATCAATACATAAATTGACTGCTTTGTCCTTTCAGAGATTTAGTGGGTTTCATTGATCCTAGGAAATCGGAGGATTTAGGATCGCCACGCTCAGAACTTGGTTCCTTTGCCATCTATCAGTGTAAAATTGAAGCCAAGGATTTTCCCTGAGCTCTTCTGAAGCGTTCATGCCAGCTTGGCACTTCCCTGGGTTTCTCCTTTGTTTACATTTTATAAACTTGTGATCTCATGGTGGATCATTTCTTTAACTTTTGAGTAACCTCAGTTATATTTTTAGTACAGCTGAGGATTCATTTTGAGTTGTGGTGTTAGGAGATACACCAAGACAAGGGCACTGAATTCAGCACCTGGCTCCCTCCCGGGCTTCCCTGGTGACTTTGCATAAATTGCTCCCTTTTTCTGAACAGTCTTTTCTGGCTGAGGGCATTGGAAGTGTGAGAAACATCTGTTGCTCTCATCTATTCTAAATTCAACATGCAAACTAAATTGTTCTTTCTTTAGTTCATCTCTTATTTTAGACAGCTAAAACAAGCAAGCCCAACTGAAGACAAGAGAACTCTCCAACCAAGCCTGTCACACATTGCTGACCCACAGAATAATGAGCTAAATAAATATTCCTTGAAAAAACTCAGTTTGAGGATGATTGCTATTTGACAAAATTTGTAGCTGGGCTGTCTCATGTGTGCACAGTTGGCTGGCCTAATGTCACTTCCTAATGATAAAACATAAATTACTCATATAGCTTTAAATATATGAAACACTAATGTAATTAGATTAGAGAAGGCAATTAGAAGTAGAGGAATTGGAAAGGAAAAATATAATCTCAATTTGCAGATGACATCTTGAAAAGTAAAAAGTTACACATATGCAATGCTACAGATAAAATCTGCTCCATCAGTCTGGATCCTGCAGTAGCCATGCAACTGCTTATCACGATGGACTGAAATTTGAGAAAGAAGCTGCTTGTTGTAAGCAACTAAGATTAGGAATTTGTTACTGCAGCGTTACCTAACCTATCTCTAATGATACAGAAAGCAGTGGGCATTTTCAAACATGACTGTTAGGAGTGAAAATGAAAAAGCATTTAAAATTGAAAATTGAAATAACCTGAACCAGCAATTTCACTTTTTTTTTTTTTTTTTAAGGGAGAGGTGCAGACAGGAATAAAGGTGAGTAGGCAAACAGATAGGAAGAGAAGAGGAAGAAACACTTTATTTAATTTTTATCTCATCCATCTTGGTCGTTCCTCTGGCTCCAGGACTGGAACTGCTCAGGCGCTTGGAATGTATGTGGACTGTGCTCTGCTGGAAGCGGCCAACCAAGCCACTATTCCACCAGGGTGTGCCTAGCAATTTCACTCTTAACCACATACCCTGGAAACTCATGTGCATGATCCCCAGAATACATACACGTGTGCAATGTTCACAATTAAGTTTTTTAAACTCCCCAATTTTTGAAGTTATGATTCAGTGACATGACTGAATCTTAAAAAAATATTCTTGTGAGAAAAAGAGCAACAGAAATGTGCATGCAGTAGAATTCTGTTGCTTCAGAAACAGGCAAAATTAAATCATATTGCTCTGCCTTACGTGTTAAAATTGAAAGAAAAAGCAAAAATGTGGTTATCTTTGAAATCAGGATGGCAATATGGTGGAGACTGACATGTTTCCCTTTTCAGAAATGAAGACCTTATTTATCCAGCAGTGAGAGCTATGGACGGTTACCCTCGGAAATCAGCCTTCATTGGACAGTTCCTCTTTTGAAGGAAAAATTCACATTCTTCTGGTGGGGGGGGGTAGATGTATCCAGTGCCTGATCAATATTGAGTTATAAAGGCCCAGGCCAATGACTTGGGGCAACTCTTCAAGGTCTGTCCCAGTTCTAGAGTTACCAGTGGGAATGTCTGAAGCCTTTGTTGGGACTGCAGCACAGCTCAATTTCTCTCTCTGCCTACTATGACCATCTTCTTCCCATTCACAGAAGTTAGCTAAGGACGTTTCCTTTCAGGTATCCTACATGCTAACCTGTTTCCTATGAATCTCAGCCTGGGACTATGTGGATAATGATGATGCTCTGTTCATTTATCAGAGTTTCACAGTTTTTCAGATTTCACAGCTTCACAGATTTTCAGTTGCTTATTTCATATGTATTCATTAAAGTGCAATTTATATTTATACTTCTGATTTATGTTTTATGCATCATATTAATCCAGAAATTCTTTAGGAACACAAATCTGGGAAATATAAGTTAGTGTCATCTTCATATGACCCTTGATTTGTGAAAGTAAAATGTATTCTGTGTTGGCCCTAGTTCATCTCCTTTGGAGTGGTGTGGAGTACTCTATTAAGCATTTATGAGTGGGCACATTTTAAAGGCATGCTTTTTTTCCAGTCATCAGAACATATAGATAGCTTTGAATATTTCTCTTGCTAGGAAAAGAAGAATCTAGACTGGATTGTGATCTTTATTTCTTAATCATTTTCCTCAGGAGAAGATGAAGAGTAAAGTCATGTTTGGTCTTTAATAACCCACTTTCAACAATGGATAGATCATTCAGACAGAAAAATCAAGAAAGAAATATTGGACTTGAACTATACCTTATACCAAATGGGCCTAGCAGACATACACAGAGCATTCCATTCAATAGCAGTAGAATACACATTCTTCTCAAGCACACATGGAACATTTTTCACAATAGATCATATCTTAGGTCATAAAGTAAGTCTTAACAAACTTAGGAGTTTGGAATCGTATCTTTTCTAATCACAATGGTGTGAAACCAGAAATCAACAACAGAAAGTATGCTGAAAAATTCACAAGTATGTGGAAATTAAACAGTACATTTCTGAACAACTAATAAGTCAAAGGAAAATCAAAAGGGATAGCAAAAGTATTTTGAGACAGATGAAAATGGAACCATAACATATGAAAGTTCCTAGGATGTAGTAAAAGCAGTTTTAAAAGGGAAGTTTATAGTGATAGACGCCTGCTGTAAGAAATCTCAAATAAACCACCTTACTTTGCACCCAGAGAAACTAAAAAAGGGACAAAGCCCAGGGTGAGCAGAAGGAAGAAAATAACAGATTAGAAGAGACACCAATGAAATAGAAACTAGAATGACAAAGGAAAAGACTAACAAAAGAGCTGTGTTTGTTATGATAAAAGTGACAAGTCAAAACTTAAGGAAATAAAAGAGAGGATACTCAAATCAGAAATGAGGAGGCAGTATAACTGATCCCACAAAAATAACAATGGACCAGAAAAGATTGCTGTGAACATTTATAGATCAACACATTTGATGGCAGAAATGGATGAACTTCGTGAAACATACAACTTACTAAGACAGACCAATAATGAATAAGGATATTAAATTAGTAATCAGAAGGAAAGACCAGAATCAGATGTGACAAATTCTACTAAACATTTAAAGAATTAACAAAATTCTACTCAAAGTCTTGTAAAAAATTAATGAGTGAATATTTCAAACTCATTTTATGAGGCCTGCATCACCCTGACATCCAAACTAGAAAGGAAGAAGTAAAATTGCCTGTTTGTGCTACAAAGTAACCAATGAGATCAATGAGACTTGCCAGAAATTATTAATTTGGGAGATTTATTGCCAGCTACCGCAGGAGTAAAACACTCAAATCATGCGGTAATCTGTGTGGGTAGCTCAGGGTTTATATACATACAGAGAGGTGCAGAGAACAAAGGCAGTTAATAATTTTCAACAGGCACAATCATGGTTTCCATACAACTAGCCAGGCACCAGGCATAATCTGCAATTCTCCTAGAGTCCCCGGGTGTGTCAGGTGTGTTGGGACATGTGCATAAGTGGTCTGAAGTAGAGGTCAGTTTGCATAAGTAAAGGTCACACCCTAAACTTCCTAAGCTTTTCTGTTCGGACTTTTAACTTCTTGCTAGATGTCAGCAGACTCACAGAAACCCCTCCAGCCAGGGTCCCGTTGGGCGGGTCCAAGGTTTTAGTTTCTCTGCCAGAGGATTATCTAGAAAGCGAGGCCCCCAGGGCTCTGGTTTTTAGAGAAACTCAGCAAAAATGTGGTTTCTCTAGTTCCTTGTTTCATTTACAGATGGCATTAGTATAATTATTATTATTTTGTTTTTTGGTGCCACCACTGGGTGGTGGATCTCAAACCCAGGAATAAGGCTTTGATAGCTGGTATATTAGCTGCCTGAGCCACAGGGGGAGGTAAAATGACCCTATAGAAAACCCTAGAGAACACAAATAAAATTATTAGAACTTATAAATTCAGTAAGGTTGAAAGTATAAAATCAGCATGAAAAACCAATTGTCTTTTTATGCTAAAAACAAACTTTGAAAAAGAAATTAAGAATGCAATCCCATTTACAATGGCATAAAATAATACTTAGGAATAAATTTAACCAAGAGATGAAAGACCTGTGCACTGCAGGTTTTAAGACATTGATGAAAGAAATTGAAGTCGACACAAATAGGTATATTTTTGGATTGGAAGATCTTGATTTACTTAATCAGGGTCCTATGGACAGATAACTTGGTCATTTCTAGTTTTTAGTCAGTACATAACAGTTTAAATCTGATACTAAAACTGTTTTACAGGGGCACTGATAAAACAGGTGGACACCATCAGAGATTGAATGTCAGTGCTGATTACATTAGGTTTTGGCAAATGTTTGTTCTTTTAGATTCCACATGTAAGTGATACCATCTATTTGTCTGTTTTATTTCACTTAGCATAAAGCCCTCAAATTTTATCCACATTGTTGCAAATGGCAGAATTTTGTTCTTGTGGCTAAATAGTAGTCCACAGTTTGTCATCAGTTTTATATCTACGTCATCAGTTCATAGGAAAATTTTCAAATTTTATGTAGTCAATTTAGCAATTTATTCTCTAGCTGACACATACAAGAGGGTAGCTTTTATCTTGAAATATTATCAGCCTATCTTAATAAAAGATAAGAATCTCTAACTTCAACTACATACCTAGATAGGAGAAGAGGAGAATAGGATATTATTTTCTCAGTAGTTTCCCTATCCCAGTTCTAAATTATATGAGAATGTACTTTTCTTAAGAAACCCATAAAAGATAATCCAAGCTATTTGCCATGTAAATTAAGGCTCAAGGGGATTGGTAATAACAGTTATGTGAGTCACAGCGTGGTGTGGTTTTGGGTTCAGCCTAGATTCAGAATAACAAGTTTTTTGTATTTCAACAATTTTTCCACCATTGATATAAATAGAATGATGCCAAAGGAGAAAAACAGAAATGAATGCTGCAGTGCAAATCCATAGTTTATGAAAAAAGTAAGTTTTTATGTAATCAATTTATGAAACATATCTTCTGCAGTCTCTCTCCCCCCCCATTCTCTCCTTCTCTGTATTTTTGTGTCTTTTCTCCTGTATTGTAAACAATAAAAGCAAAATGATAGGAATGATATTTGCAACCGTCCCTTCTCTTAATAGCAAGAACTCTCCCAGTCTAACCTCTCTCAGGGCTCTCAAGGAGCCTTGGCCGTGGGGACAATCTCTCAGTTGAGAAGAGGGCTCATAAATGGAACAAATGCTGGGCCTGGAGTTTTGACTTCTTTTTTTGTTGCTTCTTTTTCTCATCACTATCACATTGTCTCTTAGGGTTTACAGTCTCCTAGCTATACTCTATTATATAGTCTGGAAAGCTGAGAAAGTTCGGTTCCTCCAACTCCCTTATAGCCAGGCAAGACAGGTGACTCAGTTCTGGCTAAAGAGAAGTAAGTGGGCACTCACTGGTGCTGCCTTTTCAGTTTGCTCATTCTTTTCACTTTGAATGTGGGCAGGCGGCTGGGGATGCAGATACCTTTGCTAAGGTGGCAGAAAGCTGGGAAAAGTCTGATTTCTTGCTGGTAGAGCATTTAAACTAACCTACTCTGGACCTTCTAACCTGAACTTCCTGTCACGCAAGGGAAATTCCTTTTGTTGTTTGCTTAAACTATTGTTTATCAGTCTTCCTGGAGCCAGCAATCAAACAGGATCCTACCTGGTAAGTGAGCATTCAAAACTCCTCCTTTAAATATCTAACTCAAATATAGACAGGTCCCTTATCTCTTATGCATTAGTCAAGACTCTTGGATCTAAGTGACAAAAGTGAAATTTAAAGCAATTAGATAAAGCAGTAAGAATTCACTGGTTCATGTATTCCTTTGAAGATGTGGATGCACTTGAGTTTCTGTAACAGGCTCAAACACTGACTGAGCTCCCTATTTTTATATTTAATTCTGCTTCTCTCCATATGTCAGTTCTAGTTATTCTGAGCAGTTCTACCAGTTCTTTCTAGGAGTCTTGAATCATCATCTCAACAGTTCCTTGGTCACACTTTCCCAGCCAAGCCACCAAAAATAAGGTCCTCTTCTTGTTTTGTGGTATTGACACACTTACGAGAGGGCTTCCTATCACCTAGGTTCCCTTCACCTGGTGACCATCATGTGAAATTAAACACTAAGAAACTTGATTATGATTCAGAATAATCGTCATTAGAGTCGAGTCTCCCCTGCCTGCTGTCCTGTAATCCTGTCTCCGATCTCCTGCCAGGAAGATGACTGTCCTCTATCTGCGACATGTGAGAAGGTAGCTTTTATCTTGAAATAGTATCAGCCTATCTTAATAAAAGAATCTCTGCAATGACAACTACATACCTAGAAGGAGACTAGGATATTATTTTCTCAATAGTATTGTTGCAGTTTTCGGGAGAAACCAAGAGAGCACTCTTTGGAAATATTTTAGGCAGATTTATTACGTGCATGGTCTCAGCTGGAATTTCTTCCCCAAAGAGCTGAGCCCTGATTTCTAGTTAGAACATGCTTATATAGGCTAGAGCAAGGCGGGAAGAGAGGGATGTAAATTAGGGGAAGGGGTTTCAAGCGTGTGGGAAGTTCTTTGTCTGATGGCTACATTCCAGCGGGCTCAGGTTATAGGAGGTGTCATGGCTTTTCTGTGTAGTTGCTGGAGGTGGTAGGCAGGCCCCTCCACAGCCTCCCCATCCCATTTCCAAATTAAGGACCCCCAAAAAAGAAAACTGAAAAGTATTTGCCATGTAAATTAAGTCAAGGGGTTGGTGATAGTTATGTGAGTCACAGTGTGGTTTTGGATTAAGGTTGGACTCAGGATAGCAATAAGAGTTTTGGATTTCAACAGTTTTTCCACCATTGATATATACAGAATGATGCCCAAGTAGAAAAATAGAAAAAAGAATGCTCTGGTATAAATTTGTAGTTTATGAAAAAAGTAAATTTATGCAAAAGGAGGAGATAGAAGACTTCTAGTTAAGACTAGCAGAATCAAGATAAATCAACCTTATTTTCCTCTCTGAAACAATGGCAAAATAACACAAACAATGGGAAAAAAACCCAAGCCAAGTAACAAAATGGACATATGGGGAGCAATGAATGAGTAAGAGGCACTCAGGGATACAGATGAATTTTGCTGTTTCAAAGCTTTTACTACGTTTTATCCAAATTTAGTTTGTTATACAACTTATGTTTGGTGGTTCTTTAAATTAAATGCTGTAATTGATTGTTTTATTTAAGTATTAAGTATTAGTTATTAATATTGAATAATATCAGATCATGATTTTCTTTTTTACCTTTGTGTCTTTGTCAAGATTTGGGGAAAGTACTCTCTTGAGTTTGGCATCTTAAAAATAATTTTGGGAGATTGTTTTTTTTCTCTCAGACTGAAGCAATTTAAAAAGTATCAGCTATTCCTACTGAAAAACTGACTTAATAAAATATCTGAATCATTTTTTTTTTTGTTGTTTCTCTAAGGAGAGTTTACAGAGAGAAAGTCTTTGGAAACATCTTCAACCTTCTTCATGGATTTAATTCACTTGTTTTTTCTGTCTAGAGACTTTTTGTAATTGCTGGATTCAAGAGATAATTATTTCAACCCAGACAGGAGTGATGATCTGAATTGCCATTATTATAAGTAGAACTCCTTTATTGAATTTTAAATTTAATTTCGTTGACATATAGATGTTCAACACGCATGTGTTCAAGTTTCACTGATATTTGTGATAGTACCTTGTTCCTACTTTGTATTTGTCATTCTTTCATTTAACTAATAATGTCAAGTATACATAATACTTTGTTTGGATTTGACTGAACTTTGACATATTGTGTTTCTGAAGACTTATTCATGGTGACTTGATTTTTGTTGTGCTTTGTTATTGCTTTTAAATTTATTTTCAGATTTTGTGTTTGGATTTATATTAGGCAGGAATTTATCTGTCAGAATCTTGTGAGCCTGTTTAAGTATGTGTCTTTCAAAAGAGGATTTGTGTTGACTTTTTCCTGGAATCCCAGGGTGATTTTTAATCTATGGCCACTTTCTATGGTAATTTCTTAGCATGGGGACTCATGGTTATGCACAGAACATTTGAGCCCCTCTGCTGTGTGACAGTAGACCCTTGCCTATTAATTTGCTGGTGAGACCTTTCTTCCCACTCAGGGTCCAGGGCAAGTTCCTTGTCATTTCTCGTTTTTCTTCTGGGAAGTGTTAATTTCTAATAAACCTCTTTTCCAAGAGAGTATCTCTCTAACAGTTTTGATTTACTGTAGGGTCTTATTCCAGCTCCTTGTATAAACCTAACACCTAGTCTCCTCTCTCTGAAGGGTCATTAAATGTTAAACTTCTTGGCTTCTGCAATTGGCAAATGATGCTAGGGCAGAGATACCTTCTGCTTTTCAGTTTCTTTTCTGGTGGTACTTTGGGGATTCCTCTTATTTTCTTTAAACTCAGGTATAGAATTAAAAGGTTAGTGTATTTTACTAATATTTCTAGTTGCTTTTTAGAGGTCCCCCCCACATCCCCAGTATAGCTAGTACATACTATTAATGAACTCGTAAATACATCACACAGCATGTATTTATTCATCTGTTTAAAGTTTAACTTTAATTTGAAATAAGATTTTAAACATACATAGATTAAAAATCAATCAGTTCTTCTAAGTTTGCTACAAAGGACATTATTTTCTTGCCCCTTACTTTATCAATTTATGGTCTCCAAAGATATCCCATTCAACTCTTTGTTTTCTGTATAATATTTTTATACAATTCTTTCTTGATATTTCAGTTTTAGACATATTAAATTCCAGCTGTTGACTTTCTTCATCATATTTCCATTTCCCTTCTCATCCTCCATATGTTTATATGTATTTGAATGAGATCAGTGTTCAGTGTTTATATTACTATGATTGCTATGATTATGTAAATATTATTTCCAGTAGGGCCAAATCTTGCACATTTTATACAACTCATTGCCTCTTTTTAGCAGTAATAGTCATTTCTTCTATGTTTTGTTTTGTTTGATAGTCATTGTAATACATCACTATTTCATTGCTGGATGCTATGAGAAGTATAACTCTTCTCTCAATCTACTTGAACACATTAGTTACTCTGTTTTCTCTCTTCATATCTCTCCTGGAGCCCTCTGCCCTTCTCCTCTATTGGGAACTGCTTACTCTGTGTTGCTGTCACTCAGAATTGTAGGAGAAAATTGAAGGTGATTACCAAGAGTGTGAATATTGATTGGTATTTGGGTTACACAGGAGTATGCACTATCAAGGCTCAACAAATGTACACTAAATTATATGAAAATTTATATCAAAAGAACAAAACTATAAGCAGATATTAAGCTTATTTAGTGCTATGTTGGCTGAAGTATTTAGGGAGAAGTGCGTCAAAGCCTGAGACTTTGAAATGCATCAAAAGTAGACGGATAATGGATGAATGGGTAAAAAGATGGATAAATATGAGTTCAAACAGAGTAAAATATTAATGGTAAAGTCTAGGTAAGAGCACATACTGTAAAATTCATTGTAAAAGTCTTTCAACTTTGCTGTGTTCATGAAAATTTTTATAAGATATTGGAAGGAAAAAGTGGAGATAGTAAAATGAATTAGTCTGTTTAGCGATACACTCAGATCAAGATAAATGTGTCAATTAAAGAAAGCAGTGTTGGTGACACATTAATGAACAAATGGTAAATAATGTGTTAATAGGTAATTTAGCTCCCTACCTTTGAATGTAGTTTTTTCAGTGTTCTGTCTCAAATATGACCTGCCCTCAAAGGAGCTGGTAAGTTTGTTTGCCTCTCTTTCCAGGGAGGGTTGACAGAGCTAGCAGGAAAGAGGAAAGTAGAAATCTTAGAGCTCGGAGCTGTTCCTGAGCACCAATGTGCCCATAGAAGACACTTCTACTCTTGAGTGTCAACTTCCCTAGAATCAGACCTTTTACTCAGCCTGAGGGAGGAAGATTCTTTGAGATAGGAAAATTGTCACGCTGATGGCTTTATTTTTGCCAATGACATAGTCATGGACATAACCAAATGAGCAGTATATGTAGAAGACAATTAAAGAGTGTTCTAGATCGCTAAGGTAACAACTAAGCCAAGCAGTCATGATATTTCTCCTTCCAACTATTAAAGTAATCTTCAAAAAACAGAAAAAGATAAAAATGATAAGCACACTGGAAAATGAAGCTAAGGTATCAGCATTTGGATTTCTTCTGAATTAATCAGTTTAGTTGATCAAGGAGCACGTCTGAGACCATTCATCTTTGTTCATCTTCTAAAAAGAACCATCCAGAGTCCCTCAGTGGGTTGAGGAGGGTTTGAGTGATTGCGTTCCTCAATTACAGCAGCTCACTGCGGAACAGTGAATCTGACTCCCAAACCCAGGCTCCAATATCCTTTTACCCCATTCACATCTTTATTTTCTATACCCACTTAGAGATGAACACTCCCAGCAACAAATATGCCAGGAATAGAAGATGGGAAGAGGTTTGTTAGGTCCTAGGATTCTTTTTCATTGAAGAAATTCACCTAAACATTTGCAGGGATAAGAAGAGTTTTAGGAGCTGTGCTAACTCAGGGTTCGTACTCTACATAATATAGGTCCCTGGAATAAAAGCTATAGGCTTAGAATTAGAGATATCCACCTGTCCGATCAAGAGAACTGTCTCAGCTATACCTGGACTAATGAAGGTCTTTTGTAAAAGTCAAGTAGCAGAACACAAACTCTCAAAAAATGTGGGATACCTGTACCATGATACCGACTTTGGGGGTTGATAAATACACAATGCCTGACATAAAGAAGAAGCTTAATAAATGTCATGTGTATTACATTTATGTCTATGCAATAGGGTGTAAGTTCTCTGAGTGCAGAAGCCATTACTCTTTTATTTCCATATCTTAGTGCTTAGTTCAGTACCTGGCACATGGTAGGTATTGCGTAAAAACTTGTTTACTGCATCATTGAGATTAAAACATTGATAAAGTAGACAGTGTATATTGTTTAGCTTTTTAATAAAAATCCTAATGCTGTAATGTCACCCAAACTTAGTTTTCCTTAATTTGGATGAAGTTCCTATTGAGTAATTTATCTTTGATACTTGGCTGCTTTTGGAGAGTACTGTTAATCATCTGTGCCTTGATGATAAGCTCAGAGAAAAGACAGATGCTTTGGCAGTGAACTTATGACCTTCTCTCCTAAGTCTCTCTTGCAACTCAGGTGAGCTGTCCTCAGCTTTAGCTAAGTAGATTTCCTCTCTTCCTTGAACATTCTCCCATTGTACAGCTTAGCCTTTGTGTGGCTCATCCTTTATGACCTGAAAAGCCTTGTTCTCACTTCTCTATCAACATTCTGCCCCATCTACAAGTCCTTCCTTTTCAGAGACCTCTCGTCTGACATCTGCATTGTCAGAAATATGATTTCTTTTCCTGAAACCTTAGGGAAATTTTATTGAAGAGTAGAAGCTCCTTCTGGCATATATCACTAAGATAATTCCCTCTAGGTCCATCCATGTTGTTGCAAGTGTAGGATTTCATCTCTTTTATAAAAGCAGAGGTTGTATTCCGTTGCATGTATATGTATGTATTATATATGGATATGCATGTATATAAGTATATGTGTGTATGTATGTATGTATCTATACCACATCTTCTTTATTCACTCATATGTCCATGGGCAGCTAGGTTGTGTCCAGAGGTTGTCTATCGTAAATAATGCTGCAGTGAACATGTGATGCATCTCTGAGAACTCGTGTTTTTGACATCGTATGATTTCTCTCATGTGGTATGTAGAGAAGCCAAATAATTAAATGAATCAAATCAAGCAAAATAGATTTTTAATCTATAGAGACAAATTAGTGATTACCATGAAGAGAGGGGGTAGTGGAGGGTTCAGTTACATGGTGAAGGATAGAAGTGGACTGGTGGTGGCACATTCAATGCAGTACATGCACATGCAGATTTACAGTGATGGATGCCTTACACCTATGTAACATTATCATGCAATGTTCCTTAAATAAAATAGAAAAGCAGACTCTCCTACCAATGTGGAAATTCCGTTCCGTAACATATAGGAAAGAAAAACCAGTTTTATTATTGAAAAAGCATTAACTCAGACTGTGATGTGTGTCACAGGCAATATGCTATAGAGATTTCAAAGACAGAAAGAAATCTTACTCTTCTGCATACTCAAGCAGATACATGTATACATATAAAACCCATTATACACATGTTCTAAAGCTATATAACTAGTGTTCAAGTTAGAAAACTTGAAAATACCATTTGTCAAACAGTTTGTTCTAAACCACCTGGTAATTGGGGGTGTCCATCTGTATTTGCCAATTGCCTTTGTCCAAAGGAAAACAAATCCATATCTTTATCAGAAGAGGGAGTTTTGCAACTTGGAGTCAGGTGCCCTGCCACAGTTAGGACCCCCTTTTATAGAAACTGGGAAATAGGGGTGCTTTCTTCTTTGCTGATTGCGTTTAAGAAATGGCTTCATGATCCTTGAGAAAACATTCCTGGGTTATAAAACTGGCAAGGGACTAATTTTTTAAAAAGATTTCCACATGTCTCAAAGAGACAGAAAAAGAGCATATAATTTTTGAAAGTAAATGTGTTAAGAAAAGGAAGATGGTGAGTTTTTTCCTGTCCTTCGTCCCTCCCTGTCTCCCTTCCTCCTTTCTACTAGTATTTCAATTTGTATTTTCCCTTATAAACTCACAAGACTTTTTGCTTGGTACCTTTCAACTCACACTTCATTGATCGAAGTATTTGTTTATTTCTCACTTCTTTCCTGCTGGATCATAGCAGAAAATGTGTCCTGTACATTTGTGCGCTATGGTACTTGATGTGTCCCTTATACATTATTGGAATTTAATTAAAGTTGATTAAATCATCAGTTTATCTGGGTAGTGTGCTAGCAAAGGTTTGGTTGTATTTCAAAGCCACTTTACTTTAAAATATGGTTCATCTGGTATTAAGTGCTAAGTTTACTTTGACAAATGTGTTTTAGAAGAAAGAAGGAAGAAATCAGTTCTGAGGGCCAGTTCTGCATGGTGTTAAGTTCTGCTTAATGTTTCATAGTATATTCTAAATGCTATAGTCAGATCCTTCACAATAGAAAAGATGGTGCTGAAATTATGAGTCAGAAAACTGTATACTTAGAAAATAAACTACATAAAACAATCTAGTTATCCCTTTGTCAACCAGAATTTTCAATAAAATTAACCCCAACTGCCTTAAGATGATGGTTCTCAAAGTGTGGTCAAAGACAAGTAGCATAGTAATGCCTAGGACCTTGTTAGAAATGCAGATTTTCAGGCTCTACCGTATATCTTCTGAATCAGAAACTATGGGCGAGGGTTCTAGCATTCTGTATTCCGGTGAGTCCTTCTGGTAATTTTGAAACTCACTAATGATTAGAATCACTGGTCTAAACTAACATGTCCTTTACATGCCATGAATTAACTTTTCTTTGTATCTGGAATTGTACTGCTTGTGTATCATTCCTGGAGATTTGAGAAGTTTGTCGCTCAGCTAGTTCATTTTGGGCGCTGTCTTTCTATTCAGCCCCATCTCTCGTTTTGATCAACTCACAAGCATCCCCAATCTCTTCTGGCTCTCACCCCTTGAGATGTGATCCTTTGCGACTTGGCCTTAAATTATTCTCTTAGAAACTGCCTCTTCTTGGTACCCAGGAAGGTACATCACATTCATCTTCCTGGTGCTTGTTTTAGGGGAATCAGTAGTTAAAAAAAAAAAAAGTTACCTACAGAAGCAAAATTGGAAGGATGCCATGTGTACGTAAGTGTAGTCAAAGCAAAAACCTAAGAGCTTCAGTGGTAAATCAAATTTTGAGAAAAAATTGGATAAAATCTTCTACTCTTTGTGAACTCTTTATTTTTTTAACCACTTAATAGTTTGTGGTTTACACTTCAGAGAAAAAAGTCCAATAAAAGGCGGAAGGTATTGAGGTTTTAGGGAAACATAGAAAAAATGTGGAAATGCCAGGGAGAACCCCAGATGGGTGTGGCAAGGGAAGAAGGGACTTACGATAAAATGTCTAATGATAATTATTATTAGCTTGTTTTGTGGTATGTGATATAAGTCCTGTTCTGTTGACCATACAAAAGCTTCAACAAAATCTACAGTGCTCATTAATGCTTTTAATACGAGTGACGGGAATGCAGCTAGTATTGAGTTGTAGATGATTCAACATAGTAAAGAGCAAAAACCGAGACTCCATATGGGGACATTTGACCTCTGGGTTCCATTAGTCACTAAGTTGTTAATTTAAAATTATTTGCACAAGGATAATGACTCCTGGCTGTTGTCCAGTTTTCTTGAGACAGCGATAATGGCTTAAATATCAAGTAATTCAGAGATTAAGTTGAATTAAGAACATTTTCCCAGCAGGGCTACTGTTGAATATTGGTATGATTTCTAAAAAGTATTCAATAATTAAATAGGATGGTAATATTCTGTTATCTCTTTCTCTAGATTAAAGGTCCTCTTAATAATCCAATTTCATATGACCAAGAGGATAGGACTTATGTCTCCTTAAGTAGTCCTGACTATTGAAACCTGTAAACCTGATCTCTTTTCCCTATCTTTATCTTGGCAAGAAACATACCATTAGCCAGGTAGGTAGGGAGTGATCTTTGGCTACTGTTTACACAAAGGTGACCAGCCTCTTAACAGCCCACCCGCCGCCCCTCACCCCGCCATGGCCGGTACAGATCTTCTCTTCCCCTCAAGTTCTCACATCTTGGTATTGAACCCATCATCTTGGACTCAGCTATCTTGGTCTTGCACATTAACATCTGCTATTTAATTCTGTTTTCCAAGTATGTGAAAAGTTTGATACTAAAGATGATGATTTTGTTTGGTTTAAGAAAACAGAAACATCCTCTAATTGTAATCATTCACTTTCTTAGGGTTATGATGAGTAAACAAGTTTTTTTTTCTCATCCCACCCATCTCACTAAAAGCTTCTCTATCATCCACCCGGGTACTCAAGTTAGAAATCTAAGGGCATTTCTAACACTTGTCTTTCCTTTATTTCCCAGATAAAATCTGTTGCCAAAGCCATCTGATTTCAAAAGACAGCATTCTCCAGCCGCTTTCCTCCATTGTCATTGTCACCATCCTAGTTTGAGTCACTATCACTTCCAGTCTGGACCACTGTAATAGGCTCCAGTCTGCCTTCTCTCCTTCCACTCTTTCCTTTTACTTACTGCACAGTAGGCAGGGTGCCTTCTACTTAAAATGTAAATGGAGTCATGCCACTTTCCTGCCCAAACCATTCATTGATTTTTTGACTGTGATAAAATCCAAATGCCAGAACAGACCTACATAATGCTTGACCCTGTGGACCCCTGCAAGCACATTTTGGGCTATTTCCCCAAATGCTTTTGTTTACTAATTGCTTAATTTGTTCAGTTACATTGGGATGAGTAGTATTTGTACACATACCAAAGCTTAGACTTTTTTGAAGCTCTTAGCTACACAGCACTAGTATTTCTAAGTTTCCTCACTAAAGCATTTAACCTTAGATAAACATGCACCATGAATTTAGATTTTGAAGAGAGATGTCTTCCCCAATTAAACTTGAAGGCTGTTCCCTGCTTCTTCCAAAGTGTTAACTATCTTTAGTTTTTTAAAGAATCAGCCATAATTTTTTCAGCATATTATTCTGTATCTATAACTGTATAAAATATATCACACCAGTAAAGCATATATTATCATACAAAATGTCTTGCTTTTGCATTAATGACCATGGAAGATGATCAAATTAAAAAACCCAAAACACATTCTAATCTTGTTCGATCTGAATCTTAACACTTTCCAGATGATTGTTGAATGTTATATTTTTAAGGAGAAAACAGATGGGAAAATCTGCAGATTATACCTAAGCTTAAAAGCCTTAGTGTGTTCTTTAACCACCAGAGAGACCTCAGAAGATGGATAGTCCCTGTGGGATCTGTGAGAAAGATATGGTAAAAATAAATCTGACTGGGTACATCAGTTAGCCCCTCAGAATGGTCATTTTTGCTTTCTTAGTCATAGATGGCGTATTCAAATTCTCAAATTCAAATTCAAGGATCACTTAATAAAAGGACTGTTTACAAAGGTATAGGAAAGGTGGAGGAAAAAGCAAGAAGAAATGATAGGATACCTTGGGATATTTGAGTAATATACAAATTTCTGTTGCGTTTGGGTTGATTTGTCAGAGCAGTTAGCCAACTCGAAATCATAAGTGATCTTAAAAATTATAATTTATTTATAATGTATATTATCTTGGCATACCCTGGTAGCTTAGTGGTTTAGTTCACCAGATATAGTCCACATACGTCCCAGGGTCTCCATTTTAAGACCCGGGACCTGGGGAAACAACCAAGGTGAACGACTAAATTAAAAACAAAGTTCTTCTTTCTCCTATCTCTTCTTGCCTGCTTGCCTATTCACCTTCATTCTTTCCTAAACCTTAAAAAAAAAAAAAAATATATATATATATATACACATATGTATATTTCCAAATTAAATATATGATAAATGTACATGGACCCAAAGTCAAGAATAAAAGGTTTACAATGTTTTTCCCACCTGCAATCCCATTCCTCACAATCAGTCTTATGAAACTTCCAGATACCATGTATAAGCAAACAAATTGTGTAAAAACAAATATTTTGTATACAATCTTACTGATGTTTTCAATATTTTAAAGATTTCTATTCTAAGAAATTTGCGTTTATTAACTTATTGAACTTTCTATAAGATATATACCATTACAAACTCTACTTTGGCACACCCTGGTGGAGTAGTGGTTTGGTCAGCTCCCTTCAGCAGGAACACAGTCCATACATCCTTAGGACTGGGGTTCACATCCTGAGGCCAGGGTGAGTGATCAAGATGAACAAATAAATAAAGTACTTCTTCCTTTCCTCCTCTTCTCCTTGCCTGCTTGCCTGCCTCTGCTTGCCTTCATTCCTACCTGCAACTTTCTTTTAAAACAAAATGAAACAAAAAGCCCCTCTAATTTACAGATACAAAGTAGAGGCACAGAGAAGATACATGACTTGTTCTAGATGGGTGAGCTAATAAATAAGTACAGAGGGGGTAGGGTTTAAATTGAGGCTATTTGATTTCAGATTCTAACTTCTTAACCTATGTTATGTTTAGAGATAATCAGAATTAACATAATACATGCTTTTATCCTGCATGTGTTATAAAGATAGTGTTGTATTGTTCTGCTAAAATTATATACTCTTTATTTCTTTGGTCATTACTCTTAAAAATATGCTATGCATATTAACAAAGTCTGCAGTCAGTATTTCTATTCTCATTCAGAATTCAGAAAGAGTTTGAGTTTTGCTTTACATGGGTGTCAGATGATACAACTAGCTTAGAACTACTTTAACTTCTAGAACTAGAGATTTCTTAGGCAGATGTGGTATAAATTTGAATCCCAGACCCATGTTAGAACAAATCTGTGGTGGTTATTTATAAGGATGGAATATCATATTGTTTCAAATCTGTTATTATTTTTAAAATATTTCACACCTAGAAGAGGAAGAGAAGAGCCACCTTGCCATGTTGGCTCCCTCTGCAAGCAGACAGACTTTTTCTGATTGTGTTAGCCTGGAATCCCCCAAATGGTGACTTCCTGAAATTGGTTTATGCTCCCAGAGGTACCAACTTCTAACCATCTTTGCTTATGTCTATAATTTTAACGTTCTCTTCATATTTTCTGTCCCTTAGGGATATCTTGTACTCCTGTATGAACCTTGCAGTGCATTAAAATATATTAATTATAATTCACCTCAAAGGTAATAGTTTTGTGACAGTGGAGGCTGGTTTTTTTTTAAGCTAATCTGCCATACTGCCTAAGGCGAACTCCTAGAGTGCTCGTCTCAAAATGCATGCTTTGTACCCCTAGTTAGAATGCTTGAGTAGAGTTTCAGTAATCTTAGAATAAAGACTAAAGTAGATATAGGCTACAAAGACCTCCTTAATGCAGTTGTAACTTTACATTTATTTCATTTTATTAATATTTAGTAGCCAGCTTCCAAGATGGCCCCATGATTCTTACCTCCTTATATTTAAACCCAGGGTCATCGTCTCCCATAATGAATGAGGCTGCCTGTGGAAGCTCGGATACTGTGGAAATGTCAATGTGTGACATCTCTGTTGAGAGCATGGAAAACATTTTGATTTCTGCCTTGCTCACTTGGATCATTCTTTCTGTGAGAAGCCAGCGGAGCACTTAAGCAGTCCTGTGACTCAAGTCCACGTGGTAAATTCTTGCTGATCGCTGTGTGGGTGAGCTGATTAGAAGGCATATCTCCATCTTCAGCACAGCTTGCATCTGGCCAGCATCTTGACTCTTGAAAATTATGAACCAGAACCACCCAGGGAAACTACTTTCAAATTCCTGATGCACAGAAATTACGTGAGATGATAAATAATAAAATAAATAATCACTGATGTTTTAAGTCACTGGGTTTTCGGGAAATTTGTTGCACAATGAATAACCATCACGATGTCCATCTCTTCCCTAGCACCAAACACTGCAGAAAGCAGGGACTCTATGTTTTTACTCCCTATTTCATGCCCTATGCCTGGTGTTTGTAAGAGATTCAATAGATATTCGTTGAATATATTAAAAAAAAAAAAAGCAAATGTAAACTTACATATCCATTGCCACAGAAATGAGCCCGCGGTGGGAAGCTTCTGGAAAAACCACCCTGACATTATATGGTGGCCTATATTTTTTTAGAGACTGAAAAAAACTTTAAAGTGTGTAGGTTTCAAGTGTGCAGTATTATACATCAGCCTCTGTAGACAGTACATTAAGTTCACCACTAAAAGTTCATTCTATCCCTCCCCATTCAACTGACCAGTTAAGCCTGATTTACTGCCCCCCCCCCCCCCCCCCCCGGCCCCCGACCTCCTCTTCCTGGCTCTGTGTTCTCCAAGTTTGTTTTGTCTTATTTAGTTTGTTTATTTAGTTAATTTTATTTGTTTTTATGAGTGAAATCACATGGTGTTTGTCTGTATCATAGACTGAGAAAATTGAACAAGAAGTAAGCTAATGCAGAAGCTGTATTTTGGGGTTTCCAAAACATTTGGGCAGAGAAAGACAGCAGATCAGGCTAAGTAGTTTATTTCATTGAATTCCATAGAAGAAAACAAAATATCACAGATGACCCACAGTGACTTTGGTTTTGTTCCAAAGTAGGAATCAAGGGGGGAATTGTGTTGGTACTGGTATTGGTAAAGAATGAAAATAAAGCAGCAATAGTGTAATACTTCCTCAAAGAATTCGCTGTTTAACTGATGATTTCATGTCACAGGCCTTCTCCTCTGTTCTGTGATTCTTTCTCTCTGCTTTCTTGGGGTGCCTCATGCCTGCCTTTTACTTGTCTAACCTTTACCCTTCCAACAAATCACAGTTCAATTCCCACTTCCTCTGGAAACTCTCCATTTGTCCAGCTCCCAGGGATTGCTTTTTTCCTTGACCTTCTGCACTGATTGTCTGTGGATCTGTCATGGGGTTCTTAGTGTTACTTTATATTATAGCTTATTCTTGTTTGTAAGTGTACCATGGACCTAATTTTCTTCCATGGGGCAGAGAACATTCTTAGCAGAGTTGCTATTCCAAGCATTAGGGAACATACACAGCCTCAAGGAGGGTTGGGTAGAGATTAGTCCCTAAATCCCTAAGGGTCCCTCTCAGTTTCATATCCAGGCTAGGTTATCAGCCAGAGAGAGACCAATGAGCCAAGAGTCAGGAACCGGCCAGGCTGATTCTGAAAATGCAGGATCAGGAAACTACTCTTATTGAGTGTTGTCTGTGTGGTCCCCAGGACAGACCACCCAACTTAAAGTTTCAAATCTGGACTTAGGTTCTTTCCTGGATGCCTTTTTAGGGGGTTATGTTCCACCATTCACTGGAAATATTGCAGCACAGAAGAATGATTCAGATGACTCCACATGGTATGTTGGAATCCATCCTGAGTGTAGGCTGAAAACCTGTGGATTGAACAGACTGCCAAAATCAAAGAGCCTGAGTATTTTTAGTGTCGAGATCCACACTGCAATGTCCTCAAGGAGTCGTGTGTTTATGTATCTCATGGTATCATCAGGACATTGCATTGTTTAATCACAGTGGCTGCCCAGTACATTTAACAAATGCTATAACGATACCTAAACTTTGAAGTTTCAGTATTTGTCATTTTTAAAATGTTTTTGTATTTCATATTTATAGAGCTTTGTGAAATAAGGCTTATAATCGTCATATACAAATATGAAGGTTAAAATGTAAATGTTCTATAATGCAAAAATGGACCATTTTTGGTGAATTTCTGAAATGAAAATGAAGTGAAACTTAAAGATGGTCTGAGCTAACAACATACTCTGTTAGAGATCACATGGACCAACCTTAATGAATAGATATAATCACTGTAATTAGAAATAGCCGTGTACAAATAGGATTTGCTAAAGAACACATATTTAAAATATTTGCTTATTCATGATTTGTATCTAAATATCATGATCTCTGAATTAATGAGGTCCCAGTTAGTAAAATTCAATTGCCATGTGATATGTTAAAATATTAATTTATATTTGTTCTTCCTATATTAGTTCCTTCTGCCATTTCAAGCAGGTATCCAGTCCTTAGATAATTCTTGTGTTTTTAATTTATGTTTTTTTCCTTTTATATTTTTGGAAAGTTGCTATAAATTTAAAGATATTTGCATCTTTGGTGGAGTCTAAATTCATTTGAAAGATTATGCCAAGGGCTTTTGAAGGGCAATTAGGGAAGAGAAGAATGGCTATAAACGAAGGCATAGCTCTACCTTCCAAGAAATGTGTTTGGGGCACAAAATGTCTTTAAAATGTTTTCATTTGCATGTCTTATCAGTAGGGGGATCTCTGCTCTTTTATAAAGTCCCTTCTGTCTTATGGTATTTGATTTAGGAACTTCTTCTAGAAGGCATTATATAGTAGGAGAAAGAGTCTTTCCAGACTGGAAAAAATGGCCTGAGGCCATGAGGTGAGGTGGGAGAAAGCAGCTCTTGGTATAAGGTACTTCTCAAAAAAGTTGAAGGCAAAGAACACTTTCAGTATCTGAAATCAATCATTGCTTATTTTACAAGGGAGAGAACTGCTGAGTCAAGGTCTCATTCAGTAATGAAGCTGGCTGATCTGACATATACTTGCTGGTGTTTGTCAGTTACCTTGTTTTCAGAGACAGAAGGGGATTAACCTCAGGGTTAGAAACAGTCTACCACCTACTGGCTGTCTCCCAGAGCATGAAACTTTCAGAGCAGGTAGTCAAGTAAATAGATTCTAAAACAGTTCTGGTATTTACTTGTGCCAAGGCTGTAGAATTTCCAGTCTTTTCCTAGAAGGTGGAATTTTTAATTTTTATTTTATTTCTCATAAAGATGGAACCTGAGCTCAGGAATTCCACATCAATATAGAGGTCAGAACATGAGGATCATTGGGTTTTGGACATGAGGATGGGAGTCGGGGGCAGTCACAAGAGCCTGCAGATCAAAAACACTTCCTTTGTTCTCCAGGTATCATGGAGTCCACATGGCTTCTACTTTCCTCTCAGAAAGGAACTACCCCAATAGCAACTAATAATGAATTGTCCACCAATCGAGGAGGGAGATGGGGACACAGGGCAAGATTTGAGTTGATTAAAGAAAGTAAATGAATGCAGTACTCCATTCCCTCCTTTCATGCATGGAGAGACTGATACAAAGATGTCACTAAAAGACAAAAGGCACAGTCAAAATGGGGTGGAGGATTTTTTTTTTTTTTTTTTTTTAATTGAATGTGGAAGGTAAGAGATCAGGAGTTTTCAGCCCATGCTGGTACTTTCCTCGGCTTCTCGAAAGGAAGCCCATTGTTCTCTAAGTAAAAAACTAGGCTAGATCCTTTCAGGGGTAACTCAAAGATGTGGCACTGTTGTCCCACTTACGTTACTTTAATCAAACTATGATGGTAGTTCCAAGTTTCAGAATACAAATGCATTATTATGCATTTTGCATTGACTCTATAGATGGCTTTGGAATGTAGGGGTATTTAACAATATTAACCCTCCAACTCACAAACACAGGATGTCTTTGTATTTAGTTGTGTCTTCTTCAAATTATTTCATCAGTCTTACAGTTATCAGAGTATAGATTATTTGCCTCCTTGCTTAAATTTATTCCTAAGTATTTTCTTGTTTTTGATACTACTATAAATGAATCCCTCTCTTCATTCTTTTTAAAAAGTAATTCACCGTTAGTATATAGAAATACAATTGAAGTTTGTTTATTTTCCCTTCCTGCAGCTCTGGGTCTCAAATCCAGGTTCTTGATCTTTCCATGGTCAGCATTTTATTCATTGGCCAGAGGGGTACACCCACAATTGAAGTTTATTTGTTGATTTTGTACCCTGAAACTTTGCTGAATTTGGTTATTAGTTGTAACAGTTTTGTAGTAGAGTCTTTAGGATTTCTGTATATAAAGTTATATAATCTGTACAACTTTACTTCTTTTCTGAGTTGTCTTTTTTTTTTTTGCTCTAGCTAGGACTTTGGGTACTGTGCTGTACTGGATACAATGGTAATAGTGGATACTCCTGTCTTACTCCTGAACTTAGAGATTTCAACCTTTTGCCATTGAATATAATTGTAGGTTCTGTTTTACCTTCATTTATTTCTCCTTTGATTCGTTTTTTTCTCCTATAGATCCAGGTTTCTGATCTGTGTTATTTTCCTCTTTCTAAAGAACTTTGACATTTCTTTCAGGATAAGTCACTCAACAGATTTCCTCAGTTTTTGTCCAAGAATATCTTTATACCTCCTTTATTTTGAAATGATAATTTCATAGGACACAGAATTCTGGGTTGGTATATTTTTTCTTCTCAACGCTTTAAACATTTAACTGTATCTTCCTGCTGGTATAGTTTCTAAGGAGAAGCTGGTCATTGCTGCTATCTTTGTCTTTCTGTAGTAAAGTATTTTTTTCCCTCTGGTATATTTAAGGATATTTTTCTTTGTTTTTTATTTTCTGTAGTTTGAAAATGAGATACGTTAGTTCTATTTTTTTTGATATTTACCCTGTTTAGTATTTTCTCAACTTCCTAGATCTGTGTTTTGGTATCTATATTAATTTGGGAAAATTCTCTTATTTTTATTGTTTTAAATATTTCTCCAGTTACCTTTCGTTTGTTTCTTCTCTTGGCATTAACATTACAGGTATGTTACCCCTTTTGTACTTTTCCCATAGTCCTTGGATATTCTGTTCTATTCTGTTTTTTTTTTTTCTTAGTCTTTCTCCATTTTGTTTTTTAATTATCTGGAAAGCCCAACAAAGACATTCTTTATTTCCTTTTCATTGTTTTTGAAAATTAAAAAAAATGATAATATAAAACTTGATCTATTCCTAGAATTTCTATTCTGGTACATTGATTTGTTTATATTTATGCCAACACCACACTTTATATTAAGTCTTAAAGCCAGGTAGTGTAAAGTCGTTTAACTTTGTTCCTTTCAAAGTTATTTTGTCTATTCTAGATCCTTTGTATTTCCATATAAATTTTAGAATCAGCAGGTTGACCTCTATTAAAATGACTGAATTTTTCTTGGGATTTTGTTAAATATATAAATCAATTTGGGGAGAACAGACATCTTAAAGGACATTAATTATCTATAAACACAGTTGTCTCACCATTTATTTAGATTTAGCTAGAATTTTTGTTGTTGCTGGTTTTTAGAATTTTCAAGCACACCCGGGTGGCTTAGTAGATAAGGCTACTGACTAGTCCACATGGCATCCCAAGGACCCAGGTTTGAGACCCAGGGCCAGGGGAAACAAGAAAGATCAACAAATAAATAAATGTTTCTTCCTTTTCTCTTCTCCTGTCTGCTTGCCTGCTCAACTTCTTTCTTGTCTTCACCTTTCCTTAAAAAAGAAAAAAGAAAAAAAAGAATTACCGTTTTCCACTTAGATTGTCCATCTGTTCTTGCATGCTGTTTACTTTGTCAGAGTTCTTAGCACAGTTATTTTATATTTCTAGTCTGATTATTCCAACACCCCCACGATGTTTAGTTCTGATAACTTGCTCTAACTCTTCAAATTGTGTTTTTGCTTTTTGGTAGACCTTGTAATCTTTTCTCGATAACTGGGCATGATGTAGTGGGACTTGCTGTAAACAGACTTTTGCAATACGATGGTGGGGAATGCTGTGCCATCCCATGGTTAGGTCTGAATCTTGTAGTGAGCCTGTGAATGTCACGGTTTTGTCCTTTCTTTAGAGGGCACTGGATGACTAGAATAAGATGGAGTTGGTGTAAATTCCTCTCCCTCGGGTTGGATAGACTCTGTCAAACTCCAACAGGTTAAGTGCTGGTTAATTATTTCCTCCTAAGGGCAGACCTTGTTAAGAACAGAGTGTACTGGAGTGTTTGAAAATGGTTCTTTTCCCCCTCCCCTGCCAAAAGGTGAGGGAATTTTTCTTCAGTATTTGCTATGAGAATCTGTGCAAACTCCCAAGAGTAAATCTCAGTATATTGGGTTCCCTTCCTCACCTCTATGATGCTCCCCTATAGTTTTTAACTCTCAGGCTTGTCCACACTGAGGCTCCAGCATTTCATCAACCACTGTTCAGGTTTTCGTACCCCAGCACCTGTTTCCTTGGTCATTTCTATCTTTGCGTCTGCTCAGGCAAAACACAACTCCTTATCTTCACCTGTCTCTCTAATCTCAGGAACAGCAGCTTACTTCTATGCTCACCTCTTAGAGATTTTAGTAGACTTACTACATTTTCATCCTTAATTTTTTACTTACTGTTAGGACAGGATGGTGATGTCTAATCTCCTTACAGGTGGTTTTGGAAAGGGAAGTCTTAGAGTGTTCACTTTTCACCTTTTTCAGTGAACTGGTTAACAATTTTTATATTAACTTCTCTCTGATAGAATAACTGGTGGAGTCCAGTGTACATTCCTAGGTATTTATCCAAGAGAAATGAAAACATATGTTCATACAAAGACCTATACATTAATATTCATTGCAGTTTATTCATGATAACTCCAAACTAGTAACAATTTAAGTTTCCATCAATAGGGGAAGGACTAAATAATTAGAGCATATCTTTACTTGGAATACTATTCAGGTATAATGGAATAAATTACTTATATACAGCAATGAATTTCAAAATCCAGTACAATAAACCAGACATAGAAGGCAGCTGTCTGATTCCATTTGCATGCTTGCTATTAGAGGAAAAATAAAGCTGTAATGACAGAAATGGTAGTGTTACCAGAAACACGAGGTAAGAACAGGGGTTTGCTAAAGATATGAGGGAATCCTTGGAGGTGATGGTAAACTCCATATTGGTGATGATTATACAACTAATTTTAAAATTAACTGAGCTATATATGTAATTTAGTGATTTTTATTTCATGTATCCTAATGTGTATGTATTCCAAACAAATTACATTGCAAATAACAAGTAGAAATGGAATTAAAAAATACAGTTTAGTCATTTGAAATTGTGAATTACTTAGAGGTAAATCTGACAAAAGACCTATATGCTGAAAGCTATAAAATGTTAGTTCAATAAATTGTGCTGGAATATTTGGATATGCATGTGCAAAAAGTGAATTTTGTTCCTTATTTCATGTCACATACAATTAATGTCAAATAGATTAAGTATAATAGATTATACATAAGTATAAAGCTTAAAATTGTATATCTTCCAGAGGGAAGCAGGAGAAAATCTTAGGCAAAGACGTCTTAGTGAGAATACCATAAACACATATTGACAAGTATAGACAAGAATTTGTTAAATTTAAGAAATGTTGGCCTGCTCTGGTGACTCAGTTGCTAAATCCATGCCTCTGGATGGTGTAGTCCATGGAAAGCCTAAGGGTCCAGGTTTGTGGCCCAGAAAGAGTCCGTCCCGGGCTGACAACCAACACAAAAAGCTAAGTGGATGGATAGATGCTTCTTCCTCCTCTTTCTGTCTACCTGCCTGCTTGCCTTCGCTCCCGCCTGCTTCCTTCCCTCTAAAAATAAAAATAAATAATTCTTTAAAAATAATTCTTTAAAAAACTTAAGAACTGTTGCTCTTTGAAAGCTGCTGTCAGAGAATGAAAAGACAAGAAACTACCTGAGAGAACATTTTTTTTCAAATAATTTATGTGTTAAAATTGTAGAAGATAGTCTTATAAGTGTTTTTCTGACTACAATGGGGATGTCTTTAAATGTTCACCATTAGAAAGGGTTGCTGTTAGTTCTTAATAAGCATTCTATTTTGTTTCACAACTTTATCTTCTAATGTTAATTATGTTTTATCAAAAAACAACTGATAAATTTAATCAAATTCATTTTTAAAAGTATATGTTGATGAAGCTTTTATTTATCTGGCCCTACCCACCCGTACCAGTGATTCACCCTACTATCTGCTACTATGGTGGGGATTAGAAAGAGAGAGAAGTGAAGAGGAGGGAGAGAGAGTGGGTTATCAATCATGTTTGTCTCTTATACCTTTCATAAATAATTCATCGCCAAAATAAACTGTTTAAATGGCTGTGTTTCTGCGGTTGGAAGGCAGAGGCCGTGAGGATGAGCTCTTTTGTTTTCTGCAGACCTTGAATAAAATGGTTCGGAGGGAGATTATCTTTTGATGCCCTCCTGAGTTAATACTCTGTTTTGTGTAGTTAGTTAGTATTTTGAACAGAGAAACCTACTTCCAGAGCAGTAGGGGTTGGGGTTGAGGTGAATGCTGAAAATAATTTTTCTCTTTAATTGAGCTCACGGACCTACATTTGTGATCTGGGGCCAGGATGAAAAAACCAAAATGGGCTAAATAAATAATGATTCTTCTTCCTCCTGCCTGCCTGCCTGCCTGCCTGCTTTCATTCCTGCCTATCTGCCTTCCCCTCTTAAAAAAAAAAATGTAGAAGTTTAGGGGATGAGAGTCTAGAGAAGGTGTTTAGAGAATGGAAATGAACAGTTTTTCAAAGAGAAGATTGATAAGATCCTCTACAAAGATTTGTTTTTATTTGCTTCTTTTGTGGGTAACTGAAATCTAGTTTGAACTAACATTAAAAAAGGGGTCTCATTGTAAGACTTTAAAGATAACTTGTTAGAGATTCCAAGGTGAATACTGTAACTAGATCTCAGAAACACCTGGCCAAGTTTTTAACTCCATTACATAGTTTCTCCATTTTTTATTTCTGCTCTTCTCTCTGTTTGCTCATTCTTATTTTTCCATTCTCTCTTCAGTCAGGGTTCCTCATCTTCTAGCACCCATATTAGAAAACCCAGTCACTGAGGGTTCCCAAATGTCAACTGTAAGCACCCAGAAAAAGAGCGATCCAAGTTCCTGTTTCCCATGAATGAACCATGATTGAGACCTTAGTGTGGGTCAGGTCTCCATTTCCAGGAACAACGAACATTGACAGGAGGCAGATCTGGAGTGTATATTGCCGTTTCAGTAGCTTCCATGTGGGTAAAGAGGTGATGGACAGTCTGAGTGAAGTCTTCCTATTTAGTGACTGCCTATGTTTATAGGAAATGGAAGGCCAGCACAATTAAAAATGACTGTAAGCTTGGGTTTGGGAGAATCCTGATAGCACTGAGATAGTTCAGAGTCCTGTGGAGTTGCTGGGCTTTGGAGAAGACATGCATTTGCTTGCAGTTATGTCGATATTGACATGGATATGGGACATCCAAACACATCCAGCAGACAGTGGGAGATGTAGAACTAAAACTGAAGTCCTGGCTTGTAGAGTTCATGTTCCCATATGCAACACTGAGAGATTAAACCGCAAGGGGGTGAACATACAGGGGAGGCATGAGGCCAGTGATAAAACTTTGCTTGGTATGGCTAGAGGAGGCTAGAGGAGACCTGGAGAGCTGAACTGCACATGAATGTTATGAATGATTATTTTCTGATACGTGACTTTCCTCTGAAGAACTGTAACTGGCAGAGTGAACATGCCCTTAAGAGTCTCACTGTATGGTCATTGCATAAGTAGAATCAGGTGTCACTTTCTTTAAGTAAACCCACTTGTTTTGTGAGGGTGGTGCCTCAAAATGTACCTGCCCAGTAGAGATTTTGTTCTTAAATCAGTATTATATAATTGCTTCTCCAGGCTTTGAAAAGTCAAACTGAACTCAGAAGGACTCCACTTGTTTGAAAATGTAAAATGTAAGAGGTAAATCTTGACTTTGTTAAAATTGTCTTCCTTTTAGTAAAAGGAAGTTTTATAAAACCCAAATTCTTGGGTGGTGATATTATCTATAGTCATGGAATTTCAAATGAATAGGCATAAATTTCATTTGTATTAGATTTTTACACATCTGGATTTGAAGATCATTTGGAATCATTCTGTAAAATATTTTCTAACAGCAAGTCCTGATAATCATGCAGACTTGTGTGATGGTCAAAGCATCAGAATCCATCCACTGTACACACATCCCCTTCTAATTGTTTCTGAGTTATGTGCTCTTCCTTTTAGAGAACTAATGCAATGCAGTGTAGGGACTTCAGATGTATGCAGCTGGAATAATTACAGTGAGTTCCAACTCAAAACTCCCAGCCAAGGTATGGCTTTGTAACTGGGTGTATACAGTAGAATTAACACTGTGGATCTGAAATTTTTCATCATTCTTCAGGGACACATTTACAAAAGTGTGCTGTCTTCACAGATGTGATGAGTAATTAAGAATTCAAATATATAAACAAAGATCTGAGTTACTCAATAAATTAGACAGGGAATAAGTTTCCCAAGAGAACTAAGTAAAATAAACAGAAAAGAACTCAGAGCATTTGGGATCTCTTTTAAGCTCTATACTTGATTTCCCTTAGATCTAGATAGTTGTATTTATATTCTTGCCATCCAGACAATAATAGTAAAATAATAGTAAAAACTCAGATTATTTTCAAAGGTAGGAGTAGCAGTTACACAATAGAATGGAACCCTTTTCAAGAAGGTGGAATGAGCTTGTGCTGCAGTAGATCTTTTACACAAAACCTCTTGGAATGACAGAAAACTCAACAAATGTATGCTTACTAGTAGAAATGGAAAATAGTTTTGTAATTTAATTTTAATTGAGGTAACTTTCATTTACAGAATAAGTTCAGATGTGCTATTTCTCTGTTCATCAAATATATAACACACAATGCCCACTGCCAAATTGCCAATAGTCCTGTCCATTGGCTCACCATCACCACATGCTGCCACCTGCTGACCCCTTTCCCCACTGGTAACCTCAGTTCAATTTCAATGTCCAAGACTTGGTTTTTGTTTTGTTTATTGTTTTGCCTTGTTTCTTTATATTCTAAATATGAGTGAGATCATTTACTATTTGTCCTTCTCCTTTCTTGTTACACTTAGCATAGTTCCCTCTAGTTCCATCCATTCTGTAGCAAATGGCAGGATTTAATTTTTAGGGCTGTGTAGTATTCCATTATATACCACATCTTTATCCATTCATGTGTCAATGGGTGCTTATGTACTTTCCAATTATTGGCTATTGTAACTAATGCTGCTATACGTATGGGGGTGCATATATGTCTGTGAATTAATGTTTTTGTGTTTTTTTTCAGGAGTGTACTCAGAAGGAGGATGAAGAAGTCATATGGAATTTCTGTTTTTAATTTTCTGAGGAATCTCTATACTGCCTTCTATAAAGGTAACACCAACTTATACTCCCACCAACAGTGTAGAAGGATTCCCTTTTCTTTGCATCCTCACTCATACTCAGCAGTGTAGAATGGTTCCCCGCCACCTTTTTTGCATAATTGCCGACATTTGGTGTTTCCAGTCTTCCATTCTAACAAGTATGAGGTGATACGTCATTGTTGTTTTGATTTGCATTTTCCTAATAATAAAAAGAGGAGGAACATCATGTGCCTGTTGGCCATCTGTATGTTTTCTTTGGAGAAGTGTCTAATCACATCTTCTGCCCATTTTTCAGTTGGCTTGTTTGTGTTTTCTGATTTTGAGTTTTATGAGTTCTTTGTATATTTTGAGTCTTAATCCCCTATTAGATGTGTGATGTGCAAATATCTTCTCTGAGTCAATAGGATGTCTTTTCATTTTGGTGATGGTTCCTTTCACTGTGCGGAAGCTTTTAAGTTTGATGTAGTCCCATTTGTTTACTTTGGTTTTGTCTTTCTTGAGTCTCCAATGATCTCTCTAAGGCCAATGTCATGGAAATTATTGTCTGCGTACTTTGAAGTATGCTATGGAGAAGTGGAAACTCTTGGGGAACCAGGAGCCACAGAAAGAATTCCAAAGATGGAAATTAGATATTCTCAGGTTAAGGAGGAAACATACAGTCCGGTCCATCTGTGGGAGCATTATTGTGAAGGATAGAAGGAGGGTCAACAGTGGTCCATGGTGGTAGAGACAGAGAAAAGGAGCTGTAAGCTGCAGAAGGAGCAAATAACATGGAGATGAGCTAGGTGTTCTAGAGGCAAATCTAGAGAGAAGCAAGCCTGCGAGTATTGTCTACTTGGCACCAGGACTCAATCATGGTGAACCTCATAGCTCTATGTAGTTTATATTTCAGAAACAGGATTCCTAGTGGTGTGTGATACCTGAAACAATGCTTAGAAGACGGATGACACAGAAGATTGTCCCATTCCTCACCAATTCTCATTGAAAACAGAGTGGCCTCTAGTCTACTTTGAGTTGAATTTTGTGAATCATGTTAGAGAATGATCTAGCTTCATTCTTTTGCATGTGACTATTTGGTTATCCCAACACCATTTATTTTAGAGATTTTCCTTTCTCCATGCTTCTGACTCCTTTGTCAAACTGAAGGTATGTGCGTGGGTCAGTTTCTGGTGATTGAATTTTATTCCACTGATCTGTGCCATCCTGTTTTGATCACTGTCATTTGTAGTATAGTTCAATGTCTGGGAGTATAATTCCTCCAGATTATTTCTTTTTTTCTTATAATTGCTTTGGCTTTTTGGGGTATTTTGTTGTTCCATACAAATTTTACGAGTTTTTGTTTTTAATGGGGATTGCATTAAATTTGTATTGCTTTAAGTAAGATGACCATTTTAATGATGTTGATTCTTCCCAGCAATGAGCAGGGGATGTCTTTTCATCTCTTTGTATCTTCTATTTCTTTTGAGAAGGACTTGTAGTTTTCTTCTTAGATTTTGATTACTTACTTTCTTCTACTGATTTTTGGCTTTAATTGTTCTTTCTCTATTTGTTTTAAATGTCAGATTAGATTTTTTGTGATTTTTCTTGTTTCTTGAGATGGGCCTGGATTCCAATGAACTACCCTCTTAATAATGCTTTTGCTGCGTCTCCTAGATTCTGGTATCTCGTGTCTTCATTTTCATTTGTCTCTAAGTATTTTTTAAGTTCCTCTATGATTTCCTCTTTTACACAATAGTCATTCAGAAGCATGTTGTTTAGTTTGCAATTAATTTGGGGTCATCTAGCTTTCTTTTTGTGGTTGCTTTCTAGTTTTAAGCCATTGTGGTTAGAGAAGATGCTTGGTATGATTTCAGTCTTCGCAAATTTGTGGAGACATGTTTTGTGTTCTGACATGTGATCTATCCTTGAGAATGTTCCATGTGTTCTTGAGATGAAAGTGATACCTGTCATCACTGGATGAGGGTTTTGGTATATGTCTGTTAGATGCAGCTTTTCCAAATGATCATTTAAAGCTACTGTTTCCCTGTTAATTTTCTGCCTGGTTGATCTGTCCATTGTTGTAAGTGGGATGTTGAAGTCTCCCACTATCATTTTGTTGTTGTCGATGTCTCTTTCAGTTCTAATAATAATATATTTTAATGCTCCTTCATTTTGCGCATATATGTTAATAAGCATTATGTCGTCTTGCTGGATTGATCCTTTAATTATTATATAGTGCCCATATCTGTCTTTTGTTATGCTTTTTAGTTGGAAGTCTGTTATATCTGATATAAGTATAACTATATCTGCTTTTTTGTGATTCCCATTCGACTGTAGGATTGTCTTCCAATCATTAACTTTGAGCCTTTCTTCATCTTTTGAAAGAAGGTGAGTTTCCTGAATGCAGCAGAAAGTTGCTTTTAAATCTCTATGGCCATTCTGCATCGTTTGACTGGTGAGTTCAGTCCATTAGCATTTAGGGTGATTATTGGTATATAGCTGTTTATTGTCATTTTAAAATTTGTCTTCTCTGTGTTGTTTCAGACAGTACCTTTGTTCTTCTCTTTTTTTTCGTAGGTGGGTTGCATTTAGTAATGTTTTCATTGGTTTCCCTTTTTGTCTCCTTTGCTTTTTCCCTAGAGATGTGTTTTGAGGTTACTCTGAAGTTAGCATTAAAGGATTCGATGTTTATTTCCTATTTTTATTTGAAAGCAGGTTATTCTTCCACTCATTGTAACCATCCACATTTCTTTTCTCTTCTCCTCCCCATTTTTTATATTTGCTGTCTTGCTGTTTTTAAGTGGTTTCTTTATAGAGCATCCTTTAGTATTTTTCTTTTTTATTTTTGTAGGTTGGTTTTGTGGTGATGAATTCCTTTAACTCTTCATTATCCAAAAAACTTCATCATTCCTTCAGTTCTGAATGATAATCTCACAGGATATAGTATACTAGGTTGAAAATCCTTTTCTTTCAGTACTTTGAACATATCATGCCATTTCTTCTAGTCTTTAGAGTTTCATGAGAAATCTGACCTTCTTATTGGGACTCCTTTGTATGTGACTCATTTTTTTCTGGAGGCTTTTAAGATTCTTTATCTTATATTTTTTGACATTTTGACGACAATGTATCTAGGTGTAGGTGTGTCTGGTTTTCCTTTATTTGGAACTCTTTCCTGAGTCTGGAGCCTTCCATCATTCTTCAGGTCAGAGAAAGTTTCAGTTATTCTTTCTTCAAATACATTTTCTACCCCCTTTTTCTCTCTCTTCTCCTTTTGGTACCCCTATGATGTGAAATTGTTGTTCCTTTTGAAGTTATCCCATCGGTCTCGAAAGCTGTCTTCATTTCTTTACATTCTTTTATCTCTTTGCTAGCTTGCTTGAATACATTTCTCTGCCCTATCTTTTGGCTCACTGATTCTCTTGGAGGCTTTATCCATCCTATTCTTGAGTCTCTCTGTTGAGTTCATTAGTTAAGCTATTGTATCCTTCAGTTCTTTGATATCTTCATTCCTCTTACTCTTATTGTTCTCTTTTTCTACTATTTTTTTCTTGATTTACATGAGTTTGTCTATCACTGTGCTCTAAATTCATCCTCAGGTAATTTATATACATCTGTTATATTCAGATTTTTCCCCAAGGTTTTAATTCGATCCATCATTTTGTGTCTGTTTCCATGTGTCTTTGTTCTGTTTGATGTTCTATTTATGTTTCTGTGGGTTTGGTTTCCCTACAATAATGGTGTTGTATAAGGTAGGGTATCAACTTGCACCAGAGAAGCCTCGATCTTGATTTGAGCACTGGGAATTCTTGAGTTTTGTGGCATCACCAGTGTTTGGATTTGTTTATGCTCTTTGATGGACCCTGCTTGGGACCTGAGAGTTCTGCCTATGGGCAGCTCCAAACCACCTTGTTGGCCCACCATCAGCAATTAGGCTGCAGTCTTCACCTCCACCCACAGGGTGGAACTAGTGGGTAGCATTGAAAGTTTCTCCCTCTAGGACTCTTTCTTTTTCCTTTAAGGCTGGGGACAGGAGTTCTGGTAGACTAATCCTGCAGCTAGGGGCACTATTATGGGAGGAGTTGGGGGAGAATTTCCCTACTACCTTCTGGTTATGGTGGTACCCAGTGTAATTCTCCCCTAGTAGTTCCCACTCAGACCTCTGGGGCACTGGTCTTCCTTCCGTTCTGCACCAGGACCCTCTTCCCTAGCTTTGTGTCCTGGTCCCACTGGGCAGTCTCTTGCTTCTTTTGTGACTTGGGAGGCCCAGTTCTTCCCACAATTCTGCACTGTCCGCTGTGGACCAAATCCCAAATCTGCAGTGTAGCTCTGAACCCTGATGTTTTCGCCTATCCTGTGTGGTCATGATTGCTGTTGTGTCTCTATAGCTTCCTCAGTGCTTGTTTCTGGAGAACAGGTGAATTCTTAGTTGCTCTGTGAGGAGTTTGTGAATCTTGCTCCTACCAGGTCACCATCTTGACTCTCTCCAGAAAGAAGATATTATAAGAGGGAAGTATCCCCAAATCACATGATTCATATTGACATTTAGCCCTTTCCTTGTCCTATAAATTCATTTTCAAAATATGAAAAAATATATATTATGTTTTGATTCTAATAAACTGAAAATAGTAAAGTGAAAAAAAATTAAGGCAAAAATTACTAAAATAGAACAAGGTACACCCCTGTGGCTCAGGCAACTGCAGTGGCTAAGGTGTGGACCATGTAAAGCTCAAGGACCCAGATTTACAATCTGGGGCATAAACATAATAAAAAACACTTGCTTAATAAATTGTATCTTTATTTTAAAACACCAATGAATAGAAAATATTTTTTAAAATCTAGAGAAAAAAAGAGAAGGTACAAATAATTACATAAGGAGTATTTGTAAAACTGTTTGGAAAAGTGAATCGTTTTAGCTATTGTATAGATACAGAGGATATTAAAGTAATAAAGTACTATGTAAAACCTTATGCCAGTTGTTCTAAAACTTAGACTAAAAGTAAAATTTGGTAGAAAAATATAAATTCTTAAAACTGCCTGAAAAGTAAGATAATGTAAATATAAGTCAAAGATATAACCAACAGCACTTCTATAAAAAGTGTCCATGTCCAAATAATTTAATAGGAAAGTTCAATGTAATTTTCAAGGAATTTTTATTCTAAAGTGATATCAGCTATTTCAGAATGTAGAAAAAAGGATTACAGGCATCCAACTTACTTATTTGACTAAGAGAATATAGATACAAAATTTAAAACAAGAACAAGAAAATAATGGAAAAAGTAATACAATATTACTAAATAGTGTTTAACCTGGAATGTAAGAATAGTTCAGTATTAGTAAATAAAGATAATTTAACACGTGGGTGATGGTAAATTTGGACACTTCTCATTTCCTCATTCTTTCTTTGTATTCATGTCCTTTGTCATGCTATTCACCAAGACCTTTCACTGTGGAATGAATGTATTTCTCCATTAATGGATTTGTCCATGTGATTAAGTAACCATTACTTTAAGGAGAAAAGGGAGACATGTAAAGGAGACCTAATACCAACTCAGAGCCTGGAGTCGAGCCCAGCATTCCCATAGCCTGAAGCAGAGGCACTTTAGACAACCCAAAGATTTATGCATAGAAAAAGATAAAGGTTTGAAATTATTCATGAGTCTTGGAGCAGTTTGTTAGGTGTAATTATTGCAGGGATAGAGGAATAGTTTGAGCCAAATTAGCCTGTATACTAGATAAAAGTTTCTAATCAATATCCAAAAATAGAAATAACTGGAATGTGAATGACGGATGAGGTTAAAATGTGGATGGGTAATTCTACAACAGCCTTTGTAAACACAGGGAATCTTTTTAATCTCTTGAAATCATTTCACTACAATTTTACTTTAAAAATTATTTATCAAGTACTGCCAGAGCTAGGCAAGTCTTACTGTTGATAAATATTCTGAAAATTTATGAGACTGAATTTATTACAAACACGCTGAAATGAAGGATGTTAGTAAGTACAAATAGGAAAAAGAGAGAGAGAGCAGTTGAGGAGTACACAACATAGATTTGACCAGTGAGTTTTGGCAATTTTATTTATAGTTTCATATATGAGAAATAGATACTTCCTTGGATATTCATAAGTTTAAAAGAAGTAAATTCCATTGTTGAAATTACCTAACTCTGTGGATAATGATACTGAGATCCAGAAAAGTGAAATCATTTGTCCATTTTAGGTTACCATAGTGAAACTGGGTGCTTTATCAGCTTCTGCATAGATTTATCTCTTCCTCCCCTTGGTGAAGTCTACACTTTCTTCACAGCCCTGTCCTTGAGTTATTGCTACACTTTCACCTTTCTCAATCTCCGCAAGTAAAAAACAGGTACTTCTTCTGTAATCTTACAAAATTTTGATATTTATGAAGCTATATCCTAATTATTGCTATGTATGTATACTATTTATATGTATATATGCATATATATTTATTTATGTTTTACTTTTTTTTTTTTTTAAATCCCTGGCCCCAGGTATCAAACTTGGATCCATAGGCTCAAGGTACCATAGCCTGCACCTTATCTGTTTTAGCCTCCTGAGCTGCAGGGGTATACCCATGATACTTTACTGTTATTTGTCTTGATACCTTACTCTTCTGTTCCTCCCCCAGTAAATTATGACCTCCTTCTGGTCAGGAGTGACATAAAGCTTAATTGTTACTGTATCGACTATAGATCAGGTTTATCTGCTTTGGTACTATTCCTTCAACCGCTACGTATAATGATTTGACTCCTCCAATCCTGGTTGTTAGGAAGGGTGACTGAAGGCCTTGCAAATTTAGGCCAATAGGGTATCTATCCTATTCATAATAAAAACAAAATAAATCGGCATCATGGTTTGTAAATCAGAGTATTTAATTGTGTGAATGAATGCTTTAGACCAGTGGTGCTCAAACCTACCTGGTCAAAGGAATCAACTCTGAAACTTTAAAACATTCCAAATCCTATCACCAACCCAGCAACTCTGATTCAGTAGACCTTAGGCGGGTCTTAATATACTGGTATTTTAAACGTCCTTTATGGATTTTTTTGTATTATCAGCTCAAGATAATATGAACTAGAGCTTGAACTCCCAATAACCTAATGAAATCAGAAAAACTGAAGTTAGAATATACCAGGATATAGAAGCTTCTCTAAGATTTAACTTGTACCAGTAAATTGACTTTAACTAGTTCTAACATTACCTGCTTTACTATTCTAACAGTGTTGAGTTTGGGGATAGCATGTTTTTGAAATGAGTGGAATTTGACCTCCCTGGGGTCTTAACATTCTGAGACCTTTCCTACATGCTTAGCAGTGAGTTGAGCCTTCTGTGTGGTGTCTGCTTAAGCTATGTGGGTCCATCCATTAATTGGGATTTCAGATACTCTGAAGCTTCCTGTGGTTAACTCTTTATTTCCGAGGGTGATAGAGAACACCATTGTTTATTTTTCCTACTGTGGTATGCTTTTTGTATCTTTGTTATTTCACATAATTCTGCATACCGAAATGAATTTAAGAGAGGGTCTCAGTAATCAAACACAGCCAAGACTGAGAGGTGTAATAGTCATATTAGCCAACTTTTTTTTAGTGAGTAAGTGCAACTAGTTTAGATCAAGAAGGGCTGTTTCCTGGCCAATATGCACATTGTAGAAAAGGCAAATCTTAACATTGACTGCAATTTGGAACTCTTAACACCTTCTCAAAGGCTCTCTTCTCTGGAGGTTAACTCTAATCTTTAGGCAGTCTTTTTTTTCACAATGACTGGGAGATGGCTGCCATCAGACTTCAGACTCACATATCCTTGCTAAGGAATGGAAGCCACCTTACTGAAAACCAGATCCCAGTGTTGACTGGCCAAACTTGGACCAAGGACTATTCCCAACCATGGCTAGAGAGATGAGACCTAAAAAATATGGTAGCTCTATTTGGAATCTTGTAAGTAGAGTAAATGTTTCCCAGGAGAAGGAAAAAAGGGAGTGTTCTGCTTATAATTCAAGACCGTAGATGTCCAATACAGCCATGAAAATTAGTTGTTAGAATAATTATATTGTGATTTGTGTGTTTATATATCTGTCTGTATGTGTTGCTACAGAAACACTGGAACAACTGACACTGAGCAGAGATGAGAAGGGAGGAAGCATCTTAGAGAAGATAATTGAGTAGATCTTTGAGGATTGCTAGTATTTTGCACTGCAGGACTATGGGAAGAGCATTTGCAAAAGTATGAAGGTATGACATTCATGATATGTTTGTTCAGTAGCAAGATGTCTTTGATTTTGGTGTAAGAAAAGTAGACTGCATGTAGATCACTAAGGGACTTTTATACCTTTCTCTAAGTTTAACTTCATTTTGTAGGTATTGGGGAGCCATTGGTTTTTTTGTACTAGTTGTTTTTAAAATCCGATTTCCGTTATAGGAGAATTGTTAAGCAGCCCCTAAGTTCGGATTCACATCTGGAAGCTTTAAGTGGGCTGCTTCTCCATGCTCAACTGCAACTTAGAATCCTTCCTCTCCTTGTTATCCTATATCTACATTGTAGCTCCAATTCTGGGGGGTGGGGGGTGCAGTGGTAGCACTCGTAAAGGACAGTTTGCACTACTTTATCTTCCTGAATAGCCGTCTGTTTAACTGTTTATTGGATGTCAGTATTTGAGCCTCTGTAGCACGAAGGTATATATGGGGATGAGATACCAGGAAAGAGATGGGGCCTGATTATAGAACATCTATGAGAAATAGCAGCTACCTCACCATGTTGTCTGGAGTCTGCCTTAGAATATTTCTTGAGGAAGCGAACTTCAATCCAAAGTACCTCTAGGTCCCTAACTACACTGGCCTTTCAAAATACTAGTGAGGCTCCCAGGGGAGCAAACTCCTCCTTGAGCACACTGAATCAGTGGCAGAAATCCATAATCCTAAGGCTGTATTTACTGTTTCAATCCTCATCCTTGCTTCTACTATTTTTCCTTTCCAGGAAGATTAGTATCTATAAAATAATGTATTCTTATACATATAGATATATGTCTCTATATCTCTATAAAGACTGCTTTCTCCTTCATGGTTGTTGAAGACACAGGCACAGGCTTTAGTGACTGACAAGGCCTGCCTGTCACGTGTGTTCGAAGTACAAGTGATGGGCTCGTCAGTGGTGGTGTGCATTTCACATCTGGGCTCATCCGCAACACCACTGAGCCTGGGATGAATGTGCTTTCACTTCCTGCAGTGCCCTGTTCTCAGTTTTTATCGTTTCTCTTTCCATAACCTTTGTCCTGCATGTTCTTGGCAAAGGCAAGGAAAATTTTAGCCTAGAATTTTGTTATGTTTAGAATAGTGATGTCCTCTCTCACATAAAGACTGCTTTGCTAAAAATATCTATTATTTGGCATGAAATGATTATTGTAATCCATGACTTTTGTGAAATGTGTAATTTGTACCAAATAGGAAAACAAAAATGATGTACTGAATGACAGCTCAGCAAAAGGTCAGAAGTAGCATTTATTAAATACCTACTAAATGTTACTCACTGTCACATTAGAATAAGCATTGGCCGTAGGTGACATATTTAGTCTTCACAATGACCTCTGGCATAAATATTATCCATGATTGGTAGAGGGGCATCTAAGACTCAGAGACAGATTAAATAACTTTCCCCAAATCACACAGTCAATAAAAAACAGATCTAGGTTTCAGAACTAGGTCAGTTCCCTGCCAAACATTAAGCTCTCAATACAATGTTAAGATATACAAATGAAGCATTTCCTTCAATTCTTATGACATTACTATGTGACCAACACAATTACCCCCACCATTTAAAGTCATATCACTTTCAAAATTCATATTGTAGTTCAAATGCTGTATTAACGGGGATGGCATGTTTTCACAATAGCCTGGAAATATGTAACGCAGTTGTTATTCTTGTTCAACAAGGCTTTAAAAAACATCTTGCTGTGTTTTCTTTACCTGTAAAATCAAGGTGAGGAAACAACTGATACTGACTTTGGATTGTTTGAAAGACTCGTAACTTTTATCCTCGCTAGATAAATTAAGAAATTAGTACATTGAGGTTTTAGGTTTCTGCCCACCCCTCGTTTCTGCTATTCCTGTTATCTTCATATCCCCCTACTCATCCAGGATACATGAACTTTCTTCTCACTGTTTTGTTTTTTTTTTTGCATATGTGAGATTTATTGACCGCCTCGAAAGGTAGGCGTACTACTTTTTCTATCACGAATTATTGGGATATCTGCTCTTAATTGTTCTTCTTGGAGGTGGAGGATTAATGAGACCTGGTTCCCTACTTCAGAGCTGGACTCCAAGCTCTTTCAGACCTAGCTCTCTTGTCACTTTCTAACTGAGTCTTTAGAGATTCTGCTGCCCCCGACCACCTACGCATTGTAGGATGACCTTCTTCTGTGATGCTGTCACACGAAATAACAAACCTTGATTGCAGTGGGCTCCCCAGCTGTTGAGTTCCGCAGAAGACCCCAGAAAAACCTGTTGAACAAGCAAACCTAGTTAATCAGATTTATTGCAGTAAAGGAGATTTCCATGTTGATAGAGTATTAGCAATATCTCCAAAGGGAAGACAGGGCGGAATATTAGTCGAGGTTCTAGACTGGTTGGAATGGGTGTGTGAGCTAGAGAACTGGTTGGGTTTGAGCAGAGTTTATACCTAGTAGCTTTGGACTGGTACACACCAGGAGATGAAGGAATCGAAGCATCTTGTTGAACAATCTGGTTAATATTGATGAGTAAACTATTTTGACTAGTCACAACTTTATCTTTTAGGAGCAGGTCTTTCCTGGTACAAGTGTTAAGTCATTTCTGCTTGTCCTCAGTATGGTTTAGCATAGAGGAAAGAAAGTACACCGGGTTTAATTCAGTATTGTTTCATGCAAGGGCAAGAAAGTATGTTGACTTTAGTTATTAAAACTGCATTTTATGTTATTTTTTTATCCACTGTTATGCAGGCATGACAGAGTAATATTGAGTCATTTGATGAGAGACTTGTTTCCTTATACCACTTCTTTTAATAAAGAATCGAAGCAAGGAGAAAGTCAGTCATGTCCATTTAAGTCATCATCCATCCAAAACTATCCTGCATTTTTCTGGTATTATGGGTTTCACATTTTTTGAAGTACCATCTATATTTTTCAGTGAGAATTAAGGAGTGTGGAGAGTGGAACACAATTTGATAACTTCCATCTACTGTTGTATCTTTATTTAAAACAGCTGCAGAGAACCCAGATTATACACGCTGGGTTAACGAAAAACAAACAACTGATGGTGAATTCTGAACAAATATTTAGTATCTTTTCCACAAGTTTGAAATTCTGATTTCTCTTACTCAATATGTTTTCATTTTTTAAATTTTTCAAAAATTTTTTTGAAGCAACATTGCCTTATAACATTAACTAAGTTTAAGGGGGTGCATCATTGTAAATCAACATCTGTATATAATTAGTAGAGAAATGGTCAGCGAAGTCAGATAAATATATTCTAATTAGGTTATTTTCTGTGTTAGGAAATTGAGAACTTGGTAATTTTAGTGCCTGAATTCCTTCACATGTTCAGCTTACAACTCCTACTTACTGAAACAAATGTCATTATATTAATATATCCATAGTAGAATAAGTAAATTCCAATAGAGGAAAATTTTACATTATGTTGTCTTTAAGGGAAAACTGTGGTTCAATTCTATGAGCAGAAGAAAAAGAAATGTTAAATTCTGTGGAAAAGGTTATCGAACCCCAAAGTCACTCTGATAAATTGGGATTCTGAGAGCTAACTTCTGATTGTATTGTAAGTAAAAATATTCCTGCAGTAAGACTTCCCAGAAATGTTACTCAAAAAGCCAGCTTGCTTTGGACACCAGCGCTTCTTGAACGCTGCTTCACCGGTTGTGAAGAAAGAGCTCCACCCTTCTCCTGAAGTGCAATAATAGCCCTTTCCCTCCTGGGATGTTACTCATGGCTGTGAAAACATCTCACTGAACAAATCTTTGCACGCTGGGCTGTGCGGGCACAGCCTGAGCGAAGGCTCCTCCTGGGGAAGGCCCGCCCTGTGACCTGGAGTTATACCTTGTCTCCAGCACTGCAGCTTTCTGGCCTCCCAGTCCTCACGGTCTCCCTGTGTTTCACTCTGGTGACCAAGGGTGCCTTCTGTGAGAGCCTGGGCAGGACGGGAGACTTACTGACATCCAAGAGTCCTGCGGCGCGTGGGGAGTGCACCTCAACCGGGGAAAATATTCTTTGGCATCGATGTTTCTTTTTTTTCTGATAATCTTCTAGAAACGGCACTGGGAGTGGTATACTAAGAGCACCGGCTCCCCTCTCCCCCACCATTCTGCTCTGATTGGGCTGTGTTGGTGATTCTTCTGGCTCAGGGCGATGCGATGTTGAGGGAGGTCCGCATAGGTGTGGCGGGTGGTGCCGAGGACAGTGAGTACTCCCAGCACGGCCCCCTCCCAACACCTGCACCACAGAAAACCCGTCCGAGGCAGGTGCAGCAAGTTGTGAGATGGAGCCCTCCTCCCAAATGAAACAGAACTGTGCTCAGTCGCAGCGTTTTCCTGACTGTACCCAGCAAATTCCAGGAGTCTAGGGCACCTTTGGTTTAGCACAAGTACAATCTGAGAAAAAACATTCCCCCACTGGCCCCCATAAATGAAAAATAAAACCAGTGATTAGCACATGTATGTGTAAACTCACTTTCTTAAAAAATAAAGCCTCTAAAGGGAAAAATTCTGACAACCCTTGGACAGTGCCCTCTCTCCATCATTACAACGCCATTCCTCTGGGACATCCTGGGAATGTTTCAGATTACTTCATTGGTCCCCAAAGCATGAGGCCTGGCACCCAGAGGCCCTTGCTGAGGAAGGCAAGCCTCCATCACTCCTTTCCTTTTAGCTTTTTCATCAGCTGGTGGTGTTAAGTATATTGCACATCTGTGCTCGGACAGCCTGGAGATGCTTGCAGATGCACTCTGGTCACCAGCCCCCTTGTCCTGCGTGCGGCAGGAGCGTGCGGACGTACACGGTCTCAGTAGGGAGTCCATGAAAAACAAGCAGAAAAGCTAGTCAACAACCGATTAAAAACAAGCCATTCACCCAACAGGCAGTGCTTTTCAAATTCATTATTCTGATCTGCATGCCAACTCATGTCTTCGTTTCTGCTGCCTGCTGCGTTCCCATCCCTAACCTTTCTGGAAGCTTCTGGCATGAACATCTGCCCCCACTTAGCGGAGGTCCAGTCTCTCTCACACCAGCCACCTCCAGGACATCACCCCTCTTTGGGAGTTCTGTGGCTCCCCACAGGCCGGCTCTGAGGAAACCACTGAGTAAATCCTTGGAGCCAAATGGCCAGTCAGTCCAAGTAGCAGCAGCGACCTCAGCTCAGCTGCTGGCAGATAATGGTTGCCCTCGGTTTCTGAGAAAACTCCTTCTCAAATTCTTTTGGCAGCGTGCAGCTTCCCAGAAACCTGGGTTAGACGCTGAGGACAAAGCCAACAGGCAGCTGGAGTTTTTCTGGACCCATGGAAACCTGTCAGTGGTCAAAAGCTCCCGCCCCCAGGGGAGAGAGCCAGGCCAAGGTCACGGGTGAGCTGAGCGCCAGTTTAAAGAGCCTGCCTTTGCTCCATATCCACCTGTGGCTGTGTAGCCTGGACCAGGGTTTGCAGCACCACCTCCAGCTGCGCCCTGGGCACGGGGAGGCGTGCAGTTAGTGTCCTCCTTGCTCAGAGCAGCACCGCTCCTCCCAAAGCTCCTGCCGGTCTCCAGGGTTGTGAGTCCTCAGACTGCCCGGGCACCACCCTGCAATTTCGGTGAGTGTGGGATGCAGGCGGGCTTGGTGTCTGACTCTGGAGGAGGGAGCTGAGGGCAGACATGTAGGTGTGAGCATGTCTTGTCCCTTTTGGTAATTTTGCCCAGGTAAGATGCTCTAAAATGCTATATTCTAAGGAGTTTCACAAATGGTTGCAAATTTAGTTTCTCAAAGGCTAGGCTTGACTGAATAGGAAAGGACCTCAGAATCATGCTACCTGAAGTGCGGGCCAAGGACTAGCAGTGGCTCCACCACCTGGGACTTAGTTCGAAATGCAAATTCAGCCACTCTGTCCATTCTTAGGCTTTTTTCAACTTTTGGTTATTTTGAATAATGCTGTGATGAACATGGGGGTTCATATCTATCTTTGACTCATTTGATTATATTCTTTGGCTAAAGATCCCGAAGTAGAATAACTGGATCATAAAGCGTTTCAATTTCGAGTTTTTTAAGGTGTCTCCATACTGTTTTCCCTAATGGCTAAGATGTGATATTTACACATAACGGAACAATATAAAAAGAGAAAATCTAGCTATTTGCAATAACATGGCTGGAACTAGAGGGTATTAAGTTTAGCGAAATAGACAAAGAAGAACACAGCAATTTCACTCATTTATGAAAAATAAAACAAATGAGTAAGCAAATCAAAACAAAACAAACTCAGACCAAAAGGGAAAGGGAAGGTGGACAGGTCAGTTGGTAAAAAAGGGGTCAATTGTATGGTGACGGTTGGAAGCTAGAGTTCTGGTGCAATGGTGATGTGTATACATACACATACTGATTTATGAGACTGTACATCTGAAACTATGTATAGTGTTATAAACCAATGTTACTGCAATTTTTTTTGTTTTTTAAAAAGAAGGGCAAATTCATGCCTCCCACCCTAGACCTTCTTCTAGTTCACAGTCTCTGGGACTGGAGCCCAGGAATATGTGCTTTAGTAAGCTTTCCGAGAGATTTTGATGCAACTAAAGTTTGATAACCATTGCCTAAGAGTTCCTTTTGTATAATGCTTTTGGCCGCTCAGCCCCTGAAAATCCTGTCCCCCTAACAGCAATGGATTTATAGATAATGAGCCGTAAGGCACTAGATACTGGGGTATATTCAGATACAATAAAAAAATGGAAAGGCTTGTAGTTTGTGGGAATTGCTTTTGTTTCACACCATGAACTGTCATCCTTGGGATTTAATAGCATGCGTGACTTTAACATACATTTCTAAACTTCTACTCTATACAAGTGTCCAAGCAAGGTTATGTCTTTCCAGACTGGTGGCATATGTTCTTTATTTTTCTTTTTTGGTATGTAAGTGCTCCTTCTGAAATTAATTTTTGTTATTGTCATTAGTCTATAATGCCAGATTAGATATTTTGGAAAATATGTATTTACTTTGTGCGTTCTGAAGAAAAAACTTTATGGAAAATTCACATTGACAGTTCTTACCATTGATCTTTGTATTGAACTTTATGTGATATACTTTGCAAATAGAATAAAAGACAGTCTCATATTTCTTTCTTTTAAGGAAAGATACAGGCAGCAGCGAAGGTGAGCTGAGACAGCTAGGCAGGAAGAGAAAGGTGGAAGAAGCATTTTATGTATTTTCTTTAGTTGTTCATCTTGGTTGTTCTGTTGACCCCGGGATGTGAACTTGGGCCCTTGGGTTATATGTGGACTGTGCCCAGCCACTATTCCATCAGAGCGTGCCAAGAGATTTCTTATGAATCAAAGTGAGGAAGAAAATTTGTCATCTTCTCTCATGAGTCTATTGCCAGGCCTATCTACCTCATACAAACTCCAGGAAGAAATCAGTTGCTATGGGAGAATCCCTTTAGATACAAATATGGATGTTGTATAAACCCATATGATGCAGTTCCCCTTCTCAAGGGTTCTGTCCTATCCATCCTGAGAATCTCATTCGTAAAATATTTGATGATGATTGATTTTCTGTCAGTTGTGTGAGAGTGTGTGTGTTGTTATTCTTCTCTTTTGATGGCCTAACTTAAATATTAAGTCTAAATTCCCTGCCACCTCCTTCTGAGACTGGAGCAAATCTCTATGGATATTTCTGCCATTTCTTCTCCCTTCAGTGGATGGATGCATGATGTATTTTTTGATTTGGCGCTTGCTGGCATTTTACTCAACTATCTTCTATAAAGTTCCTTGCCTGCTGTGTAGTTACAACATGGAATCTTTATTAATACATCACATGTGTTTAATTGCGTATGCACAGTTTAAGTTAAAACATCTAAAAGACTTGATCACATATCTCAAAGACTAACTTCTGTTTGAAATCAACTTTGGAAATGTCAGCAAAAGTGAAAGCTGCTTGTAGAACATCACGAGTCTGTGAAAATAGTTAGCTATTGAAGATATTTCACATCTTGAATCATGGCTGCACACAGCTCGTTCATAAGTATTCAAAGCATAGTTTCAGCATCCTTCTATAATGAAGTAAAAGTTTTATAGCATAGGTCTTTTTCCCACAGTATTTTATGTTGTAATTTTCTTTCAAGTTCAAATCACCCTCCGGACGAGAAGGATTTTCAGCTTGGAACAGTTGCCCAGAACCCTCTTGCTGTGGCAGTGGAGGACAGGAATTCACTTGAGATATATACCTTTCATGGCATTGCAGTTTGCTTTGAGGATGTCCTTAACAGTCCTGTAGGCTGTCTGATCCAGATGTCTCTGAGCTAGTGCAGAGGAGGAGGAGGTGGGCACTGGGCAAAGCTGGGGCCTAAGGCATGAATGAATGCATGTCTATTTACGAGGAAGTGCTAACTGCTGGTGCACGTGGTGGTTGCCAGTATTTTTGTCACCCCTGTCACTCCCCAGTGTCCTTTGGTGCGGCCCTAGATTCCTCTGAGTTGTTAGAATTCTGATCCTTCAGGTCACTCTTTGGGGGCATTACAATTCAAGACTTGATATCTGAAAGACCTTTGTAGAATTCGACAGGGTGACACCTTGCAGCTTCTCCCTTAGTGTGGTTCACTAATAGTACCTTGGAATCAGTAAGGGACAGGAAAGGGCCAGAATCATGCAACAAGAGCTTTCTACAGGCAATGTAGTGCAGTGGAAAGAACATCACCTTCACTGTCAGAGAGGATGTAAGTTTTTGGATAAGCTGTACCCTTTTCTGAGTTTGTTTCTTCAGCAGTTGTATAGGCATAATTATAGTTCCAAAGGGCCTGCTTTTCTGCTGGGTCATCCAGCTTCTGTTTGTATCTCATCGGCTCATCTCAGCTACAAAGGTTTGGAAATATGTTTTTCTGGATGAGCATATTGCCCTATCCATCGACATGGAGGTTCTATTAATAAAGGAATATTTGGTAGTGGGGAGGTAACTATATATCTCTGCCACTTGGATGTAGCACAAGAGTGGTTCTTTGGAGACTGGCAGGTGACAGTGTTGTGGTGGGCAGTGGTGTGTTTGTGTGTGTATTAGGGACTAGAAGGTGCTGGAAAATGTTACAATAACAAGTTTCTAGGCAACTGGATAGCTTGAGATTCAAGCAGACGGGTCAGTTCTTATGTACTCTGATGTGAAATTGTAGCAATAATGATATCAGTATAGGGCTTGAAAGTTTATAAAAGGTGTTATATTTAAATTTCACAGTAATCCCTAGAGATTAAGAAAGGAGATGTGTTTATTACCACTTATTGATGAGAAAGTTAAGGCTCAGAAGTATTAAACTCTTGCCAAGAGCACATGTTCATTTAGTATAGAGCTATTCCAGATCTTAAGTTTTCTGAGATCCATCAATCTCTCTCTCTCTCTTTCTCCCCTCTCTCTCTTGTAAGTTTTTTTCTCTTATTTATGTTTTACCACAATTTATCTTTTAGTCCAGTAATTGTTGATTTATAAAACAATGTAAGTTTTAGATGTGCAGGTTTACTCTTCACAAAATAAATGATAACACACAATTCCCATCACCAAATTTCTATTAGTCCTCCACCACTATCCACTGGACCCCCACTACCCTTTGTTCCTATCCCCGACCCCTTCCCCTCTCATAACTTCTGTTCTGTCGTCAATGTCCAACAATGTCAATGTTAGCTTTGTATTGTTTTGTCTGTTTGCTTTGTTTCTCTATATTCCACATATGAGTGAGATCATCCACTACTTGTCTTCTTCTGACATTTCACTTAGTGTTATCACCTCTAGTTGCAGTCATGTTGTTGCAAATGGTGGGATTTCATCTTTTTTTTTTTTTTTTTGACCGCTGTGCAGTTCTACATTGTGTATATACACAACATCTTTATTCATTCATCTGTCACTAGGCACTTAGGTTGTTTCCATTTCTTGGCAATTGTAGATAGTACTGGACATATGGAAGCATTTATCTCTTCAATTAGTGTTGTGTTTTTTGGGTAAATACCCAAAATGAGTTAATGGAGCCATGTAGAACTTCCATTATCAGTATTTTAAAGAATCTTCCTACCGCTATTCATAATGATTGTCCCAGTCCCACCTCTTTAGTGGAAAGGAAACAGGTTGTAGAAGAAATGAGAGAATGAGATAATTTTACATGCTTCATTTTAGCAATTTCAAGAAAGTAAGAAAAAAAATTGGAAAGTGGGAGATAACATAATCACTATTTGTCCATCTTCCTGGTTCAAGTCAGTATTTCATCACTTACTAGCTACTTGGACTTGACGAAGACACTTAACATCACTTTTTCTTCCTGGGATAGTAGCGGTCACCTTATAGAGATGTTGTAAGGATAATGACTAGAGAATCGTGACTGATAAATAATAAGAGATCTGTGAGATATGTAAGTAGCTGCTCTTCCAGAAAGAGCAACACAGCTAAGAGAAACATTGAAGAATGACTGAATTATTTAAGATATTTGGCTACAAACTAAATCCAGAAAAAATCCATTACTCTTATATAAAGGAGTAAAAAGCAGCCAAAAGTATGTTAGGAAAATGTCTATTCTTAATAGCAAAAAGCTACAAAATAGCTGAGAACCATGAAGATGAAATCGGTTGGACCAACTCCTTTTGGATCCCTGCTGCCTCATACTTAGGATCGTAGATAGCAGAGGGCAAGGGCAAAGAAAGTGGTTATAAAGAATAATAGTGATAGAAAATAGACAATGGAGAAACAATATAGGACTGTGTGGACTTTCTAGAAAAAAAGAGAACAAAATGAACTGATAAATAAAAACATTACTTTGACCTTGGGAAGTGTAAATCATTATTTTCAAGCTGTACTATTGATTTTAAAAGTTTGGGAGGAAAAATGAGACAGTAATAATACATTAAATGAATGCATCACATGGTTATTTCCCAGTTTGAGAAAGACTAAAATATGAAGATTAAAATCTTCTTATTGAGGAAGTATGGAATGAGCTGAAAACTTGTGCAAATAAAAGAATGTCTGGATTGGCAGATCAAAAGTCTCATCATGTTTCAGGGGAAAATAATTAGCCCGGTGTGAATTAAGGATAAAGGATTGGATATCCAGGCAGAAAAAAAAAATTAGATTGAATCTGTAACGTATCTCAGTGACATCAGATCCCAGAAGACAGAGCAAAAGTGAAAGGATAAACCTAAGAAGTCTGTAGTCACATTTTATATCTGGCTTGAGTTGTATTTCAATTTTAGACGCTCAGATCGCTGTAGATAGTAAGTTGAAGAGAGTTGAAGTAAGTTGAAGAAAGATGTTGTCAGTCATGCAAGGCCTCGGTGTGTATAACTTAATTCCTTGCTACTCTAAGTGTTTTCTGAGGCCCCATGTCCTTTATGAGCTTGTTAAAAATATGCTTTTAGGGTCTCCTGGAGAGCTACTGCATTCTGAGAAGATGCTCGCACGAATTAAAACTTGATGAACACTGTCTTAACTAACCACTTCCTAAAAGTTACTCAGTTTAGCGCTTTTTAACTAGTGTGTATTGTCAGGACTATGGATGTGCTGGGACACCTTATTCTAGGACTGTGGAATGGAAGACTTGGGCTGAGGACTGTCATTTTCTGTGTGTACTGTATCCTGTAGTTGTGTTGTCCAGTATGGTAGCCATTCACCAGATGTGGGTATTGAGAATTTGCTGTGTGGCCGAATGTGCTATAGGAATAAAATGCACACCAGATTTTTGAGGACGTGGTAGGAAGAAAGGATGTTAAAGTTTTCGTTGATAACTTTCAGATTGATTTCACAGTGATATTATGCTGAATATATTGGGTTAAGTTAAAATGCGTTAGTTAATTAATGTCATCTATTTCTTAGCTAATGTGACTACTAATTTTTTTAGATTATATACATGGCTGATTTTCTTTTGGGCAGTACTGATCTAGTCATTTTAGAGGGCAAAAAGAAGACTCAGAATAAAGAACTCAGTACTGGATACGGACTTACAGGGCACATTAACTCTATTTAAACTTGGAAATAAAATGTAAATAAGTGTGACATTGTGATCACAAAGCAAGAATTATAATTCATAAAAAAAGTTACAGTACAAAAACCTGAGAGTTTGGGTACGTGCCTCTGTGGCTCAGGTGGCCGGGTTGACATTGTTTTGTGAATCATGTAAACCATATAGAGGATCAAGGTTCAAGACCTGGGTCCAGGATAGACAACCAAAATAAAGATACTTCTCCCTTCCTCCTTTTTCTCTCCCTCCCTCCTTCCTCCCTCCTCTCTCACTCTCTCCTCCCTCCTCTTCCCTGCCTTCCTGTTTCCCTCCCTTCCAAATGCTGTTCCTCCTCTCCTTTCCTTCCTTAAAAAGCCCCTAGGGTTTAAAAGGTAATCTCACGATAAGAGATGGGGAGAGTCCCTTGCCACTATGACATGCAAAGGAGAAAGAAGAGAGTAATGTAAGCAGACTAGTTTTATTATTTTTTGGGTGGAGGAAGGGAGAATTTATTTTATTTCTAAAGTTGATGAATTTACAAATATAAGTTAAAACATTTTTATTTACAAAAAATTTTACTTAGTTTGCTCTAACTAAAATGTGTCACATACATTTTTTCAGTAATGTCCCACATATATATTTTTTCAAATAAATGATCAGTGGTGGGTGGTGGGGACAGATAAGCAAAAAGAGTTCAACCACGGAAGCAGCAGGGAAAAGTAAAGGATAACGTAACAACAGATGAGAGAAGTAAGGCCATGCATATATAGTATAATATAAGATAAAAAGAGTTTAAATTCCCTTTCATCAAAAGGTTCACAGAGCAGATCAAAAGCTGAATCCAGCCAAATGTTCTCTACCAGAGATACATCTAAAACAAAGAATTAGATCATTGATATTATTAATGACCTGCTTTCTAAGAGAAGTCAAGGATTACACTATAATCGCTATAGCATAGAATGTTGAGATCAATAAAAAACAGCATGTTAAATGAGGTAGGGAGTATAATTTATACCTCCTTTCCTTCCTTCCTATTTCTTTTTGTTGTTGTTGTTTCTTCTGTTTTTTAAACCAACACTTTTAGAATGCTGACTATTACAGGTATCAGTCCAGACTAGGAATACCACAGGGAGCCAAAGTGGATATCCTTCTTTGATGGAGTTGATGATGTGGTGAATTAGAGATCACAAAATAGTGGTGAACGGTGATGACCGTGGTCCGTGATGAACATATTATGCCATAAACCTTGTGAAATAACTAGCATAGAGCAAAACCTGCAGGAAATAACAGAGAATTGATGAAAATATTATGTAAGGGAAATGTTGATGTACTTATCATAGTCCTCAAGAGGTTAGACAAGCAAAAATAAGTAAGAATGACCTAATAGATAAATAATGAATTTAATACCAACAGGAGAAAAGTGAAGTTCCTTTTCAAGCATCAGTTCAGCATTTTTAAAAGTGAATTTGTTTTAGGCCACAAAGCAAACCTCAGTCTAGTCCAAAAAAATAAAAAAAAAAGATTCAAGATCACTAAAACCATGTAAATCATAAAAGTGAGTTTTTATGAAAAGTGAAGCAACTTCAATAAAACAAATGGAATATCTCTACCCACTTGAAATATTTTGAATCATAATCAAAGAATATATGGCCTATAATTATGATGAAAATATTTGCATATAAAAACCATTGTTATAGAGCATTAGCTCTATTCTGGAAAATCATTGTCTCAAAAATCTCATTACTGAATAAATAATAGAAAAAATGGATTAATCACTAAATTCAAGACACACAAAATGAATTTGAGTGTACCTAAGAAGACAGAAAATTGAGAATTAAGACCAAGGAAAACAACAGAATTGATTAATAGAAGCAAGTAAGTCTCATGGAGAAAACCCACTGTCAAAAGAATAATCTTCCAATTAATATAATCTGAAAAAAGAAAGAAAAATATATAGTTTTAGGAATGAGAAATTAGATATAATCCTAGAGGGTAGAAAAAAATGAGAGTAATTTATTGAATTTTTATCATAAATTAAAATCAGGATGATGGAAAACTTAAGAAGAAAGTGTGAATGATAATTACAAAACCTAACTAAAGATTCAACAGAAAATTTAAACTGCTTGTAGCCTTGTCAGGGATTGAGACTACTATAAGCTAACACTTTGACCCTGCTTATGTCAATAATAAATCCTTTCAGAACTTCCAATGTAGAGGATTCCTCTGTCATTTAAAATGTATAGGAGCAAAGAGAAAGAAGAAAATTAATTTTTATTAATTCAGCATAGTTAATACAAAACCAGACAAAGCTCACAAAAGGAAAACATTAGGCACTCCTCACTTCTGAACCATGCAAAATTCCTCAACCATTAGCTAGTAAAATATAATAGTTTATAAGAGAAAATATGGGATGACTAAGTTGTTTTGAAAAAGCAAAAATAATTAATATTCAAACTAATAAATTATTCACAATATTTTGTTAACAAAATTGAACATATTAAACATATTAGTTTAATGAAGAAAAAGCATATATATTTTGTATACTTTTAGCAGATGTTGAAAAGATATTTAGTAAAATTTAGGAGCCATCCTTGATTTTCTTGAATCTTAAGATTAAAATAAGAAAAGAATATCTTGATATGATTTGAAGTATTTTACCCATTATCGGTCTCTCACACTTAATGTGAAACCCTAGAGATATTACCATTAAATTAAGAATATTATGATACCATTGTTCAACACTGTTATTAAGGTTTTGATCAATGTAATTGTATAAGAGAATAATACAAGATATTTACATTTAGAAAGGCGGAGTTGAAATTACAATTATTTTCATTTAAAATAATGTGGTCAAGAAGTCTAAGGGAATCAGCTAGAAAGTTCAGGAGTCAGAACAGATAATGATTTAGTAAAGCAAGTAGGAGAAAAGATTCCATTTATTATAGGAACAAAAGTTATAAAACTTTCAGGGGTATGATATTCATAAATATTAAGAGAGTATATCTAGATCAATGTACAATGAATACTCATAAAGGAAATAGGCAGAGATCTTGCATATACAGTTTGTAGGAGAAATGTAATTCCCAATATTACTAATAATTATAGAAATGAGAATTTAAAATGTTGGAGTAGTATGGAATCCTCTCCCACCCCCAATCAGCATTCTAAAACTTAAAAAAAATTGTGTAATGAGAATGTTGGAATAAGGACTTTCAGATCCTGTGGGAAAATATGATTTGGCATAATTTTTTTTGTTGCAGTTGTCTAATATTGATCATAATTTTGGCTAAACATCTATTTTGACTTAGAGTTTCCTCATCTAAGAATTACTCTATGTGGTCTTATAGAAATACCCTCCCTGCTGTATGGTGCTGCTTATTACTATATTGTTCAGAATTGTTAAAAAATTGGAAACATTTCCATATATAGATAATAGGTTAAATACATCAAGACACATTGATGTAGTGGAGCACTGCATAACTCTTGAGAAGAATGAAATTCATAGAAGAGTGATAGATATTACAGTGACTAGGTATTGACCAATCAGAATGGATATTGGTTTTAACCAGTATGAACCATCATGTTTTGTGACTATTAGTAAGTATTTCCAAATAATTAAAGAAAGTAACAACTAGTGAGTATTAATAAAGTATGAATGAAGTAGATAAACTTAAGAAGAATATTTAAACCAACAACTGTTTTGAAATCATAACTGTTTTTCTGGAACACAGTAAAAAATTGGATAGGCATGCCCTGGAGTAGGGCCAAGATCAAGATTCAAGCAACTACATGAATTGAAAATGGGGAAATATTCCTCAGAAAGTGGAATGAATTCTGGGCAGGTAAAATCAACAGGTGTTTCCTACAACTTGTTATATATGTGTATGATCTCCTGTAAACCTTTCAACAACACAGTATTACAACTGCCAGTGACCAGAAACTTATAGGTAAGATCATCGAGACCCAGATTTTCTTTTATTTGGGATTTTACCTCTCTGTTTTTGTCGGAGAGCCTGCTTAGATCCTTCAGGATAACCTTAAACCTCATGGTTCTCAGCCTTGACTGCACGTCAGAATCACCTGGTGTTCTTCTTAACCAGTCCCAGTGTTCATACCACACCCTTGACCAATTGGGTCAGAAACTCTGGGAATGGGACCAGGTATCAGAATTTTTCAGTGGCTCTCAATGTGAAGTCTTAGTTGAAAGTCACCAGCCGATGGTTGTTCTTTTTTCAGAAAGTTATAATGAAAAGACAGAGCAGACCTATGTTCTGTTTCCTTAGCCCCAGCATTAACAGCGAGTTACACACCCAGACCCCAGAAAGCTCAAGGAAAGCAAGCTGCAACCATATTTGAAACTGGACATTCAATATGCTCCCCCATGTTCACTGCAGCGTTATTCACAATAGCCAAGATCTGGAAACCACCTAAATGCCCATCAACAGATGATTGGAGAAAGAAGATGCAGTATATATAACAGTGGAATAGTACACAGCCATCAAAAAGGAAGAAATCCTGCCATTAGCAGCAATAAGGATGAACTTCGCTTAGGGAGATAAGCCAGAAGGAGAAAGACAGACATCGTATGATATCACTTACATGATTTGATAGAGACAGAAAACAAGCAAATGATATAAATTAATAAGAGACTTTTTTTTTTTGAAAGAAAACTAATCCAACAACAATAGACTTTTAATGGGGAAAAATTGGCAAATCAAAGGATACGGGAAGACATGGGGGAGGGGTGGGAGAAACAGGGTAAAGTGAAGTGATAATTGCAAAGTGAAGAAAAAAAAGGAAATGGTGGTAACCCTACTGTAACTGTATACAGATGTAAATTTGCTATCATGTATACCTCAAACCAAGTTAGTATTTAAAAGCAATATTCCTTCAATAAAATCAAGTAAAGATAGGTAGATGACACTACTTTGACAACTTCAGGATTTGCGAGGCACTTTGGTCCAATATCACTTATTCCCATGTGAATATAACAGGCCTTGTAAAGTTTTGGCAAATGGATGGATTAACAGTATAAACAAGACATTCTTTTCCATGGGGATGTTTATTCAAAAAAGTCTGGTGTCTTCAGAGGCTTATGGGTTAGATGGTTGAAAGACAGTTCATAATATGTGTAAAAATAAAATCAGATGCCTGTGTTCTGTGCCACAGGAGCCTGTTGGATGCACAGATGTGGTTTCTGCCAGTGCTCTGTAAGAAGGGCAAGGTCCTCAAGGGAGGGACCTGCTCATTTTAAGTCTTCAGCAAAGCCCGTGTTCCCAGAAGAACCAGGTTCTCCTCTCTCTCTCTCTCTCTCTCTCTCTCTCTCTCTCTCTCTCTCTCTCTCTCTCTCTCTCTCTCTCTCTCTGTCTCTCTGTCTCTCTCTCCGTTTTCATTTTATTGAGGTAACATTGCATTATAACATTACATAGGCTCAGGATGTGCATCACAGTAAATCCACATGTGCATAAAGTACATTAAGTGTATCTGTAACCATCCAGTTTATTTTATCCTTGATGATAAATTGAGCTCCTTTGCCTGCCCCCCTCCCTTTCTGATGACCACTCATTTGTCTTATAGACTAAAAGTCTATTTTTGATTGATTTGGTTCATTTGATCAATTTCTCTAGACACCACATATGATGATATTATAGGATGTTTGTTTCTCCTTCTGACTTATCTCACTTAGCATAATGCCCTCAAGGTCCATCCATGAAAGACTAGGTTCTGATTCACAAATAAGGATATCTTATCACTGGAGTCCAGCTCTCTTCTTTTATAGATGAGGGACCCAAGTCTCAGAAAGGAATTTGTGATTTGAATTATGAGTTTGACCACACCCTCAGTCTTCTCTCTGCTACCCCTGATCAAAGTTGCAGAAGCATTAGAACATAGCAAGTGTTTTTATGTTTCCTTTTGATATATTTTATAGATAGTATTATCTTAGTCTTTAAAATTCATTCTACCTCAGATCTCTGTAATTTATCCAGAAATGCCATGTTTATTTTATTCTTTCAATAATTATTCACTCTGTATCTAGTGAGTATCAAACACTGAGGTATGTGCTATTGATAAACTTGTTGTGTGATGGAGTCTGAAGTGACATTTTAGTCAAAACCAGCAAGTTTCTGACTCTACAACACTTTGGCATTTGGTGCTTTTCTATATTTGATCTTTTCCCATTACTTGCCTGACTCCCCAAGCAGACTGTGCTCTTTGAGGAAATATTTTATGTATTTTATATTTGGTGCCTCTTTAAGAGCCTATAACAGTTCCATTAATTATCTATAAATGTCACTGCTGGATGCCTGGATAAACTTACGCAGTTTGTAGACTTGTTAATTAAGCTGCAGCCCATGTTTCTGGTAGGCCTTATTTCTCTGGGTTTTACTAGACAGTGGCATAAGCATTTCTGCCTTCAGTCCTAATCTGTGTTGATCTGATGAAGATCTTCTTCGAATAGGATATCATACAGTCCCCATATAAGAAAAACTGGAGGAGTTGTTTACTTGTGCTTACGTGCTTTGTCACCTAGCTGTGGACTCCTGCCATGTTGGATTCATCACCTCTCCTGTTGCCCTTTGGCAGAGGGTAGCCCCTTGGTACTGGAGAAGTGCACTGGAGGTCTCCAGTCAATGTCCACCTGACATCTAAAGTTAGCCATTCCACAGCATCTGCAGGGCTTCTCATTGCCTCTTCCTTCCACCAAGAATCATTATCAGCTCATAATCGTCAACAGAATGAAGTCTCATTCCTAAAATGCTCCGTAGAGTATTGAAAACCTCTGCCATCTTGTCATCTCAGCCTGTGCCTTCAGCCTTGACATCTACTCTCCTCATTCCTCATCCTGAGCACAGTCAAAGTGGAACGTTTTCAGCCTCGAGGCATACCTGCTGCTTACTGCCCTCCAGAACCTGGGCTCTCACTCCACCGTGGACACCAGAGCTGTCTCCTCCCATCATCTCTGCCTTTTGATGTTACAGGTGACCTGCAAGTCTAATCCAAATGCCAGGTCTTCCTTGAGTCCTTAATTCTGCTGTTTGCATAGTATTTTATTCATCTGCTCATTTGCGATGACACATCATTTTTTCTTATTTGATGAGTATTTGCCTTTAGACCTCCCTTCAGTTCCATCTCTCCTTTCTTACCAAGTTCTCACTCTGCCAAGTACTGGGGATATAAAGATGTCCTGTGGTTCTTGCTTGGTAGCAGTTTACAATCTAAAGGTGAGGTCTGCACGTAAGCAACCAGAATGAAAGCTTCATGAGGGTGAAAATATTTCTTTTGCCCACTACCAAATCCAAACTGCTGAGAATTGACACTTCAGAAATATTTGTTGAATGAATAAAGAATAGATCTGTAGTGTAAGTACACATGGATGTACATGCTTTGCATGGCCGCTAGGTCTAGATTCAGGCTAAATGTAGAGCATAGAAAGGACAGAAATGAGATTCAAGGAAACTTCAGAGGAGGGATGGTTTTGCTGAGTCAGGTTCTAAATCATGAGCTGGGCTTGGCCTGGCAAAGTTTCACTCTTGTATCTTTGTGATCAAAGACTAGGTTATAGCCTTCATTTCTCCATTGCCTGCACTGACCCTTGCACAGCCAGCAGTTCAGTAACTATTTATGGCAGTGAACCGAAGCTATTCAGAGCCACCCAGAGCTCTGGAGCCTCACTTCTCATCTGCTTGCCTGGCCTGCATAAGGACATACCATCCCGGTACTGATGCCAAGTCTCCAGCCTCCCTCCTGGGCTCACCAAGAGGGTTTGGAAGCCTCATCCTGGTCAGAGCCTGTGTTGGCCTGTGTGGTACAGATGCCCTGAGTTAGGGATGACTGACCAGGGAGCGTGAAGGGCAGCCACTGGGGAGAAGCGTGGCAGGTGGAGGGCTGAGGGGGATGACCTGGCCTTCCTTCCCTTCTCTCAAGTGCCTCTTGCTCCTTTAATTGTAAAAGGAGAGAAGGGAGAAATTAAGCTTCCTGGTTTTAGAATGCTATTTGTTCCATGTTTGATTTAGGATTTAGTAGTACAAACCTCTAATAAACCGTTTAGTGTCTGAACCTACTCCAGAGTTGTAAGCTTTGCCATAGACCTTTGTGTTTGGTTTAAACTTTTTTGTGTTCCTGTTTCACTACCGCACTTTAGACCTCGTGTCTTCTCTAATCAGATTGCCCCAGTGAATGTACAGTTTACCATTTGGAAGGGGTAAAATTTGTCTTCACAGACATTTGTGAACAAAAACTGTAATCAGAAGAAGAGAGGTGATTATTCATGATTTCTTTGCCATTCTCTTATTTTGTCTCCTGGCAATGGTGGGGGAATGGTGTTCGCTGTGGTGCTGGGACTGGCCTTCGTGTGCAGAGCATCGGGACAAAGCGAAGTCAGCTGGTTGCTGCCCAGTGTTCAGGGTTGGAGCCTTCTCTCCAGATGTGCCATTTGGTTATGGATCCCCATGAGGTGGGCTTGGGTGCCCTTTCCTCAGAACTGATGTGAGGTTTGAATTCCCCATGGGCCTCTGAGATTTTAAGCATTTGAAAGTGTCAGGATGGGCAATTCGATTCCCCTGGGAACTGTTTGAGCATTTCTTTGTGCCTTAAGTCTGGCTGGGGGCTGTATCCTCTACTGGTTAATTCACTTCCCTGTGTGTTCATGCCTCTTTCTGCTTCAGGATCTGCAAGAGCTCAGAGATTTTCAAAGGTAGGAGGAACCTTAGAGATGTGGCTCTTTCTTCTCTTAAGGGGCTGTGCCCCTTATTCTCCTATCTTGGGACTACTCTGCCCTACATTTCTTTCACTTTTCCTCTGTTTCGGGTTGGTTGGGAATTTAATACTGGCGACTGACTTCCTCTATAAAATATAAACTTGACAGTGTCATCGAAGAGACAGGGAAATTGAGCCATGTAAGAACCAAGAGCCAAATATAATTGAAAAATGAAGAGTGGCTGCCCAAGAATAATAGTAGGGACTGCTGTTAGGCATGTGTGGGATTTAGAAGGTGTCTGCTTTTGATAAAGACGGACCTAGGACTGTCCACACTGTGGCTTCTGCTGCTGGAGGAAGATAAGCAGAAGTATGCAGATAAGAGGCAGAGTGGGGAGAGGACGGGCATGAGGGGCCTGCGTTGCAGCATTGGAATTTTTCTGTTCTGAGAGGGTTGCTTCCTCTGTCCCCATCTCATTTGAAAGAACACAGGCTTTCACCTTCTTTCCACGAATGCACTACTAGTCAATGGAATGAAACACACACTCACACACTCATTAGATCCCTCTCAAGAGCACAAGCAGTATGAAAAACAGACCTATCCAGACAATTTACATTAAAGACAAGTAATGGAAGAAATGAATAGGAAGGTCAAGTGAGATGTCAGCAACATGGCCAGTTAGGACATCTTCGCTCATGTACCCTCACAGCAGCAGTCTCCTGGCATTCATCTCTGAGCAGAAGCTCTGTTCCCTAGTGTGAGTTGTTTGGGGGCAACTGAGCTGACCAGTCCAGTCTTCGTCTTTAAACATACACCCAATGTCAGAATGCGCTTTTATGAGTCCTCGAGTCAGCTCTGCTTCTCAGAAAAGCCTTCTTTCATCCCTGAGTTCTTACAGACTTTTCTTAAAGAATGTTACTGAAAATGTAGAGTAAAGATTTCTAAAAATTCTTTTCTCCATAGACAGCTCATATCAATGGATTGGAAGTCTTACTATTGTTAGATAACAGTGTTTCAGTTTACCTATTCAGTGAAATCTCTATAAAAATTCCAGCTGCCTTTTTTTCACATAAATTGAGAAGGTGATCCTAAAAGTCATATAGAAATGCACAAGACCCCAAAGAGCCAAAACAATCTCGAGTAGGAACAGAGTTGGAAGACTCACACTTCCCCATTTTAGAACCTTATGCAAAGGGAGAGTAATCAAAACTCTGTGGTCCTGGTGTGACAGTGGTCCTTTTGTCCTCATGATGCAGTGTTGGCCGCAAGAAGGAATGAAATACTGATGCAGGTCACAATGTGGCTAAACCTTGAAAACCTTACATTAAATAAAAGAGTCTGACACAAATGGTCACATACATTATGATTCCACTTCTATTAATGTCCGGAATAGGCGTGTCCAAAGATGAAGAAAGTAGATCAGTGGTTGGTAGTACTTGTGGAAAGGGGAGAATGGGGAGTCACTGCTAATGGCTATGAAGTTTCTTTTGGGGGTCATTTTTCTTTTGGGGGAAAATGTTCTGGAATTAGTAATTATGGATGCAGATCTTATGACTGTACTGAAACTAAACACACTGAGTTGTGCAATTTAAAGGGAGTAAAATGAATAGTATGTGTATTGAATCTCAATGGTACAGTTAATAAATAAGTAAGTGTGTGGTACATTAGAATATGATGAATATTTATTTGAAATTCATTGTTTACATGATTTAGCCACTAACTGCTGGGGATCCTCATTTCTTCCTTAGCAAAATAAGGGCCTAGTCTAAGGATCTGCTGTAGGGTCTCTTCCAAATATAGCCTTCAGTGATTCCCTCCATCTTCCTACATGACTGTCAGTTTTAAAAGATCTCCTGGAAAAGTCACCACTGGAGTAAAAATCAGCCCTTACTCCTTTGGCATCTCATTTAAGACATTTCTATTTTTGAGTGTAGGTCATTTGATCTAGTTCTCTTTTTACAAAGAACAGTGATTTAATAACATTTCTTTAAGGTGATAGTTTCTCATGAAGATTTCGATTGTAAGTGGCATGGAGAGGAATTTTGAAGCTACAGTAATTTATAAAACTTATTATAACTCTAGAAGAGAGAACAGTTTTCACAAGGGTATAATAAAGAAAAAAACATGGGTGACTTTTTGAGCCAAGTTATGAACAAATACAGTAGTTATTATTGGCATAATAATAGGGGTAAATAAATAATAGTGACTCCATGCATTCTGTAAGAACATGGATTTTGTATAAGGTGCAGTGGTTAGGAGCTTGGGTGCAGTCACCTTATCTGGATCAGGATCCTGGGTACCTCACTTACAAAGTTGCCCTGTGCCTGTCTCCTTTTCTGTTGCATCGCTGTAATAATCATACCTTTCCTGCAAGACTGTTGTGATGATTGAACTAGATGATATGTGTAAAGCTCCAAGCAAACTTTCTGAAGTATGGTAAAGGCGCTGCAGACATGAGCATTTTCTATTTTCAACAAATACTCTGAATGCTTGGTGGATGTTTTAAGCACATCTGGCTGTGCTTGACAATTTTTTTTTTATAGAGTATTGTGCACTAAGCCAGCTTTCCTAGTATACAATGATATTTTTTATATTGTAAATAATTAAAAAAATTTTTTTTTACAGAATCAAAGCAAGAAACCTTCCCTAGCAAAATGGAGATCTCTCCACTTCTGTTTGTCCTCATCCTCTGGACTGAAACTGTGGCAGATCGGAGTCCAGGTACCGGTATGTTTGTGTTTATTGTGACTTTAAAACTAAACACACATGTGGAGCACAAAAGCTAGGCTTTTCTGTTCTCCTGTAGTTACTAAAAATACAAGTGAAAGAAATATTTTTGACTCTGCTTTGCTACCCTAAGATTTCCTGATGAATTTCTGGGTTACTTTGAAAGAGTCATTTGTCAGAAATGGACTGACTGACACACACTAATTTCAAGAGTGGAGGTGACTGATATGACTGCTGAGGCAGGCACTGGTGGTGCCGCCTTGCCCAGAATCTGCCATGCTAGGGTACCCGCTTGCTGTGGGTATTGCCTAGATAACTCACAACTGTACCCCACTTTCTCAGGAGAATTGCTCTTGGCTTTCCCAGAGTCACTTATCCTGGAGGTTATGTCCATAACCCTCTGCCTCTTCCTAAGAATGGTTTACAGCCAATGACTGACTGACAGGGGAGAGCAAAAACCTGGCCCACTTGCCTCAAAGAACACTCCAGTGTGACTGATGCTCCAGAACTGTCTCGGAGCTGGTCATAGTTAGCCTTCCTGCTCCCCTGAATCAAGTGAATTCACTCAGCCCATCTCAGATCTGCTTCTGAGTTCTCCAATGTGGCTTACATGATACTATTCTAACAGCTGCTCTTAGTCTACAGACCCTTTTGAAACTTTCTGGGATGCTGTTTACTCTTTAGTACAAAATCAGAGTTTGGGATTTCACAACCCAAAAAAGAAAACAAAATGTTGATTGCCTGTCTGGACTTGAGAAAGAAAAGTCTACTGCTAATTGACTAAAGTCCTTTTGTTTGGCATTTAACAAAAACAAGTACGATTTCTTCTATTTGAATTCCAGAAGACACTTTCCTTGAGCTTCTGATTTACCCTTAACATGAGGACATAGTCTCAAATGACGACTGTGGTCTGAGAAGTAAAACTGTAGAAACTCTTGTTTCACTTTGTTGTCCTTTTGATTTGATAGGGCCAGGCCCTGAGTATGCAGACGTCGTGTTTCTGGTGGACAGCTCTGATCACATGGGAACAAAGTCCTTCCCTTTTGTGAGGACATTCATCAACAAAATGATCAACAGTCTCCCCATAGAGGCCAACAAATACCGCGTGGCCCTGGCCCAGTACAGCGACCATCTCCACAGTGAGTTCCAGCTGAGCACCTTCAGGAGCAAGAACCCCATGCTGAACCACCTCAAGAAGAACTTTGGGCTCCTCGGCGGCCCCCTGCGCATAGGAAACGCCCTCCAGGAGGCTCACAGGACCTATTTCTCCAAACCCACCAACGGGAGGGACAAGAAACAGTTTCCCCCCATTTTGGTGGTCCTGGCTTCAGCCGAGTCTGAGGATGACGTGGAAGAGGCTGCAGAGGCGCTGCGGAAAGACGGGGTGAGAATCATCTCCGTGGGCATGCAGAGGGCTTCCGAGGAGAACCTGAAGGCCATGGCCACGGCTCAGTTTCATGTCAACCTTCGGACAGTCAGAGACCTCAGCATGTTTTCCCAAAACATGACGCAGATCATCAAGGAGGCGACTAAGTACAAGGAAGGTAAGGAAGCCCCTTGCATGCAATAGTGTCCAATCCCCATATCAATGGATCAATTAGAAGCCTCTCAGAATGAATTGAATCAGTACCCTCACTTGTATAATTAAAGACCTCAGTTATTATATCCCTCAACATAAAATTCTCCCCAACTTATTTTCTGAGAATCACCAAGAGTGCGTCATGTGACCCCAGAGATTCTTTTGCACGTCTCCATTATCCGTGGGCAAAGTTACCCGAGAGGAGTACCTTCCCTCAGTCATTGCAGCTGGTTTCGTTTGGTTGAATGTTGATTTTCAGTCCAAAAGCCTATATAATCTATTATCCTTAGGCTACCACTCACCAGAAATTCCTGCTACCAAAACTGGTAGCCTTTAGCTTCCAGGAAATGCCAGCACCCACAATTTTTCACTTGAAAATGGATTTGCTGTGTCAGGATAGTTCTCCATGGAGACCCTAAAACAGAAGACCCTTGAGTTCAAATAGTTTACTTGGGAGAGAATCCACAAAGCATTAGTAAGGAGTGGATGAAATGGGACAGGAAGCTACATGAGCAGTACTGATGAGCAGGCAAAACAGGCCAGTGCATAGCTCAGGGGACATGTTCATAAGTGTGCTGAACCCGTGGAAGGTCTAGCCATTCTACCCAGAGGAAGGTCGATGGAGTGCCAGTTTAATGAATTTTCCTGGCTGTCTCTGCTCAGTTGACGATGGTGGCCTGAGCAGGTGCTGTCTAGTTCTAAGACTCAAAGTATGGTATAAACTGACCTGAACTCAATGTCAAAAGATTCAGACAAAGTTACTGTCTGGCTATGTGAACTTGGAAAAGTGAGGTTATCTCTCTGAGCCTAGTCCCACAACCTCATTTATAAGACATGAGAGTTGGGATGATCTTGAGATTTTCTTCCTTTTCTACCATTGATCATTTCCATGGCTGTAGCTCTGGCTAGATGTTACAAACAAACTTCCCAAAGAACAAGTTTATTTCTCTTGTGATGTGTTAGAATTAGTGCTCAGGGTGCTCAGTTGTCCTTCCTCTATTCAGGTACCTGGGTTGGAGGTGGCTCTTCCTCTTCAAACGTAACTTCTAGGATGCCCTGGGAATTGGTATATAACTGGCAGAAGGGTGGTGGGCGATCATTCATGTGAGGGTTTTATGGACTAAACTTGGAAGACATGCACTTATTACTTTACATTTCATTGATCAAATCTTAGTTTCATAGCCACACCTACTGTAAGTGAGGCTGGGAGATCAGGTCTAGCCCAAGAAGAGGAAATGGGTTTTGGTGAGTATCTAGAAGACTCTGCCACAGTGAGTGTTGCCCTTGAGGGACCAGAGAGTCCCTTTGTCTCACTGCACTGTGCACGGGAGCGTGTTCCATGCAGTCAAATACGGTGGATTTGGAGTAGATGAGTCTGCTGCCTTGGGGAGAATAGAAAGTTCTGACTGTGTATGTAGCGCTTATCCTAGATAAGAAACCCTCTATCTTGAGAACCTTGGAGAGGCTGTAACTCTGTTGGTGGCTGCTTAGCCTGAGTTTCCAGAACAATGGGGCTTGACCACCTGAGAGGGCTCAGTGTGCCATTGATAGTGCGTCTCTCACTCTTAATTTACTAAATTTTGCCATGTATAGTGTGCACCCATGTTATTGCCCCAAACTTTCAAGACAGTGTTTCATCTTAATTATTTAATTCAAATTTTTATTTGTTTATATTTAGGTACTTGTTTTTTTTATTGTATTATAAAGGAATTCTAGCATTTATTTACAAGGACTTTTATGTAACAAATAATTACAAAATACAGAGCTCAAGAAGCTCTTCTTCCCGTTGCCTGTGCCATCTGAGGACCCTCTCTGTGGGAGGAGGGCCAGAGCGCCTCTCGACAGCACCATTGTCTTTAGCATCTTTAAAAACTGTTAGCTGAAAACTCGCATTGTCTATATTTTTGTAAAAATATCAGCTAGATTGCTAGCTCCTGCCTAAAGTGAATGAAGAGAAATGTCATGCCATTCTCCCTCTGATAATAAAGTGGGCATTATCTATTTCATCAAGTCAGAGTCACTTACTCTGTGGACAGTAATACTTCATTTCATTTCATTGAATCATTGGCCAAATTCATCTTGTAATTTCAACAAAACCAGTGATCTTATTCCAGGGTATTATTTGCATACAGATATCATTATTGATTTCTAGTGCTGCATTTTAAACTTATAAGCATAAATAAAAGAATGAAAAATATTTGTATAGATATGGAAATAGTACTACCTTGTATAATACATATCCTTATTTTTCCCTCACAAATTTGGGCAAACGAAAGTGTACATCATACACACCAAAATACAATACTTCTGAGTAGTATAGTATAGCATAGTTTTAACAAGATTTTGCTTGACTAGACTTGCCTTGGACCAGACTGTTCTTGCCTTAGAGGTTAAGAGTAAGGGCTTTGGAGTCAGGAAGTTCTGGCTTCAAACCCTGGTTTGGCCCCTTATGTGTGTTATTTAATCTCTGAAACTTCAGTTTCCTTACCTATTACATGAGGATTATAGTGCTTACCATCTAATATGGGTGAGATGACTTATATGACATTTGGCACACAGTGCTATTATTAATAGTAATAGATATTTGCAGATAAATATTAATAGGAACTGGGAGTTTGTTTCAGCCAACTCTTTGGGATTCAGAGGACAATTTACTATTATTTTCAATTCCACAAATATTTATGAACTCCCATTAGACACTAGGGTATGAGAGGGATAGATAGAGCTAAAGTAAGACATACCTTCAAGCTTCTAAAGTCACAGCCTTAATGGTTAGTATTTGGCAAGACAGAGCTTACCTTTTGGGTATTCTTTCCTCAGTCGTGGTTCTTCTCCTTCTGTTCCTGGGGTAGGAATTTTATGTGCATGTGGTGTACCCTCTCCTGGTTTCCAGATTCATCCAACCAACTGCTTACCTGCTATCATCAATAGCGTTCCAAGCTTAGATGTCTAAAGTGGACTCTCGAATCCCACATGCAACTTCTTTCCTATCTTGGGAAAAGATACTACCAACACTCTGTTGTCCAAGCCAGAAATCAAGGAGTTTTCACTTCCTCTTTGTTTCTCAACATGTACATCCAAGTTATCAAATTCTCTTTGTTCTATCTCTAATTCATGTATCAAAATTATCTTTGGTTAATCTTATCTTCTATGATCTTTGTTTTAGAGTCATTATCTCTTTCCTGAACTAGACCAATTGTTTTCTAATTGATATCCCTGAATTCATTATTTCTTCTCATCAACTAGGGTGATATTTAAAAGATTTAAATAAGATCAGGTGACTCTCATATGATTTGGGCCCTACTTCCTTCTCATCTCTTCGCATTCCCACTGACTCTGGGCACTCTTGGCTTCTCATTTACTCCTGTCTTGATCGTTCCTTCTGCCAGAATTCCTCTGCCTTCAGAGAAACATGTGGCTGAATCCTTCTCTTCACACACAGCCCAAATGTGAGTCTCAAAGAGGCCTTTCTTGACTTTTTTATGTCTTGGATAAGTTTGTCCTGAAGCCACGTGCCCAGCACAGCAACTCAATAATAGAGTCGCCTGTTTTGTTTCCTTGAAATAATATAGTAGAGTTATGCATCCTCCCCATAGAATATGAGCTCCCTGAGATCAGATCATTCTGTATCCTAGGGCTCGAGAGTGGTGGTAGTGATCGTGGTGGAAATCGTAGTGGTGATGGTGGACATGGCGTTGGCGGTGGAGGCGGTCTGGCTTGTGGTCGTGGCTGTTGTCTGTGGTGGGTGGTGGTGTGGTGGTAGCAGTGGTGGCATTTGAGGCGGTGGCGGTTGGTACTGTTCTCGGTTGGTGATAATGTGGTAGCGAGATGAAGGTGGCGGTGGCGGCGGTGGTTGGTAGCAGTTGCAGTTGAGCTGAAGTTGGCGATAGAGCTAGTGAATGGAGGTCATGGGAGGTACGGTAGTGGGTCTAGGGATCTTCCTGTGATCATGTGGGTAGTGGGGTGTGTAGAGAAATTGGTAAGAAGCAGTCTTCAGATGCAACAGTATTACAAAGCCCCTGAAGTTAATTTTTGTTCACTAAAAGAAGCAATGTTAACTATACCTGTCATGACACCGCTGTTTTCACTGGTGCCTTTGACAAGTTACTGTAAAAGTACCTTTTTCACTCTGGACCCATGGTTTGTATTAATCCTCATTTTTTTTTTTCTCTCTACAGTTTCTTTCCCGGTGACCTGTCAGAAAGATTCGCTTGCTGATGTCATATTCCTGGTGGATGAGTCAGTTGGGACCCTGAAAAATCTAAAGAACCTGCAGGGCTTCCTGAAGAACATTGCCACCTCCATGGACGTGAGGGACAGCTGCATGCGGCTTGGCCTTATGAGATACAGCGATCGAGCTGAGACGGTTTCTTCTCTGAAATCAAGCACAACCCAATCGGAATTTCAGCAGCAAATCGAGAAGCTTTCTCTCCGGGCTGGGAAATCCAATGCTGGAGCTGCCATTGAAAAACTGAAGATAGAGGGCTTCTCAGAGTCAAGTGGCAGCAGAAGGGCACAAGGAGTGCCTCAGATTGCTGTCCTGGTCACGCACAGACCAGCGGATGATGAGGTTCGTGAGGTGGCACTGAACCTCCGGCTGCAGGACGTAAATGTATTTGCCATGAGCATCCAGGGGACTAACAACACCCAGTTAGAAGAAATAGCTTCTTACCCTCCAGAACATATGGTTTCCCAGATGAAATCCTATGCAGATTTGGAAGATTACAGTAAGACCTTCCTGAAAAAGCTCCGGAATCAAATATGGTCTCAGATTTCTACTAATGCGGAACTACTAGATCTCGATAAAACTGGTATGTTTAAAAGAAGTGCTTTTCTTGGCACAGCCTGGTGGAGTAGTGTAGGTTCATCCTCTCCAAAGGAGTGCAGACTGCATCCCCTGGGTTCAAGTCCCAGGTCTGCGGGGAAACAACCAGTGCAAACTGCTTAATAAAAATTTAAAAAATTCTCCTTCCTCCTCTCTCTTCCTGCCTGCCTGCCTACTTGCCATCATTCCTGCCCACACCTTTCCTTTTGAAAAAATTACTTTTCTCATTATAAAAGTAGTATGAGTAGTTGCCTAGGACTGGGACAGGAGCAAGGACTGAATGTAATTAGATAAGGGAGCTTGTAGGAGTTAAAGATATGTTCTAAAACAAGATTTTGGTGATGGTTGCAAATTTTTAAAAAAATTTATAAAAAATCTTAGAGTTGTTACAATGGACACATTTTTAGCTTGTCAACCAATATGTCAATAACATGTAAAAAGTATGTTAATTATAAAATATTTTAATAGTATTGATTAACATAAAGACAAAAAATAAAATCACCCATAATTCTATCTTTTAGATCAAACCATTCTTACATTTATTTCTCTTGTCTTTTAATCTCTTCACTCATGTACACATACACTCACATTTTTAAAAAATGGTAGAACATTGTGTATATCAGTGCCACAGAACAGAACTTTCTGTGATGATGAGAATGTTGTTGTGCTCTGGTGGCCCAGCAGTTTAATCTAGGTGCAGTCCACATACATCCCAGCTTCGGGGAAACAGCCAGTGATGCAAACTAAATAAAATAAAGTGCTTCTTCCTTCTCTCTCTTCCTACCTGCTCACCCTCATTCCTGACTGTGACTTTCCTTAAAATGATGATGATGATTTCTCTGTTGGTGCTGCCCATAAGGCAGCTACTAGTCAGATGTGACCATTGAGTCCTTGAAGTATGACTAGTGTAACTGAGGGAATGAATTTTAAATTTAATTTAACAGCCACACGTGGCTGTTGCATTGCGTTGCAGACACACAACTGGTCACGTGCATCAGTCACAGTTACATTTGGGTGTGATTAACTGAAGGAAAAAAACAGAATAAAACATTTTTTCTGTTATGCAACTAAATCCTGAGGTAGGTACACAGACTGTTCCTAGAAATGACAGTCACTATTTCTGCTTACATCCCACTGGTCAGAATGTATCACATGTCCACGTATGTGAAAATGGAATTTGGAAAAATTTTATCTTTATTTGGGGCCACCAAATATCTAGGTGAAAATTAGGGGTTCAGTTAGGCTAGAAAGAGAGAATGGATATTGGGGAAACCAGTATTTTCTGCCTTCCTCTCTTTTCTATCAGCTTTTATCATGAACTTTTGTCCATTTCCTTATTCATTTGCAACATTCTTTTTAGGTGGGAAATAATATTCCATAATGTGGATGTAACGTAATTTAACATATCTTTAATTGTTGTTTATGGAGATCATTGCAATGTTTTGCTCTTATAAAAAGTCTTTCATTTTTATCTTTATTCACAACCTTGATTATTTTCTTGCTATTTGGTCCCTTTTGTTATATTATTTTTCCTTCCATCATTCTAGTGAAAGACAGCTTAGTTAAGGTGCTTTGTGAGTCTGCTATAATTTTGCTGAAAACTCTTTCCACGGTGCATGTCTAGAGATAATGGATTTTTTTTCTAGTTTTGACGTGTCTACTGTCTTTACACATTTCCTCTGCAGATATAATGCTTCCAAGCAAACTGGAACTGGAACTTGGAAGCAGCACATAAAAAAGAACTGTAATCTTTCATTGATATTAATAGCTAATTTTAAACTCAGAACAATAAATTGAAGTTTAAGGAAGCATCCTGGGCCATCTTGGAGGTCCACTAGCCCATGTAGATGAGGAGGCAGCAACAGGAAGGAAGTCGCTGTTGCTTTTCCTGAGTGGCACCCACCTTGGTCTAGTGCAGACTCTTAGGGCAGAGGAGGAAAGTTGTGTACAGTATAGTGTAGTATAGTATAGGGAGTTTGCAATTATGTGGGGAAAAAACCAACTGTTATTATAGACATTTCAAAGGTATGGGACCAAGGTTAGGGCAAGGGACACTCAAGGGGATTGACTATCTTCCAAAAGACCTCACTGGTAGCTTATTCATTTAGTGCCTCTCAAATATTGGTACCCTAACTTAGGTTGGTTTTCTCAGACATAATACCAGTCAGGGGTTCACATGAAATTGATATAAAGAAATATACCCAAGAAGCGTGCACCTCTGTGATTCAGTGGCTAAGGTGCTGGCCATGTAAAGCTCTAGGACCTGGGTTTGAGACCCATGGCCAAGAGAAGGAAAAAGGAAAGAAATTAAAATGAAAACAGAAAACAACAATAAGAGATTTAGAAAGAAAGGGAGGGAGGAAAGGAGGGAGGGAGAGAGGAAGGGGAGGGGAAGGAGACCCAAGAACTGGAGACTGGTTGGGAAGTGGGAGACTGGAAGGGCAGAATCATGTACAAAGTCTCATGGAGGACTGATTCCATGGGATCTTTGTAGAGACAGGGTGGGCTAAACTTTAGAGTTGTCCCAGTCGGAGAGTACTGTAGTTAAGTAATTTAAATTCTGGCTTCATGAGGGAAGGTAAATTTCCAGATACTCTGGCTCAGCATAGAGAGTTCCATCAACATGAGCCACCAACACAGCAGGACACAGGTGCACTGCAGTTGAAGCGAAAGCACTAGGTGTGCGCAGAAATGGTAAGGGAACACCAGCAGTGCTGCTATCAACTCACCAGAGTGTCCTGAGGAGCTTGTTACTCATTAGGTGGCCAGAGTGCTGCACTGCACCTAGTGCATCAGTCTCGAGGGGAGGGCCAGGGTACCTGCATGTTAGCAAGCTCCCTGGTGAACTTGTGTGGAAAATGTTTGAGAACCACTACCTTAGGGGATTTGCGGAGTAAGAGTGTTGTGGTCGGCTTTGTAGTTTCAGAATGATCAGACACAGAAGCAGTCTCTCCTGACTCAGTCATGGCTGTGTCCTCCGCATCTGTAGTGTGTATTCAGTCTACTCAGTGGAACTTCATTACATCAAGAGGAGACTCGCATTAACCAAACCAGAGACTGATGTCTAGTAAAAGAATGACAGTCACTTTTGTAACGAAAAGCATCAGTGCCCTGGGAGGCCCAAACGTCATGTCCTTTGAGGAGTATGTTCTCTCCCTTTAGATATGCCAAGTGACAAGCCAAATTATAACCGGATTGTAGGACCAGAGCAGGCAAGGGAGTTCGTTTGATAATTTGAAATGTCCAGTGACATCCAGTTTGGTGGTTGTCTTTTAAAATCAAATCTGTAGATTTCTGTCTATAGTCCTCTATATAACTGTGCAGGTAAGATCTCGGGTCAGGGTCTTCTTCAGTACAGTCCAATCAAACTTTTTGTGGTGACGGAAGTGCTCTGTTTATCTTGTTCAATAAGATAGCCTCTAGCAATCTGGGACTGTTTAGCACCTGAAATTTGAGAACAGCTAAGGAATGGATTTTACATTTTTATTTCATTTTGAGCAGTTTAAATTTTTATTTTAATAGCAGCAAGTGACTAGCAGCTAGTGTATTGAATAGCACCGGTCTAAGGGGGTTGAACAGACACAGTTACCTGCTGTGACTCACTTTTTCTCTCCCTGTTGCTGACCACCACCATCTTCCTTCTGAAGGACACCTAATTATTTGGGATTTGGTATATAAGTCAATTCTTTCTGATTAATTTCAAGTTTTACTGGCCTGGGAGCTACCCTGTCTTTTGCAGATAATTGCTTATTGTTGTCCTAATACTTGTATGTATTTGCTTTATGGTTTAATTCAGTGTCAAATTTAGGATTTTTTTATTGCTTAAGGACCAACTCTCCATAGTGTAAAGAAGTGTTGATAGCTATAAATTGTGAAAAAACTGTCAAGAAAGAAAATATTTCTGAAGTGATGATATTGTCTTGTATTTTAAAGATGATTTCATGTACTCAGTTAATTGTGTAATCGAATTTTAAAAGCATGCTTCTTCCCCAACCCAATTTCAATGAATGACTAGAGTAATGGACTATTAGGACAGTTAAAGCACTTTCTTATAGAATTTGCTTAACAAAGGGGAGAGCACTGAGAACTCTTTTATTTAAAATTTTTTATAAATCAGATGATATACCTGCCACTGGGCAGAGGCAGATAACTAGGCAAAATTCCTGACCTCACTGCTGATGTTCTGTGTCAGGAATAGGTTGTGCTCATGAAGAAATCAGATAATTTCAGATAGTAGTAGGTTCATAAAGAAAACAGGGTGATGGGATAGACAGTGACTGATGTGCTTCAGTGGGGAGGTGTGGGGAGAAGGCCTTGTTAAGGACGTGACCTTTGCATGGACACATCTGTGATGAGATGTAGAAAAGTTACACGATATGCTTCTTGTGCTGGGAAGAGGAGGGTATTGGAGAATTAGAATAGGAAGTTATCTGTCCTATTCCACTTCTGTGAAAAATGGTAAGGCATAAACTATCTAAAAGGTAGGTGCTGATACTGAAAAAATGGTTTAACTTAGAGCCTGGAGACTTGGGAATCTGGTCCTTGCTCTTTCATTTACTGACTGTGTCAGTAAGCTGTAAATCTTGATAGACAAACTGTAAGTCTTGATCTCTTTCATGCTTCTTACAAGGTTGTTGTAAATTTTAAGGGAGAAAACTGGGAATGAAATGTTGGATGAAATGGACAGACTAAGCAAAAACAGCCTTAGAATATACATTCTTCTCAATGCAGGCAGGCAGAAGAGTGAGGAGGAAGAAACGTTCATTTTAAGTATAGCCGTTCATCTTGGTTGTTCTCCACCAGCTCTGAGTCACGAAGCTGGGTCCTTGGACTATACCAGCCAGAAGCCCAGAATTTAACCTCTGAGCTACTAGGGCCTACCTCCCCAGATTCTTTATAATGAACAGAAAATGGATTTACCAATTTTTTTTTTCAGGTTGTATAGACACAAAAGAGGCTGATCTGTATTTTCTCATCGATGGCTCAACTAGCATCAACAGACAACACTTTGAGCAAATCCAGGAATTTATGTCGGAGGTGGTAGACATGTTTAGCATTGGCCCCGACAGAGTCCGTGTTGGAGCTGTGCAGTATTCAGATAAGAGGGAAGTTGCATTTGATATCAATGCCTATTCTGATAATGTGAAGCTGAAAAAGGCAATTCATAACATCAAGCAGCTCCGCGGTGGCACTTTGACTGGGAAAGCCCTGGATTTCATCCTGTCAATAATAAAGGAGGGAAGCATGCGTAGGTCAAGCAAGGTGCCCCATCACCTCGTGGTACTGACTGACGGGAAGTCCATGGATGGAGTCCTGAAGCCTGCGGAGAAACTAAGGGCCGAACAAATCACCATTCACGCAATTGGCATTGGGGAGGCTAACAGAACACAGCTGTTGCAAATTGCTGGGCAGAAAGAAAGGGTGAGCTTTGGGCAGAACTTTGATTCTTTAAAAAGCATAAAAAATGACGTTGTTCACAGCATCTGCACTGAAAAAGGTAAGCAAAACAGAAAGTCTGTCCTCTCACTCTTCATCAGTTTCTTCAAACAGACTCACAGCCAGCATGAGAAGGTGTGATGTGACCATGTGTCTGGCTCACATTTTGCTAACATCCTCGATCACCAAGGAGGGATTGAACCCTCACTTTAAACTAATTGCTAAGACTGGAGAATCCCTCTTTAGATGCCCTAAAGTCATCTTGGAGTCATAAGTAAGAAGGTTGCTAGAATGTTGTAGCCTTGACAAAGTCTACTACTGTGGTATGTAAGAGACTGTATTCTATGTGTGAGGGATGTGTGTGTGTACATGTGTATATGTGTTGCATATACATATATGTGAGGGGTGTGTGTCTATGCATGTGTGTATGTGTGTCTACATATATACACATATGCTAACTGAGGTTGATGGGTACAGTCGGAAGAAAATGGGCCCTGATTAGAGTTCTCATTTTTCTACTTGAGTCTCAAACTTCCTCATGTCTAAAATGAGGGTAACATCTACATCTGAGAATCTTTATTAGTTTAGCATCATAAACATCAACTGCTCTTTTTCTATTGTGAATGCGTATCTGGTACACATTTAATTATTTATTTTTATCTAAACACTCATGAATTTTTGTTGTGGCTTAAAAATAAGTAACAGAAGTTAGGAAGAACAAGTTGTAGATTGCTGTAGCTGATTGTTTCTCTTATTAACAATAGCCACTTTTACTAACTGAAGGTGGTGTGTGTTGACTGCTAGTATTAGCATGTGAAAACTTTGTCTCCTAAGAGGCATGGTACCATATTGGTTAAGATATAGGACGTCAGAGTCAAAGAATGAAAATTCAAACTCCAGCATCATCACTGATTAGCTGCAGAACCTATTCTCTGACTTCTTTTCTTTTTTTTTTTTTTTTTTGATCACTACTTCATCCTTAACACACAGCCTGATGCTTGGCATTTTATACAAGTCAAGAATTATGGATGACTCAATTATGAAAAAATAAATGATGCATGCATGCTTGTATGAATACACACTTTGGAAGCTGAAATTTCTCTTTAAAATTTTGGATAATTTTTGATAGATTTCTGACTCAGATTTTCCAGGTCAGCAGACTTCTACTAAAGATAAAATTTTCAAATGGAATAGTAGTTGTTTGAGTTAGTTTTCAGTGGTTTCTGTTTGTGTGTTGACTTCTGTTTTACTGTTTCTATCTATTCTGAGAAGCATACCAACTAATTTATTTCTGATTTTTTTGGATAACATGCAGGATGTGAAGACATGAAGTCTGATATCATGTTTCTGGTGGACAGTTCTGGCAGTATAGGACCTGAAAGCTTCAGCAAAATGAAAACCTTCATGAAAAACCTGCTAGCTAAGATTCAAATTGGCCCAGACAAAACCCAGATTGGTGTCGTCCAGTTCAGTGATTATAATAAAGAAGAGTTCCAGCTTAACAAGTACTTTACACTAAGAGAAATCTCTGAGGCAGTGGACAGAATGTCTCTCATCAGCCAAAACACTTTGACCGGAAGTGCACTAACTTTTGTCAGTCAATACTTCAGTCCTTCCAAGGGGGCCCGTTTTGGGGTCAGAAAGTTTCTCATTCTTATCACGGATGGAGAAGCGCAGGACAGTGTGAGAGACCCTGCTCGAGCTCTTCGAGACAGCGGTGTGATCATCTTCTCTGTGGGCGTGTACGGCGCCAACAGGACTCAGCTGGAAGAGATCAGTGGGGATGGTAGCCTGGTCTTTCAAGTTGAGAACTTCGACCATCTAAAAGAAATAGAAAGTAAACTCATCTTTCGTGTGTGTGCTCTGCATGGTAAGTGACCCTGTTATCCTCCAGGACTCAAAGATGTAAGCTTTTGACTTTATAGGAGGCTGAACAATGGGTTGTACTTCCAGACTCGCCTTTTACTGGTCTTTGGTGTTAACCACAATATAGTATCTTATATATATTATATATAGCTTAGTACATTATGGAGGCATGAAAGAGCAAAAAAGCATGATTAACCTAGTATATTAAGTTATAGATGATTATGTGTCTTGTGTATATATAGATATACATATAGTAGATATACACATGTATTAGGTACAACACGTAAGCTCTATATTAAAACACCCATGACCTGCAGGAAAATTCCAGATTAACAATTTTGTCAGCTAGTTTGGCAACAAAATAATCTGGCTTTGGTGACTTCAAGTATGTTCCAAGATGGTCAGAATTTTTATATTAAACTCCTAACTCTGCATACCTGTTACATAACTGCAAGCCTAGATTTTCCAGAGTCAATTTTAAATCCCAAATTATCCCTTAGAATTGTTTCTTACCTGGGACCATTGTTAAGTAGTAAGTAATTTAACATATGAATTCATTTTCCTTTTGGTTAAATTAAATCCAGTGCTTTGAGCGGCCTCAACCCTACTCCTCCAATGGTCTCTGTATTTTGAAGATCTAATGTATATTTTTATTACTTAACATTCTTTTTAACATATAAACTAGGTGTTTTATATTTGCTTGCTCATGTATCCATCCCTTTGGGAAATTTTAATTTGTCACTTTTCATGATTGCTTGGGGGTCATAATTTTTAACTCGCAGACTATCATGATTTTCAAAATGTATTGAGCAAATTTCAGTTTGAACCAAACAATTGTAATGACTCTTGAATGAGAACGTGGTATAATCCACACATGAAGCTAAAAACACCTGCCCTTTGATATCTATGATGTGCTGTTATCTGTGTTTTGTATGCAACCAAGAGAACAAGCAAAACTATTTTAACTTTGCTCTGTCTCATTCCGTGGACAACACAGAAACCACCTTTGAACGTCATTCTAAGTGTGTGAAGTCTTCAGAAAGCTAACGAAGTGCCTCAGTGTAAACTCTGAGTTTTGGGTAAAAGCTCTAAGATTTCTGTTATAACAGCTTGATTGGAGCTTTTTTCTTTTAAGAATGTGATTCCAGAACTCTTGGATATGTGAAGACTTTCTAAAATGGGCTTTCCTTGAGGCCATAGTCCCACTTTTGAAATCTTCGGGCCTCTTCCTGTCATCTCTTCATGTTGATCAGTATAATTTTGTGGAGCCTCTGCAGCGTGAGATGAAATTTCAGCTGACTCCTACATTAGCTTGATTCATAATATTTATCAGTCATGACTAGTCACCCAGTCTCATGGGTCATTGCTCTAACATCCTACAGCCATAGTCTGGGCTCGTAGAGTCTCAGACTCGAAATTTCGGGGCCTCGCTGACAGCATTGAGAATTAGAGGTAAGTTAGTCAGGCAACAGTGAGGAAAGCAAACCTTAGGAAGGCCTGTGCTTATGATATCAAGGGAGGGAAAAGAAGGGAGAGAGCCCGCATTTTGGAGACCTGGTCAGTGTCTCCTAGTGTGGAAGACGGCTGGGGTCAACCAGGAGGTGACAGGAGCCTTCTCGCCCCTGCATGGGCCTGCTCCTTTTCTGGCCTCTAATTCAGGAGACAAGGAGTATAAATAAACACAGAGAGGCCTAGTGCACGTGGGAAAGTGTGCCTTCCAGAAACTGAGAAGGCAGCTGGAGGCAGAGGGAGTAGGGTAGAAACCCCAGGCTGTATGAAGTGCCCTTGAGCTCTTTAAAATCGCAGACAAGTTTGGTAAATACTAGTCATGTCTCGTGATATATGAACATTGAACTGCCTATAAGGTGGATTTATAGATGGCTGGAGCGTGGGGGTGAAAGAATTCAGCAGCAAGCAAGTAATAGGAAGTTTGGTAGTGAGCAATAAATGTATTCACTCTCCAAAGGAAGAGAGGGACCAGTTTGTAGAAGGTGAGTCTGCATTGGATAGTCAGGGATTGGATTCATGTGAGGTTGAGTGAGAGTGGCAGGTGGGTGAGTTGCAGGAAACTTCTCAGTTTCTCATGTCACTGGAAAATGGTATTTTTTGTTTGTTTGTTTCCCAGGGGCTCAAAGTTCTGGGGTTCTGGGAGACAGAATGCTTTTCTAGTTTCTCACATATTTTGTATGCTCTGGAAAAATGGCTTTCCCTCTTTTCAGACAGCTGTAGGCCTTGCATCCAGGATTCCAAGTGGGTTCCTACGGACTGGGCTGTTGCGGTTGCTGTTTTATTTTTGACATGTTGATTTTCTTTGATCGAGGCCTGCTGTCAAGCACTGGGTAGAAATGCTACTTTTCAGTCTCCCTTACACTAACTACCCTGACATTTCTTTTCAGGTGAAAATCCGCTTAGCAAAAGTCATTACCTATCCCAACAAGACTTAGCAGAACTTGGAGTGGTGTGGCACGTATGGCAGGGTCATATAGAGGAGGGCACGAGTGTCCCTGTGACCATGAGCTGATCAAGTTGTCCATCTCCGAACCTCAGACTTTCTCTGTACAATGGAAGCCTCACTTCTAAGAGCTGAGTGAGCTGCAGTGATGGTCAAATGCCAGTTTGATCCCTTCCAGGCGGCCTACGCAGAATGTACTGCATTCTGTGTGCAGTGTGAATGTGACACTGTGAATGACTGAGATCTGGCAACGCATGCTCACTCTGTATAATAAGCCAAAAATAAGGAAAGTCACTGGGGAGTTGGTACAAGAAAGAATGGACTTTATTCAGGGGTTAACCTCCCAAAGAGAATGGCAGACTCCCTTTCCAAAAAGCCATCTCAGAACTCCCAGGCAAAGACAGGGCTTTTAAGGGAGAAGGAGCCTATGCATTGTATGCAAGATGCAGAGGGAATGCAGGGGTCCACCCTCAATAAGTTATTCATCATCTTGCCTGTGTCAGTGATAGAGCTTGTTAGCAAGAAGTATCTGCAAAAAAGAGTTGTATGTGTTATTTTTTGGTGGTTTCAGGGCACGAAGCTTTTGGCCTCCTTCCATGACTGCTCTCTTCTTTCAGATTGTAAAAGAATTGACCTGTTGGACATCGTGTTTGTGCTGGACCACTCAGGCAGTGTACAGCAAGAGCAAGGAAGCATGATGAACCTAACTATCCACTTGGTGAAGAAAGCGAATATTGGCAGGGATCGAGTTCAGGTTGGTGCTCTCATCTACTCGGACCAGCCTGAGGTTCTTTTCCACCTTAATAAATACACAAACAGATCAGCAATCGTTGAGGATCTGAGGCGGTACAGGGCCACTGGAGGGGGCACCTACACCGCTAGGGCTCTCCAACACGCAAATACCATGTTCACGGAGCAGCATGGCAGTCGCCTCCAGCAAAATGTGAAGCAGGTGCTGATTGTCATCACTGATGGGGATTCTCAAGACCGAGCCCAGCTTGAGGGGGCAGCATTGAGATTACGAGACAAAGGCATCATCATCTATGCAGTGGGGGTAGGCCAGGCCAACCAAGATGAACTTGAGATGATGGCCGGGAATAAAAACAACACTTTCCATGTGGATAATTTTGACAAACTGAAAGATATTTACCTGCCTCTACAAGAAAGCATGTGTCACAGTGCACAAGAGGGTAAGTTGTGGTGTTGTGTTTCTATGGGGATGGCAATGAAAGTTGAAACAGGTGTAAGTCTTGGGTGCCATGAGCTGAACAGTTCTCTGCTTTGGGCTACAGTTTTCTCACCAATCAAAGAAGTACCTATTGAGAAAGAGCCTAAAGGTCACTTCCCACCTTAGTCTACTTTGAGGAGATTTTACAAGGGCGTTTCAGAAACATTCCTGGCAGTTATACTACCCTGTTTCCTTTTTCTTGGCCAAAAAGAACTCTTATTACAATCATGTTATCTGAACCTCGATTTGTGGTACACAGATTGCTTCACTGGAATGCAAATGGGCATCAGTTTCGGGACAAATTCAAATGGAGAGTTTCATGATTTAAACAGATACTTTGTCTTCAAAGATGCAGGGCCATCTGTGTGGGACTAAAAGACATCCTGCAGAGTCATGGAAAGTCCAAGTGGTTTAATGTGCTGTTCTGAATTAGGATGCATATAGAAGAAAGGACTTGGAGTTGAATGGAGGGTAACAGAGACTGTCTACTTGGAACCGTGAGGGAAGATACCCTGGGGTAGGACAGGCTGCAGGCATCACTTCTGAGTGGGGAAAGTTGAGTGTGGCCACCTGATTTTAAAGCAGCAAAGATTGACAAGTCATCGAAGGAGGTCCCCAAGCTTCCTTGGAGGTTGGAATCCTTGCTATGTATTGGCCCAGTGGACTTCAGGGAGCTGTCCCTATGCCCAGTTTGTTAGGCATCAGCAGTTGTCCCATGAAGATTTAGTATTTGGGTTATGATATTTAAAAAAAACCTGTAGTAGAAAAAATGTTCTGGATTTAGGCTGAAAAGGATTTAGAGGTCCAGGTTTTTATGTGTCTCTTAGGTGTCATATTCAGCCTCTGAATTATATTTCTCTGTCTACATAATTGGAATACTTTATCATAAGGTAGTCATGAATATTAACTGTTATTATGTGCCAAAGCTATTTTTTAATGGTTATTCTCAGCACAGATGTAAAGTGGTGGCAGTAATAGCAGTTGGTGTACTAATAATAGTTCCCTGATACTGTTCCCTTGAATGGGGTGAAGGCTTTGATCTCGGTATGTTGAAGGGATTTCTAGCCTTTGTAATGATCTTTTAATGAATGTATTCAATCTATTCAAACATCATGCTTTTCCCCCTTGAGTGGTTTTCAGTACCTTTTTAGAGGAATCATGTAAATAATTAAATTTTGAAACAAATTATATTATCTCTCCCATTCCCACTCTTTTCCTTCTCTTTGAGGGCCAATGAGTGATTCTTTCTTCTGGTAATGTATCTCAATTTGCTAGTAATAGAGGGATTTTGTAAAGCCATGTTCAGTGTTTGAGTAAAGGAAAATTTGGAATGATCTATGTGGAAAATAATTTATCTGTTTTCTCTCGTGACAGTCTGTGACATGCCAGAAGCCGATGTGATTTTCCTTTGTGATGGCTCTGACGATGTGTCTGATTCAGAGTTTGTTACCATGATGGCATTCTTGTCAGACTTAATTGATAATTTTGACATTGAGTCTAAAAAAATGCAAGTTGGTGTAGCTCAGTTTGGGAGCCTGTACAAGGAAATTATTGAATTGGACAACTCTCTGACCACACGCCAGTGGAAGACTCAAATTCAAGCTGTCAGCAAGACCGGTGGGTCTCCAAAAATTGACTTTGCCCTTAAAAAAGTAGAATTTATGTTTCATCCATCTGTTGGTGGAAGAAGAAATGCCGGTGTCCCTCAAACTTTGGTCGTTGTCACGTCCGGAGTTCCCCACACTAATGTGGCAGAAGTGACAAAACTCCTGAAAGACAAGGGGGTTTGTGTTCTGGTTTGGGGCATAGGAGACATTCCTAAGGAACAGCTTCTGCCAATAACAGGCAATTCTGAAAAAATAATCACTTTTCAAGACCTTAATAAATTAAGGACTGTGGATGTGAAGAAAAGAGCGGTTCGTGAGATCTGCCGGAGCTGCGGGAAAGCCAGTAAGTATTCCCTTACTCTTGTTTAAGTGCAGCTTCTTGGTTCTCCACTTCCTAGGATTTCTTAGGGGCTAGTTTTAGCGGAACACATTTTTAGAGAGGTGTATGGTGAGAATAGACCTCTCCTCTGTTTCCAGAAAGTTTGGGATCAGTCAGCCTCCCTCCAGGATGAGAAAAGGGGCACAGAGGCTGGAGGAGGAAGAGTCTCTGAATCCTGCTATCTGCTCAGCCCAGTTCCCCTCTTTGTAGTCAGCATATACTCTTGGCACCTGGAACCCAGTCTCCTATTTCTACCGTCTCCACTTCTTGGAGTATTAGGACAATACCTCATATCCAGAAGAAACTCCCTAAAATAAACATTTACTAATTGGAAGTTTTACTATTTTCCTTGGTTAAATCACCTTGTAAAAATTCAGAACTCTGTGTGTGTGTGTGTGTGTGTGTGTGTGTGTGTGTGCGTGCTGCCGTGTGTGTTTGTTTTCTTCTTTTAATAATGACATTCATATAATCATAACACAGTACATATTTGAACTGCCCTTGGGAAATATTTACTTTCTGGAGGTCACAGACATCAATGGTTGTAGAGTTAGGACACAATCTAAATGAATCCAGTGGACAGGGAGCAAGGAGAATGAATGGAGAGCAGTGGCCCACTTGATAGGATGTCATTTTTCAATTCCAACTGAGAGAAGCCACGTGGGACTCAGATAATGTACATTTGGAGCTGGGAGCTGGGAGAACAGAGCATCAGGAAGTGGCGGTGAAGGATAATACTTCGTGGAAATTGCACAACACGCAGAAATTCCCCAAAGTGTTCTGTTTCTAGAGTGGCTCTGAGAGAAGCCACTTACTTCACAAAGTGTTATTTTGTCCCAACTCTGCAGATCCTCTACATCTCATTTGGGGTGTCCAGCTGGAGGCAGATTACAGTGTGGAGAGAGGTCTGGGCCTGGAACCAGAAAGCGAGGGCTCTTACTTGGATTTGGCTGCAGCAACCTCCTTGAGTCATTCTCTCCTCATGTAAAGTGAGCAAGCCAACAGGCAGAGGGGACCAAATAGCAACTTGCAGATGAGTTGTGTCTGTCCTTTCTGGTGTTGACAGCTTGTTAAACTGGTTGACAGCATGTGCAAACTGGAGATTTCACATTGATAATGTAGATTTCGGCTTCACTCTGAAAACTCAGATGATCTGACAACACTGCCCGCCGTCCCATGTGGCTCCCTCAGCTGGAGCCGAGCAGTGAGCAGATGGCACCCTTGCTGTTGATTTATTTTCCTCTACCCTGCCCCCCTGACTAATTTATATTACCCACCTAGCCTTTCCAACCACCTGTGTTTGTCACAGCTAGATTAAAAAATCCCTAGGGACAACTCAGATCTCTAATATGTTATGATTCTATGAATCATAGTATGTCCTCATTAAAAGAAGAAAATATGTAGGTGTGTACATACACATACACATGGAGAAATAGAGAAAGCCAGCCACTGAGAGAGACTAAATCAGGGTTGGAAATTCAAATAGCTATTGCCGGGGGGTGGTGCATTCTGATGGATTAGTGATTACATCTGCTCCCTCTGGTCAAATGCAGTCCACATACACCCCAAGGACCTGAGTTTGAGGCCCTGGACTGGGGAGGACACTGAGGTGTACAACTAAAATTAAAATGCTTCTTTTTCCTCTCTCTTCCTGCCTGCTTACCTACTCATCTTCATTCCTGCCTGCACTTTTCCTTTTTTAAAAAGTAGCTACTGGGACGTATAATGCTTCCAAGGGGACAGAGGAAACACCTTAGTCTGAGGTTGATGAAGCAGCATCTTCCTTACTGGACACATTTGCCAGCTACTAAAAGATCCTCCAGAACTCGCCACAGCTGCTCAGCTATTTTCTCCCAGCCTACCCCTCCTTTCTCCAATCTACATGTTAATCTTGTCTTGTATCCCTTGACCACCAGATTGCTTTATGGACATAGTGGTCGGGTTCGACATTTCCACTCATCTGCAGGGACAGTCATTGTTCCATGGTCACCCGCTGCTGGAATCCTACCTCCCAGGCATCTTGGAAGACATCACCGCCATTAGGGGGGTGAGCTGTGGGGCTGGCACAGAGATGCAGGTGAGTATGGCTTTTAAGGTGAACAATGGCCAGAAGTTCCCTGCCAAGTTCCAAATCTACCAGAAAACAATATTTGAAAGTCTGAAGCAAGTCACCGTCAATGGGCCAACTCATCTGAATGCACAGTTCTTGCAGTCACTGTGGGACACTTTTAAGGATGAATCTTCATCTCAAGGACAGGTATTCCTGTCACATTCTGTTTCTCATTCCACAGTCTTTCACTTGTTTCTCCCTCCCCCATGATGTATTTTGTTTTCACATCACCCCATTCTCTGCTTGTCCCTTTCACTAGGTGCTTCTCATCTTTTCGGATGGTCTTGGAGGTGAAAGCATCACAATGCTTGAAGATCAATCTGATGAGCTCAGAAAAGCAGGTACTGGGTTGGAAATGTAGATGAGGAAGCATGGATTATACTGAAGGGTCTCTGTTTCTCTGGTCCCCTAGACTCTGGCCACTTGTAGTGGATGCCCTTGGTGTCCTGCCCATATCCCCTTGGGCAGTAAGTCCACATACTCATCCACCAGTGCTGCAATTGCTCTGGCCAAATGCTTACACTTGAGACCTTCTACAGACATGTGCCCTTGGCCTCCACCTAGACCTGATAATACTTCAGGTGCAGGATGAAGTTTTACTATGACCCACCGGGGGCAGGCCAGGACAGTCCATAATACAGGGGTACGAAAGTCCATCACCCTTGCCTCAAGTGAGTCAACTCTGGTACAATCTACACCCCAGAGTCCCACATGAATG
>RJWH01002844.1:0-197740 GCA_004363575.1 Solenodon paradoxus
TATAGCTTCTTTTCATCAAATCTGCAAAGATCTTCATTCCTAGCCCCCTTTTTCTCTCTCAATGCATAGTGATATGCATATTGTCCCCGTGACCATATACTACAGACAGAGCCCACCTGCAATAAAAGCCTCTGATACATCACATGTACAAATACTGTATCCCAAAGATACCACTGCTCAGAATGACCTGCACTGAGTGAAAAGTGGTAACTCTGCCACCTGAGACTCAGGTTGTTGAGAGGCCGATGCACATGCAGTCATTCAGGGACAAAGCTGCATCAGAAGCTAGAAATAACGCCATGTATTCATAGTTTGTAAAGTTAGCTTTTATAGTTTTGTATGAAGTCATTTCTTGCATAGAACAGAAAACCAAAAATGATGAACGTCATCTTGATGAAATCAAAGAATAACAGATGTTGCCATCTCTAGTGATTTATAAATACAAGACATAGTAACTTAAATGTTTCTTCCTTACTGACCTTTTAAAAATCTCAATGTTTCCAGGGTTGAACTTGAATCAGACAAGTCATTTCTTCATTTTAGGTCACGGCTGACTTCACGGCTGTGAGATCTGTGCAGGAGCCCAGAGCTGAGGCTGAGAGATCCGTGTTGGGCTTCGTGTTCCACTGCTGCCACATTGAAATTCTCAATCATGTTGTCTTTAAACTTGTGCTTTGTAAGTGAAATATGTGGAGGAACCCAGAGGTTACGTTTAATATTCGTGTCCACGGTCATACTTTCCAGTCTTATTTACAAATAGATTCATGATGCTCAGTGAGCAAAATATTCTGGCGGAGCCACAGGGATGAGAGTCCAGCAATGTAAAGCCAACACATGTACTGGGCGTCTGACCGCAGCCAGGGGGGCCGCTGACAGCCCCAGCAGGCCCTTCCTAGTTGAACCAGACCTTGTTTCAGACCCCGAGAAAGACAGTGACATGCTAGTCACACTGATGAGCAAGGAATGCTATCATAGCACATTTTATTTGTGTGGCTTCCCTAAACGAGTCAGTGACAATGAAAATGATGACATTGAAAGAAAGGAAAAGACAGGGTAACTTAGACCTCATTGTTCTCTCTACAGCTCCACACTTAGCAGTCAACTAAAGATAGTTTGTAGAATATGTGTGTATGAACAAGTGAAATAAAAACAGCAGATTTCGTTGTGTGCAGGGTTTCCACCACTATGGTAAAAACCAAAATACATGTGCATGTCGGAGTTTGAAATATGGCACATGTAACTTTGAGAATCTTCCTGGGAGCTAAATGCTCTTCTATTTGCATTTTAATTTGACCTGACGGTATAACAATAATGGTACATTTCAGAGTAAAATTTTTAAACGTGAATTTTTCTTAGAATGGCATTAAACGGCAACTTTGAAAGAAGTAAAACACCATGACAAATGGAGAACGTGGCTACAGAAGACAGGAAACAGCTTCATCCTTTAGTACGTTTCTCCTACTTTGTAAGCAAGAAGCCCCACATTTTCAGTTGGTACTGAGTCCTACAAATTACATAGTTGGCCCTGCTCAAGGCTTAAATAAGTGCACAGATGCGCGGTGCTGGAAGGACTGTGTTAAGTGTTCGCTCCAGGAAACAGCACTGTGTAAGGGAGCAGCCTACTAAGGGCAAAAGTGACTGAAGACACTGGGAACACATAAGGCTTCCCTGGAGTTGGACTTCTGTCACAATTGGCCTAGAAGTTTGCTTCTTCGGAGGACAGTCTTGCATACCTTCCTTCCCTCTTAATTCACTCTGTCGCCTGCTGTCTACGCAATGGGCACCACTGTGATCTGACCACAGAAACAAAGGAAAACCCAGCTTGAAAGTAGTTCTGGAGAAGTGACAATATTTATTTTTCAGATAAGCATATAATCAAATAACCAAATTGAATGCCTCTCTTCAGAAAAAAAATCACTATTTTTTTTAGATTTTTGTGACCTCTTTGCCCTTAGTTAAATATATAATAAAACAGAAAGTTCAGCTATAAAAACTCAAAGGGTGTCTCAAACCAGACCAGTGATCAGGATATCTTGACATAGAAAGGAGGCCGTGGGAGGATGACAAAAGAATAAACCACCTACGCAGGTGAAGCAGAGATGAGTGAGCTTTCTGTTCTCAAAGTATAAATGAATCCAGTGGAGCTTAGATTATCTCTCAGTTATCACTAGGCAGTTGTAAGAATGTTTAAAGATCTGGATACAGTTTAATTCCAGTTGGAATTAAAGCAGGAATTCAAAATAATTACTTATTTTACAATTAGAGGAGATTTTTAAAATTTCACTTAGTGAAATGGCGATCTGGTATATTCAGATAGGAAGGAACATAAATGACTTTATGCTAGTACCTGCCGATCTTACAGCAACACACAGGGCCGACTCGTGAGGTCTGTCTAGCAAAAGTCAAGCAAGGAAGAAATAATCGCTACAGTTCAATGACTTGTGCTTTTATTTCCTCTGAGTGTGAGCACTGTGACATGCCATTCTAAGGTGAAACACACGCTGTCTGTACATCTTAGTTACATTCTTAGTTATATCGAAATCTATTTTAATCCCTTGATCATCTCAACTCCTCCACCTGAGTCTGTCCATCGTAGAGACGAACTTGCCTGACTTTTTGTTCATAAAGTTCAAGATAGTTGAAAACTATTTTGGGTTTCTTTCTTAAATCAGATTTCAACTTTGATTTTTTAAAGGTTAATAAGTTAGCACAGTGGTCTGTTGTGTCAACAGGGCCCTAGAACAAAATTAATCATGAAAGCAATATCAAAAGGTCAAAGGAAGAAATTGGAAATGCTATAATAAGGAAATTACAGAGCCTGCTCTGTGTGCTTCTAAGGCACTTTAATTCAAACGCAGAAGCATGACAAAAAAAGGAGATGCTATTATGCAATGTAGTTGCTAAAAGGGAAAAGTAACATCAGAAACAAGGGGTAGAGGAAAAAAATTCAATGGCTCTTGATGGTCCCGTTATGCTTTAGAGGAGAAACTCTGACAGAGGTAGGAAGAGAAAGGAATCTCTGTTAACAAATGATTTTTCTTGTGTGTTTGGTGAAGTGAATGCAACGTGCTGCATTGTCTGCTGCAGAAAATGCCAACAGTCATGACTTCAGCACTGAAGACTCTGAATGTCTGGACTTCCATCCAAGTGTAAGTAAGATGAATGCTCAGTTCACAGGGCGACAAGAACAAGGTAGGGCTACAGAAGTTGAGAACAAGGCCGGAGCAATTTCTTCTGTTTGCTTCTAACTTAATTATCTGGTGCTGGTTGTTAGCAATTCCAGTGTGTTCACGAAAGTCACAAGTCACAGTGTGTGTCCCTCAGCAAAGGGAAGAGGGTGGAGGTAGTTTCACAGCCTGAGGGTCTGTGTGTGCACGTGCTGGGGACAGGCAGTCCTTCCCTCAGTCACGTAGAAGTAGAGACAAGGTGATGTCATGTGATTGGTTGACAATATCCTGTGCCATGCTGGCAGACTAATGCTCCCTTTCGCTGGCAAGAGATTGGCATTTTCTCCCCAACTTATTTGTCTTCCATAAAGCTTAAGAAACCATATGATTATGGTTCACGATTCTTTCTAGACTCTCAAATGTCCAACAAACAAACAAGGAAACAAAACCTTAGCCACACAAGTAAACACTAGAAGGTAAAAACCGAAACAAATCCTCAAAATAGCCTGTATAAAAAAACAGAACTTGATCTCTACTAGAATATGAAAGATTAAATCTTTAAGGCAACAACAAGAAAAACAGTTGGTTATTTTCTTGAAGTGGTTTCCTGGGTTATCCTTTTTCTTAGTAGAAACTTGTTGACAAAATATTTGAACTAAATACCACCCCAACAGAGAAACTAGTGGACAATACACTGATAGCTTTCCTTACACTTCTCTGTTCGAACGCGGCTAATGGCTCCCTGTTGCCTGTGTAATTAGATACAAGTCCTCTCAAAAAAGCATGCATTAGTAAAAGCCCTACTGCTTTGGAGCAAATGTCTGCAAACGTAGTGTCTGAAAACAACACACATATTGTATTAGAGTTTCTGAGTCTAGAGTTAGGAATCCAAGCAGGGGTCCACTGGTCCTCTGCTCACAGTCTTCTTGGGTTGCAATTAAATTGATGGCCAGAACTGGGTTCTCATCAGAGGCCTGGGTTGGAAGGCTCCATTTCTAACCTCCCTGGGATTGTGTAGAAGCAGTTTCCTGAAGGCTGAAGAGTTTGTGACCCATGGCAGCTTGGTTCTTCAGAGGCAGGTTTGGAGAGAGGAAATGTTGTCCCTCCGTAGTAAGTTCCCATTGTCCTTTTTAGGAATTACTCAACCCTACTACTTTCTAGATGTACTTTTTCTTTTTAGTATTCTAGAAAAACGACTATTTATGCTCTTTGCTTGAATTCTTCCTTTCATTCTCAACCTTCATATTTTTGCATTGATTCTTCTCCTTGAAATTCCTTCTTAAAACATTTACATTTATCTAAATGCTACCAAAGTCTGTGCACAATTCCTTTTTTTTATGCTACAGGTTGTAATATGCTAATACTTATGATAATTGTCAATTTTCTGTCCATTTTTGGTTCATTTCAGCATAATCATCTTTAAGAGGCACTGACTTCCTCCCAAAACAATCATCTCCAAAAGAGCCTGGGTCTGTGCTCCAAGCTCTACCAGTTCTTTAACTCATTACTCCTTTCCTTTTTTTTTTTTTTTCCTTACCTTCTCAGACTTGTTCTGTCTTCAAATTACAGCTCTCTATCACTTCCTCAACCTGAAGAGGACACTTCTCTATTCAGATTGTCATTGTGTGGTTGGTTTTCCAAATACCTCCCCTGCTCCAAGTTGGAGCTGCCCTCACTTGCTGTGACTCGCCTTCCATCCAGTCCTCTTCTCTCCACTGTAAATGTTGGCTCTCACCTTCAGTTCCTCCCTTCATTCAGGAAGTACTCTAACTTTGGGGCGTGATACTCAGAGAAAACTGATTTGCAAATCACTGGGCTTCATTCCCAAAGTGTGTCTGAGTCCATCTGGTATGAACCCCAGGAATTTACTTTTCTCTTTTTTTCAAGCACCATTGGGATCTGTGGTGCAGATGATTTAGAATCACATTCTGAAAAACAAGAGCCTACCAATTCATAACCCTACTTTCAAATTTCAGAATTTTCTGATTTCTCAAGTGTCCTACTTCACACTTATCTCAATCTCAGCAGATGATTTAACCCTTCAGATAATTAACATTCCTTTAGATTATAACCATGTAGGGAGATCACAAAACTTCTACTACCCATATAAATGAAATCATATTGCTTTTTTTGGGGGGGAGGGGAATTATTTTTAATCAATGTTTACATATTAAAAAGCACAGAAATTTTTCATATACTATTAGTATATTTTCAAGTATAGTTCAATGTGTTTTGACAAATGTCTTCATCTTGATAACTGACACCCTGATAAAGATTTGGAGCATTTATATAAACACAGAGAATTTCCTTTTGGGTCAGCCTTCCTCCCCTTGCAGATGCAACCACTATTCTCATTTTGATCCTTATACATTGTTTTTGCCTGATATCCAAGGAATCAAGATGAATTCTTATGAAGTGGGTTTCTTTATCTCTAGTTTCATTTATTCAACGTAATATTTTTGAGATACAGTCATGATTGGCCTTGGCAGTCTTTCACAGTTTTGAAATACTTCCTGTGTTTGAGAATCAAAATTTATCCAAATCACTTTCAACATGTATAGTGCATTCATCTAGAGAACTTCGAAAAATACCAAACTCACACCCACCTTCAGAGTGGGTAGGGAAGGAGAGTCCCAGCAGAGAAACCTGCACTAGCAAAGGCAAAGAGTTCCAGTTTTCTTTCCTGGCTCTTCTACGCTACATTTCCCTGAGTCTTTAATCCCCATTTCTTTCTGCTTCCATCAGTCACCATACTTCACAATAAGACTCCTCCTGAGAAGACTGGAAAGTCTATCCTTTGCTGTGGCCATTCTGTCTAGCTCTATTAACTCTCTGGCCCCTTTTCTACTTAGATGATGCCAATCATTTCCCAAGTTATACTGGAGTCTAATCAAGCTTTTTCAACACAGTTCTCCAAATGCTCCAGAAAGTCCCTTTCAACAAAGTGTCCACAGCAACCCATCATTTTGAAAACATTTATAAATCATCAAAGCTGTTACTAACCACAGAGAGGCCTAGCAGGTGACTCAGACTGGTACAGAAACACCATACCTAATATTCTAAGAAGCTAAGCTTTGAGCTTCTCCTAAGTTTTTCACAGCTAAGATCTCAATCATCCGGAGTAGGCCTTCGTGAGAATCTCGCCCAACTTCTGCTTTTCCTGAAAGGAGGCCAAACTAGCCAACCGAGTTGCTTTCTAAGCAGTAATATTCAGGCCTCAAACTTCTGGGACTCTTTCCACTATATCATGTTGTCTTCTTCTTCATCGAAGATGTATGGTAGGGACCTGGAAGGCATTGTAATAGCTCAGTTTGTTGTCTCGTAGAGCGTAGATCAAAAACTTGCTATATTTAAACATGCATCTTTACCGAGGAATCCCTTTTACAGGCATTAGAAAAAAGCAAGTGCACTTCTTTTTTAAAAAAAAAAATTAGGATAATTCATCTCCTGAGAGCACTGCTACCCTGTCAGGACGTATCATACTGTGGCTGAAATTACAAAAAAGTCAGACAAGGTCATAAATGGTGTTTTGAAATACAGGTTTTATTATTACTCAGGTAGAGAGAGGCCAATAAATCAGGAAATAATTGGCAGCAGAAGGACTGTTTGTTAGACTCACAGGCCCAGTAGGAGGGCATGAAGGGGCCACATGGGGAAACACCAGGGTTGATGGGGGGCAGTAAGAGAGGGAACCCTGGTAAAAGTTTGACTGTGGTTTTGGTGGGGAAGAATGGGCAAGGCATGGAAACTAGGCTTAGACTTGGCTAGTGTGAATCACTTCAGGGGGCTCTGAGGCTCCTGGTCCCTGTCTGTCCCTGGGATAGTTAGAGAGCAGGAGAGTGACCCAGAAAATGAGAGTCCAATAAAAGAGGGGCTTGGGGATTTGGATATCAGAATACTGTGTTCCAACATTCAGAAATGACCAGGTCCGTCACAGCTGAAGCATGTCTGCAAACAGGATCCTTTCAGGTTTGAGGAATGACCACCAGGGGAGAAAGAAAGAGAATGGTCTGCATCGTCACCAGTGATGTGTCCCTTTTCACTGAACTCTGAGTAAGAACTTAACTAGCTCAAGTATATTACCACAGTCTCCCCCCGCCCCAGAGTCCTCGATCCAATAATTAGTGGCCCTTTTGGAGAGCACTGCTTGAGTCTACCTTCCATGCAGAGTCTCACAGGGCTTCTTGGAGCAGGAGACTGGAAGAGGGCAGTGCCTCCTAATGAGGGAGGTTTTGAGAGCTTGGATGATCACGGGGAGGAACTCCATGCCCTGTTTCAAAGGGGCATGTGCACATAGTGCAGGTGACACCTGTGCTTTTCAAATAGCTGTGAGTGGAAGTTCTGGAATCCTGTTCTTTCGGGTGCTCATTTCAAAGAAGAAAGTGCCTCTGAATCTGGGCAGGAGACCAATTTTCAACGGAAGCTGAATTTCAGTCTTATGTAAGTCTTCAACTTGGGGCTGTTAAAAGACAACTTCAAGCTTCCAAATTTGAAGTTTGAAACATAGCTTACATTAGTGACATACATTTCTAGGCACGCCATTTGAAAGACATATATATTATTTTGTGAATAGAGTGATCTACATTGGCCGTATTTTGTTTTATTTTTTTCTGAAAATGACTAGAGTAGAAGTAAGAATTTTGAATGATAGCAAAAAGTCAAGAATACACATTAAAAGACAACAAACACAAACGGCTCATCATAATCAACTTATTGAGGGAACCAATGTCATGTTGGACATTGTGGCTGATAAATGGCTTTGATCAAGTGGCAAGGTGACCCCAGACAGTAGTCAAAACAAAAGCTGATACCCTGACCTCCGACTTCTCACTGGTCACCTCTCTAATTCTCAGTGTCCTATATAAAATAAGACCGTGTGGCTATGTATTTTAGACAAATATTTGTAAGGTGGTGAAATACATGGAGCATAAAACTTATCATCTTAAACTGTAAGTGCAGGCTGACTGCATCACGTGCATGCAGGTCGCTGTACAATGTCCCTGCCATCCAAAGAGCTGTCCCAGCAAAATAAGCAAATGCATTCCATTCTCTCTCCTCCCAGCCCCTGGCAACCATGCTTCTACTTTCTCAATAAATTTAATGATTCTGAGTATTTCAAAAAGACAAATTACACAGTATTTGTCCTTTCGTGTTTGAATTCTTTCTAAAACTTAGCATAAAGTTTTCAGGGTCCATCCCTGTAGTAGCCTGGGTCAGAAGTCCCTTCCCTGTTCCACAGTTTGTCCTCCATTGACGGATGTACCTATGGATGCTTGGGTCACTTCTATCTGTTGGGTCCCGTGAATAGTGCTGCTGTGCATATGAGTGAGCAAATATCTCCTTGAATCCTTACTTTCAATCTGTGGGATACATACCATAAAGGAGAATCGCTAAATCTAATATGGTTATGCTACCTTTAAAACATTGAGGAAACATGTTTTCCACAGTGGCTACACCATTTTACAGTCTCAAGATTGGACATTTTTAAATGTCCCTTCCACATCTAAAATAGATCTAGGGCCCAATCTTTGTGTTTCAGTCATCTCTTTAAGTCATTTCCTCTTTAGGGGGATATCTTGCTTGCCATGGAATAAATGTTTTTTGTTTGTTTGTTTGTTTTAACTCCAGAAATTCCTTCTGTTCTCTCCTTATCTGACATGTGGGTTGTATGCCTTCTAGCACCTTAGTTTTTACCAGTATCAAATCCTAATTACCTTTTAAATGAATTATTTATTTTTCTTGAAGAAATGAGCTCCTGGAGGCAGCAAGTGCTTGGTACAGAATAATCCAACAGCAAATATCTGTTGAATGAATGTGTAAATAGAATGGAATACACAGGGTCACATAATCCAAATGACAATTGAGGGGATTGCAAATAGCAAAATTGGAGAAGCATACAAGGTATTTTCCTGGAGAGGATGAGACTCAAATAAAAATAATGATAAACATAATAAGAAAAAATGTCCCTAACAAATGCTGTCCCAACAGCTAGGGAGGACCTTCTCCCATGGGAGCGTCTCTAGGACAGCTGGTTTGACCTTCTCATTCCTGTGGCCTGGCATGCCCAGAGCATGGGCCAGCCTTCTGATTTCCCACTGACATGAAGAGCAGGAGGGGCATTGAATAATCATCCTGGGTGGAGATAGAAGGGCTTTCTCCATGCTCCCCTGCTAGACAGCAGAGAAAACACCTCCTTGGTGCTGGAAAGGACTTTAGATTTCAAGAATTCAGAGCCCTATCATCTTCTGCCATTTATCTGCGTTCCAGAGAAGGGACGAGCCTGTCCCCAAGCCATATAGAAAGAAGGCTGCGTCTGGGATCTAGACAGGGGCTCTTGCACAGGCTCTAGACACAGTTCCAAACTCTTTTTTTAAACCCTACAGAGACTTTAGTGCAGGTCCCTGATTCAGAGACTCAGAATTAAGTTGCTTCCATCCCGGGCAAATAAAAGGCCCAGAGTGGTGGGCAAGTGATGTTATCTCTGGACCCAGACAGCAGGACCCAACCCTCGTGGGACAAGAGCCCTCCGGCCAGGTTGGGTTTGCGCATTCGCAAACCCCTAAAAGGAGGGTAAGTGGGCGAGGGAGGGTGTGGCGCACTTTGCCGGTGGGTGGGGCGGGACCTGCGGCCAGCACCTGCTCCCAGGCTGCAGGGGTGGGCGGGGCCGGCGCTGGCCTCTGCTCTGAGGACCAGCCCTCAACCGGTCCCGGTGCAGGTGAGCGCGACCTCAGAGCTGCCCAGAGCCTGGAGGAGCAAGGTACTGGGGTTCTGCTCCATGGGGTGTGGGGACATAGGGCACCTGAGTCTGGTGGTGAGCAGAGCTGGAGAACCCCGGATCCTGGCCAGGGGTAGGGATGCACTGGGCGAAAATAAAAGCCTAGAATGCCCAGAGTTTTAAAGTTTGGAGGGTCTGGACCATCCATCTCAGCTGGTGCCTTTTCAAGACCAAGACTGGAATCTCTGGGGGTTTTGGGGGACAGAGTTCATCTCTGACACTATTGCTACCACCCTGGGGCTGCATTCCTAGCTCTCCAGCTTCACTCTGGACTTTACTCCCAGAAAAATTCTGAAGACCACCCACATCCTCCCTCCACAACCAGCAGCCAACAAAACTGCCCCCCAGCCCCGCCTCCCCTTTGTTTCTTGTTTCCTTTGTTTCTCTATGATGGCTCTAGCAAACTGCTTTCCAATTGTCTCTACACTTCTAAATTGTATGCAAAATGTCTGTGTGTCCTTATGTGCATTTTTCTGAGGGCTTCCAGAGATTGTGTTTGGTTCTCACAAAAATCAGTGGCTAAAATCACAACTTTGGACTCACCAATGTGACTTTTTAAAGCAATTTTGTTTTGTTGTTTTATGTATTTTTGTTTCCATTTCTGCATGCTTTTTAGGATGTTGAATTCACATCATACCCACACCAGAGTCCTGGCTTTACCTTGTTCCTCCTTTCTTCTCTCCCCTCAGCCTCCTGTTTGGTAACACTGTCTTGTTTCCTGTGCTTTTTGTTGAGTTTTGCCTGTTTTTTTTTGTTTGTTTGTTTCTTTATATTCCATCACCTCCAGTTCCAGCCAGGTGGTGCAAAAGGTCATAATTCTTTTTTAACTGCATGGAATGCCATTGAGTATATAAACCACAGCTTCTTTATCCAGTGGTCTATTGAGAGACATTTAGGTTCTTTCCAGGTCTCGGCTATGGTGAATTGTGCTGCTATGAACTGAGGGTGAAGATTTTTTTTCTGATTTGTGTATTTATATTTTCTGATTCTCTGCATATACATGCCTAGCAATGGGACTGTTGGATCAAATGGTGGCTCATCTTTATTTTTTGAGGAGTCCATACTATTTTCCAAAGTGGTTGTACTAATTTACATTCCCACCAGTAGTGTAGGAGGGTCCATTTTTTCCACACTTCCTCCAGCACCTGTTGATGCCAGTCTTTTTGATACGGGGCCATTCTCACTGCTGTGAGATTGGTTTCTATTTGCATCTCTCTAATGATGAGTGAAGTAGAACATATTCTGTGTGTCTATGAGTTTGTGTTCAACATGGTAACTCCTAACTGTAATTGCATCACATAGTCTAATTTGGACATTGGGAGTCAGGGAAGAGACACACCTTGAGGGGCTGGGGAGAGGGATTCCTTCAGGATTCAGGAAGAACCCACCTGACGAATTTGTCTGGATGAATAATTATGTTGTCTTTCACTAATACAAGATCAAATTAATTTACAAACATGTAGCAGAGGAAACCAAGATGAATCTTGGTGATGAAAGGTCTATCCAGGTTTCTACTTGGTAGACAAATATGACCCCAATGGGGAAGAGTCCAAAGACGCAGGGAAGGGAAAGGGTGCAGCGCTCCTGATCTACTGGCAGTTTGGGAGGAGGGGAGGATGGATGTCAAGTCAGAATTGAAGTCGCACTAGAGAAACCCAGGGTGTGGGGAGAGGCAGGGAGCTGTGGTGGGTGGAGATTGTTGGATGATGGGTTCGCAACAAAACTAAAGACCCCCTAGAAAAGTAATATTTCACTAAAATTTCAATTTATTTGCTCCCAGCAAATGTGCAAGAACGTTCTATAGATATAAAGTAGAACCTGTTGCCCCTTGAATAGACAAAATGTCTGGTCATGTCTTCTTTCCCACAGTATCCTGGAACCCACTCCATGAGATTCACGGGTCTGCTGGCCTAGGAAAGAGGTGGTGTCAAGATTAGCTCAGACCTACATATTGGTTATGTTGGAGCTTATTAGTTCATTATTTCTAGTTCATAAAGAGTCATTCTAGGCAGTCGCCACTTCTTCAGAACTGAGATTATTCTGGTAGCCAAACCTAGGGACTATACCATGTCGTTCTTTAATGTCCTTTGAATGCAAATGAGGCCTCTGTGCACAGGATTCTGGGAGTATGGAAGAAAGAAATGACCTCATTCTACTTTACTCCCTGCCCTGTCCGTGTTTGTCTGCTGTTCTGACTGGGAACATATTTTGTAAACTCAAACCATTCTCTTGCTGAGGCTGTGGAAGAAGGCCTGCATTTCTTTCTTGACCCCTCCTCCCTGACCCTTGGCCCCTCTTCATGAAATCCCAAATTGCACTGTTGTTTTTCAAAACAATAGGATGATAGTTTCTACCCACAACCTGTCTTTTCCTGATTTGACTGTCCTTTAGCATGATCCTGCAACACAGCAGGGGGTTTATTTTGCAAGGATGCAGACTGCCATTTTCCTCCTTTAAAAGTCACTGAAGAAGCACACTTTATATTTTGAGAAAGATAGTTGATTCTTCACTAACCTTCAGCGCATTAATTTTGCTGCTGATGACTCATTCTGTCATGTCATCAGCGAATATTTTCTGAGCAGCTTGTGTGTGTCGGCCCCGCGTTCCGTGGTGACTCCATCTTTCTGCTTTTGTGGAGTGGACAGAGGGGCGGCATGGACTTGGATTTCTCTTCCCTTCCCTTGCTCTTCCTTAAAACCCAAGAGGAATTTACTAATCTGGATGATTCTTAGGGGGTATTGCCAAAACAATCTTCACATCTCTATTACAAAAACACTTGCAAACTTGATTTACTAAGAACTGAAGTCCTCAGGGACCCCTTGACCAGGACCATTTTCTTCCACTTTTAAAGTACAGTCTTCTCTTTGTGCATGGGCCCCTGGACGGCGTTTGGCCAAGGAAAAAGCTGTCTGTTGTGGTTCCCCACCAGCAGAGCCCTCGTGCTGGTCAGCAGTGCCTGATTCTCCTCCAGGGCTCAGGAGGGGAGAGGTGTATGAAGACTGTGTCCACAGAGAGTAAGTGAACTGGACGAGGACTGAGGATTTGCTTTTGATCAGTAACACGTGTCCCTGGAGCTCTGGTCTCTCCTCCAGTGACAAGTCCCACACCCCTGAGCTCTTCTCTTCCCTAATCACACAGAATGTGAGCAATCAAGGTTTAAGTGCTTCTGATCTAAGAGAGATCTCGAGTGTACATTCCAGTCAATCAGCAAAAAGAATTCTCCTCGTTCTGGACACATGAGGTTGATGCAGTCGGAAGGCAGCTCTACTCCACACTGAGGCTGGTTTTAGTACCAGAGGGGACCACCGACGGGGTCATGATGCGGTGTTTATGACATGCTAGGCACCCTCCAGCACACTCGCTTAACCCTCTCCTAACCTAAAGAAGTTGGTCCATATTGGTGACATTTTAGCCCTGAAACCCACATGCCAGATGTCTGATTTATTGAGCTCTGCAGAGAGACGGTATCTGAGTGAAAGACTTGGCAAGTCACGAGCACCGGCTCCCCTCCTTGCCCACTTGTCCTGAGATGTCACCCAGCTCTGTGGACACACTGCCCCAGCCTCTTTCTTGGTTCACAATGAACGAGCCCTGTAGCCCCGAGTGCTGCTTTCTATGTGCCTCAGTTTCCCCATCTTGAAATGGGAATGATCACAATAGTGCTTACCAGGCACTGTGAGGATTAAGTGACTTTTTACATGGGAGACATTCTGAGTGGTGCTTTGTGCACCGGAGACACTATTGTTTTTGATATTAGCTCTCTTTTTACAGCTTTATCTGCCAAATCCCCTAAAATGGCAGCCACACTGGACGACCAGAGCTCTGCTGCCCCCACAGAACGCTGTCGCGTCTCTGTACCTCTGCACGTGCTCTTCTCTGGGCCTGGAATTCCTTTCCCTTTCTCTTGCGAGGTTCAGCCTAAATCTCCCTCCTAAATGACCTTCTTTTAGTATCATCTCCTCTCCTCCAGGTCTCTGATCCCCTGTTCTTTCTGATCTCAATATCCTTGTTCCATCCATTTATTCAAGGACTTACCAGTCAGAGAGCAATGACCTAATATTTATGGAGCCTTCTTCTGTGCCTGGAAATGTTCTTTGTGTTCTTGCTTTTCTTTCTTTTTTGACATGTGGACAACTTCTTGAGTTAAGGTTATATTTTGTTAAAATTATTTCCCATCCATCTCCTCCAGCAGACGCTAATCGTGCTTTACAACTGTGTGCATTCATTTTCACATCTCTGGGACCTAGCAGAGGGGTCTCTCCACTCCACACAGTGAGCACCCCGTAAATGTACACATGGGTGCATTTTACCAGCAGCTATTTACACCTGAACAATCAGCTCACTGAAGTCATTCTTTTCAATCTGCTTGAGTTTCTTATGGAAGAAATTCACTGTCAACATTTTAGAAAACACTGCTCATCAAAAAGAAGGAGGTTAAAATCCCACCCCTCCTAGTCCTGAGAGTTTAAGGAGCTTGCTAGGGACACACAGTTTCTTAGTGACTGAAGTGAGGACCATGGTCAGGCTGCCTGGGGACTGAGCCCAGGCACTGAACAGGGTGTGACACAGCTGCTTTTCCTCCCTGCCAAACACACACCCACGTGAACAAAGCGTGTTGGCTACTACAGTGGCTGGAAGAACTGAAACTTGAAGATGAAACCTACCATGTAGATATCACATTGCAACCCGTGAAATCTGAATTTCAAAAATGTCTCTGTCATCGGACTTGTCATGCCTTCCTGCTTCCTGTTGCATTGTTTTTAGAATAATCCAGATTGAGAGGCAGCAGGTTAGGGTTAGGCAGAAACATGGGATCAGATCCCGGCCCTGCCATTAGATGTGCTGTAAGAGAAATCTGCATAACCTTTCTCAGTCTTAATATCGTCTGTGAAATAGATAATAAAAAATAATGTGACATATATGATATATATCTATTTATATATACAGATGTTGATTTATAATGAGGTACAACTTAAGTCTAAATAATGTTATGATGTACTGTTCTTTCAATAAAATTAAAAAAAAAAAAAAGAAATGTTCCTCCGTGTTGTGTAAAGTTTAGAGAGCACACATTGGTCCAGTGTCTCCTGTGGAACTGGCAGTGGGCCTGTTGTTAAATCTCCGGTGGTGATACCCTGTGGCTGGCTCAGACCGAAATCTCACCAAATTGTTTTCCTCAACCACACAAGATTCCCAGGCCCCATCCTTCATTTTCATTCTTATGGCAATTAGCTTTCATATTATTTTTAGATGTCTTTGTAACTTGCCTCACAGTCATTGTCTTAGAAGCCCCATCTCTTCTCCACAGGGTTTCTTTGAGATTAAGAGAAAGAAGAGGCACATTTAGGATGTGAGAGCAATTTTCACTTAAGAGGAAATCACTGTTTTCATTGCATGCTCACGAATGTTCTCTCTCTCCCTAGATCAGGAGCTCCCACTCCCGGATCCCACGACGGCCACCCTGAGCTCTCTTGCTCTTGCAAGATGAGAAGAGGCAACCATGGACGGGACCTTAGATGCATTCCTAAATGCCTCTGATGTCCCCGATCACGCAGTGGCTTCCGGAAACTGCACCGATGAAAAGATCCCGCTCAAGAAGCTCTACCTGCCTCTTGTTTACAGCCTCATCTTCCTGGTGGGTTTCCCAGGAAACGCCATCGCCCTCTCCACATACGTCTTGAAGATGCGGCCTTGGAAGAGCAGCACTGTCATCATGTCCAACCTGGCCTGCACCGACCTGCTGTACCTCACCAGCCTCCCTTTCCTGATCCACTACTATGCCAGTGGCGAAAACTGGGTCTTTGGGGATTTCATGTGCAAGTTCATCCGCTTCGGCTTCCATTTCAACCTGTACAGCAGCATCCTCTTGCTCACCTGTTTCAGCATCTTCCGCTACTTTGTGATCATCCACCCCATGAGCTGCTTTTCCATTCACAAAACCCGATGGGCCGTGGCGGCCTGCGCAGCGGTCTGGATCATTTCTCTGGTGGCCGTCATTCCCATGACCTTCCTGATCACATCAACCACCAGGACCAATCGATCTGCCTGCCTCGACCTCACCAGCTCCGATGACCTCACCACCATCAAATGGTACAACCTCATCCTGACGGCAACTGCCTTCTGCCTCCCCTTGCTGACAGTGACACTTTGCTACCTGATGATCATCTGCACGCTAGCCCGAGGACCTCAGACGCGGAGCGGCCTTAAGCAGAAAGCACGGAGACTCACCATTCTGCTCCTCCTCGTGTTTTATATATGCTTTCTACCCTTTCACATTTTGAGGCTCGTTCGCATTGAATCCCGTCTGCTTCCAGTCAGCTGTTCCATCGAGTATCAGATCCATGAAGCTTACATCATCTTTAGACCTTTTGCCGCCCTCAACACCTTTGGTAACCTGCTACTGTATGTGGTGGTGGGTGACAACTTTCAGCAGGCCATCTGCTCGATGATGAGGTGCAAGGCAAGTGGGGACTCAGGGCCAAGCAGGAAAATCAGTTTCTCAAACAACCCTTGATATAATCCACTCTGCCAGCAAAAGACGCCTGCTGATAGACTTCCCCCGGTACAGCTGAGAAGTTCAGAGTATTCCTCCTCGGAAGTCTCAGGAATTACTGTGTATTCAGGTCATGTTGTGACAAAGCAGGGGCGGGCCAAGCAGGTATTCTTGGCAATCCATTTATTGAGATCCTCCCTTGAGTAGATAAAAGAACAGGCTATCTGCACCCCAGGAAAGGATTCAGATGTAGAATTGGAACTACTGGAACTCAAAGGCATCACAGAGAGCATCCTCTATCGCCAACTTAGCGTGGACATTGAAGACATACAGCCCTGCGTCTCTCGGGAAGCTAGTGCCGAGTCTATTTGTATGGAATTCTCAGACTCTTCAAGAACATTATTCTATCTTTTTCTTACTTCTTATCTAGACGTTTCTTCAAACTTTGTTTTTTTTTTTTAAAGGAAAGGTGCAGGCAGGAGTGAAGGTGAGTAGGCAGGCAGACAAGCAGGAAGAGAAAGGAGGAAGAAGAACCTTATTTTATTTCTATTTAGTTGTTCGCACTGGTTGTCTTCTCCGGACTTCAACCCAGGGGTGTGTGTCATGCTCCTCTGGAGGCAGTTGACCCAACCAGGGTGTGTCTCAAACTTTGCTTTGAGATTAATTAAACTGTTTTCCATTAGTCTTTAGCTAATTATGTAGATTAAAGCCAATATGATATGCTTGAAACAATCCAAAGAAATTAAATCCAAATAGCTAAATGAATACCTGCAAGATATTTGGGGTGTTATATCTTTATTGTTGCAGATAATTTAAGAGTTGAATTTACAAAAATTATCAAGTTGTATTAACACATCCTAGGGACGAACGAGCCACTTTTAGAAAGCATGGGACTTTAAAAGAGATTGGGTATTAAAATCAAATATTTTTTTGATTTCTGTGGGAAAATATTTCTAGAAAAATGAATTCTCTTTAGATGCCTTTTCTCTTTTGTGGCTATCATGAAAATATGTTATCTATTTTAACAGCGAAGCAATATTTGAATTGTGTGTGTGCGTAATTATTACTAAGTATAAATATTTGAGAAAATATAGCCTGAATATTTACAATCCTCGTATATGTGTTGATACAATTAATAAACTAATTGAAATAGCTGAATAGACATGCTATTTTTCTATGAAAATGGATCTTGATCATTATAATGTTTACTTGAAGCTTATAGTTGCCATATTTAGAGAACAAACATAATCTTAACAATCAATTACAGAATAAGACTGGGACAGATGATCTAAACAGAAGGAAGGGTTACCAGAAGAACTCTTTGTGAATCTCAGGATCTTCTAGGACATTACATCTGATTTCTTTAGGAACTTCAGTGAGGCATGTGGGAGAAGAAAGAAGGAAGCCAATGACTCTGTACATGAACTTTTCTGGATAATGAAACTCAGTCCATATAACACCTTCTGGCCACCTTCTGGGTATTTCCATAGCATGGGGTATGAACTGCTTCATGGGAGGGTATTCATCTACTGTTGCACATGAGAAGTACATTCAAAGGTCCACTTTTGGAACCTGGAAGCCAGGGATCTCTCCTCTCTTTGCTCCCTGATGTCCTTCCTAAATCCTATGTCATCACCAACCTATGACCCAATAGGTTTTCATACCACTGCTGCTGTTATTTTAATCCTGAACACAGCCCCTTTCTTTCCTCCCTCTCTCTATTCCTTCTTCCTTCAGAGGTTTCACCCACCAGAGAAAAGTCATCTCAAACTCCTATATCTATACCAACTTGTCTCTGTAGCTTCTTCCCACCAAATGTCCAGAAAAATAACTCATCTTTCTCTGACATTAGCTCATCCACTGTGTCTTTGGTCTTTATTCCACTCTCTCAAAGACTTGGCTCTGACATGTCTTTCTCCAATTTTTAACATTTCTATTAATGTGGATGACTGACCTTAGCTTGAGCACTTGCATAATTTTCTTTTATCTTCAAAATACCTTCCCTTGATTCTGCTGTTCCGACATTCTTTTCTCGGACCTCCTCCTGCCTTGATAGGTCAGGGGCAGATGACTGTCTGCCCTCCCAGTTTTTGCTGATAGAATATAATCACAAAGATCTAAGCTAAATTGGATTCCAAGGGTCAGTTTAGTTTCCAAAGTAAAGAGCTCTGAGCTAATTGTGTAGGAGGATGCAGTTTAGAACTGAGGCCAAAAAAAGAGATTGATGATTCTTCTGAGATTAGAAGGGACCCGAATGACCTTGACTCAGACACCCATTTGTGAGCAGAGAAAGTGTAAGAACAAAATAGCAGATTTCTTGTGTGCAGTAAGGAAACTGTGTGGTAGGCTCACTGTACAAGGACTGAATCGGCTTCACTCCTGAGCACGGGAAACCAGTTCTGAATTTTGGAGACACATTAAACCCTCTACTTCCTTTTTAACTTCATATCATGAAAATGCTTAAAGTCACAAAAGCAGAGCTACCAGCAAAATGGCCTCACAGACCCAGGCCTTATTTTCACCAATAATCAGCATTCTACCATTCTTGCTTCATCTGTTCCTTTCCAGATTGTTGGTGGAATATTTAAAAACAAACTCTAGAAAACCTAGCAGTTCCACCTATTACACATCAACATTAATTTTTTTAAATAAACAAAACCAAAGCAAAATCTCAAAATTGAATTCTTAATATTATCTAACATAGAATCTATGTTTTTCACTCCTGCTTGCCTCAAAAGAGTCGTTTTACAATTGATTTTTCAAATCGGGATCCCAACAAAATCCTAACATTATAATCAGTTGTTATACCTATTGAATTTCTTTTCATCTATTAGGTTTCCTTTCCGTTTACTTCCTGCTGTCTATTAACTGAAAAAAATCATCACATTTCTGTCATATTTTCCACACTATGTTTTGACTGAATGCCGTTTTGTTTTTGTTGTTGTTTCTTAAATGGAGAATTCTTTTCCTTTAATTATCACTTAGCAGAGTAAAGAATGTGTGCCCTAACAATTTAAAACCCTTCCTAGTGATATTTTATTTGTTACTTTTTTTCTTAATTTGCTTTTACTCTTTCAACCTCAATAATTCTATTTTGTTGTTTATCATGTGTTCTTTCATGCTCCATATTTTCTGTAAATTGGAAGGTGGAACTAGAGATTAGATTAAACCATTCTTCTGTCCTTCCTTCCTCCTTCCTTTCCTCCCTCTTCTTTCCTTCCATTCTTTAATCCTCCTTCTACTTCCTTTCCTTCTAGCAGAAACACAAAACAACCCAGCATATATTGGATGGCTGCCCACCATTTAACGATTAAGCAAGCGTTTCATGAGGCATCAATTCAACCTTCTATCATAAAGTTCTCCAACCTGCCTTGCTTTCATAGCTTATCGGTCAGTGCTTATCAGTCAGTCCACTGGGACTTTTACATTGATGACTCGATATTCTAACATTTTCTGCTTTTGCTAGTTATGACTTCTCTATAAAGATCGTTGACCTCCCTCCCCCACTTACCAGCTTTTATGACTTCTACTCTAAATGTAGCTTCTATTGATCAGACTAAGCTACTGCTCCTCCTTAGGGAAGACAGAGATAAAGGATGAAGAGATATATGGAAACTAACTTTCCAGTACTTGCTTAATGAGAGTATAAGTCTCGACAGAAATTTTGACAGAATTTTCTTTTAATATGGGTCAAATTTTTATTCTTTAACTCTTTGAGGTTAATAGTCATGTATATGCTCCATAGGAATGGAGCTGCACTCTGGGGAAAGGAGGCCTTCAGAAAAGCTCTCCTCCAAGTTCACCTGAGTGCCTCATGATGTCTCCTATGAACGCGGAGGCCATTTTAGTTTTTCCCCAGAGAACTCTGGGAAGGGGTAGAACAGACGGTAATGACAACAAGGCCAGTTAGTACTTGCGGTCAAACATTCTCTTCCTGTTCTAATTTTATTCTTAAATTCTATCAGCAACAGCACTCAAATATAATCTACCTGATATTAAAAATGAGCCAAAATAATACATTACCAATAATGTACAAATGTCTGAAGCATGAGAGCCCTTTCCCTATTGAGTTTCCAGGAAGAAATTCAATTATAATATACACTGATCTGTTTTCTTTCAATTTTACTTTCCTTTTTGTATTTCTCTCTGAATATTTTCTATTTATCTTTCATTGAGTCTGCCATATAGACATAGCTTGCTATTAAACTCATTTATTGAACTCCCAATTTCAGATATTATATTTTATTTTCAGAATGTACTTTGGTTATCTTTACTAACTCTACCATTTCACTGATTTCCTTTGTCTTTTCATCTTTTTTTCCCCCTATCTTACCCTATATTCTACAACTGAATAGTCATGGTTATTTTAAAGTATTTATCTGTCCACTTGACCATCTGGGTTAAATTTCCATTTCTTTATGTTTATTTATCACATGATAATTGCATGTCTGTTAAGGTTTGGTTGAATAACAGAAGTTGCATATGAAAGAGTCAAGAGGCCCACTTGAGAGTTTTATGTTTTCTTCAACCAGGAACATGAAATTGGAGATGTATTTCTGTACATGAAGTGAGTCTAGGTGCTGGGTTTGCCTTCATTTTCCTTAGATTCACATTAGTTGTGTCTTATGTTTCCTCCAGACAGTGTATACGTGAATCCTGTTTTCTATCATACTAACAACCTTATCCATTCAGTGGGGGTATCCAGTGTACTTACAGTTAATGGATGTTGATATGGTTATGTTAGAGTTTATCATTTTGCTGTTCATTTTCCACTTGTTTCTTCTATTTTTTTTTAATTTCTATGTTGCTTTTCTTTTTTCTTTTAGATGAATGAAATATTTTCAATATGCTCATTTATTTTTTCTGTTGGATTCTTAGCTCTGTATCTTTCTTTTTATTTATAATAAATATTTAGGAGTATAAATTTTCTACCTGAATTGTCAAAAGTTATTTAGAGTTAATAATGTACGATAAGCATGTCTCATTTTAGTGCACTACACTTTAATACACTTAAAAAATACTGTGTTTTTCTTTCTTTTTTTTTCACACTGAAGGTTCATGGCAACTCTGCGTTGTGAGCAAGTTTATTCACACCATATCTTTCAACAATATGTCCTCACTGTTTGTCTCTGTGTTACATTTTGGTAATTCTTATAATATTTCACGTTTTTCATTATTATTGCATCTTTTACGGTGATTTGTGATCAATGATCTTTCATGTTACTATTGTATTGTCTGGGGGTACCACAACTGCACTCACATAATTATGATGGCAAATGTAATTGATAAATGTTGTGTGTACTGACTATTCCACCAACTGGCTGTTACCCCGTATCTCTGCTCTCCTTATTCCCTGAAACAATATTGAAATTAGGCCAATTAATAATCCTGAAATAGCCTCTAGTTTTTCCGTGCAATAAAGAGTCACACATCTCCCACTTTAATCAAAAGCTAGAGATGATTAAGCTTAGTAAGAAAGGTATGTCAAAAGCTGAGACAGAACCAAAGTGAGACCTCTTTGACAAATACTTAGCCTGGTTGTAAATGCAAAGGAAAAGTTCTTGAAGGATATTGAGTGTGCTACTCCAGTGAACACATAAATAAGAAAGTGAAAGAACCTTACTGCTGATATGGAGAAGGTTTCTTTGGTCTGGATAGAAGATCAAACCACCCACAACATTCCCTTAAATCAAAGCCTAGTCCAGATCAATGCCCTAAATCTTCAATTCTATGAAGGTTGAGAGAGGTGAGGATGTTGCTGGAGAAAAGTTTGAAGGTAGTAGACTCTTGTTCATGAACTTTAAGGAAAGTAGCCATCTCCACCGCAACAAGGTGAAGGGAATTAGAAAGTGCTTGCATAGAAGCTGTAGCCAGCTCTCTAAAAGACCTAACATCGTAGACGAAGGTGGCTACACTAACCAACAGATTTCCGACGTAGAAGAAATAGACTCCTATTGGGAGAGGATGCCATCTTGGACTTTTATAGCTAAAAAGAAGAAGTCAACACCTGGTTTCAGTGCTTCAAAGGACAGGCTGGCTTGCTGGGAGCTAAGACAGCTGGTGACTTTAAGTTGAAGCCAATACTCATTTATCATTATGAAAATCCTAAGACCCTTATGAATTATGCTAAATCTACTCTATGTTCTACAAATGGAACAACAACATTTGGATGACAGCACATTTGTTTACAATCCAGTTTACTGAATATTTTAAGCCCACTGTTGAGAGTTTCTTCTCAGAAAAAAAGAATTTATTTCAAAATATTACTGCTCCTTGACAATGTGCCCGGTTACCCAAGAGCTCTGACAGAGATGTACAAGGAGAGAAATATTTTCATGCCTGCTAACACAACATCCATTCTGCAGTCCAGGGATCAAGAAGTCATTTCACTTTTCAAGTCTTTTGACTACTAGTCAATTAAAACCATCTGGAGAGAATTTACCTTTCTTAATGCTATTAGGGATAATAGTGATTCATGAGAGGAGGTCGAAGTATCACCATCAACAGGAATTTGGAAGAAATTGAAGCCAACTTCTTGGATGATGTTAAGGGGTCCAAGACTTCTGTCTAGGAAGTCGCTGTAGATGTGATGAAAATTGCAAGAAGCTACAAGTTAGAAGTGGAGCTTGAGATGTGACTAAATTGCTGCAATCTCAGATAAAACATTAGTGGGTGAGGCGTTGCTTTTTATGGATGATCCAAAAAAGTGGTTTCTTGAGATGGAATCAACTCCTGATGAAGACACTGCAGACATTGTTGAAACAGCAACAAAAGATTTAGAATATGACATAAACTTGGTTGTTAAACCAGCAGCAAGTATGAGAGAAATGACTCCCATTTTGAAAGACGTTCTACTGTGGATGAAATACTGTAAAACAACATCTCATGCTACAGAAAACTCTTTCATGAAAGGAAGAGTCAATTGATGATGCTAACTTCAGTGGTGTCTTATTTTAAGAAATTGCCGGAGCCACTCTAACCTTCAGCCACCACCATTATGATCAATCGACAGCCTTCAACATCAAGGCAAGACCTCCATCAGCAAAAAAGTTATGATTCCCTGAAAACTCAAATGTGGTTAGCAATTTTACCAATAAGTTATTTTTTAATGAAAGGATATGCATTGTTTTTAGACATAATTGTGTTATACACTTAATGGACTATAGTATAAATATGATCATTTTATGTAATGGGAAATAAAAATAATCCTGGGACTTGATTTAGTGTGACTTTTGCAATATTGTGCTGGTCTGGAACCAAACTCGCCATCTCTCTGAGGTGTGCCTGTATACCTCATCGAGCACTGATGATGTTCAGGCTCTATTTTAATTGCTTTATTCAGGAACTCATACAGTCTGAATTCAGACCCATGGGCAGCACCACGATAGTACGCTGACATCTACAAAGGTGAGAAATGCTAGATCCTAATAGTCAGGAAAGAGCTCAGCCTGCTCATCAGCAGTGATACCACTGGTAGACCTGCCTTGTCAACTCAATCTTGCTTGTGCCTTTCTCTTCAGAATGAATGGACAGTCACAAATAATGAGGCAACTGATGAAAGCCTAGAGTAGGACTCAGACACTCCAAAGTGAACAAACAAGGAAAGGAAGCACTCATGGAAACAGAGGCACTGTAGGAGGTATACAAAAATTTCAAAAACGAGCACTCTGAGATAGATGCTTGAAACAAGACTAGGATATTCTAGAGACCTGACCTCTCTAAGAACAAAGGCGAGTGCTGGGGTTTTAAGCCAGGAGAGATTACTGGGGTTATTCCAAATGCCTTCCACTAACTGCCTACAACTTCATGTGGGCTTTGCACCAGAGAATGAAAGTGCTTCTGGCATCTTCTTTCAATTTATTCTGTTTGATATCTAGACGAAAGTCTTAGAGGCTGGTAGCATGACGGCTGAGTTCTTTCCTGATCTTAGTGTAGGTGAAACATTCTCTGATTTTCATTATTTTGTGTGCATTTCAGAGGTATTAAAGAACTGAGATTTTATAAAGTACATCATAATCATTGAGTTTCTTTTTCTAAAGGAAAGTTTCAGGTGGGACTAAATAAAGAAATAAAGGTTCAGGCAGGCAGACAGCGTTAGGAAGAAGAAGCATTTTAATTATTTAATTGCTCATCTTGGTTGTTTCCTCTAACCCTGGGATGTGAACCTGGGTCCTTGGGATGTGGATGGCTTGTGCCGGCCAGAGGCAGAGGACTAAACCACTGCTCCACCAGAGTGCCCCAATCATTGAGTTTCTTGTGTTGCTCTATTTCCTTTGCTTTTTCTTGATGATTACGTATGATATGATATGTAAGATAATATATTACATGGTTACATAACAGCATATAATTTGTTTCCCACTACTTGGAAATCTGCCCACAGTCTGTATGCATTGTTTTTCTGTCTGGAATTGCTCACTAATACTACCTTAATGCTTCTAAAGGATGACTTATTTATTTCTTGACTAATCATAATAACTTGCCCAACCACTTGAAAAATAAAATAAAGATGAATAAAACCTTCTTTATTGAATTTCTAGCTTTTCTACTGGACACGGGGATTTACAGATTTATAGAAATGCACAGCCTACATATTTAGGACTACAATAGTGGTTTTGATGCTGAGTTAGTTAAAGTAACATCTAGCATCTTCTGAGGCCCAACTATGTGCAAAGTACTCTCTATACTCTGGAGACAGAAATCTTCATAACCAGCAATTACATTTCCAAAGAAGCTGCATTTTTTTCAAACTAACTGCATTATTTATACATATCTTTTATGTTGAGTATTTCTAGTACCCTTCATTTACTTATCAAAACTCAATACGATGTTTATCCAGTTCATTTTATCATTATGCTTCATCATTATTCTAGTTGCATTCTAAAGAGCTCAATCCCAGTGAACATTTCAGGACCACATATAATTAACTAAATCCTTCTCATCAATAACCCGAACAGGTGTTCAGAAAGGTAAGTCCACAGAAATACCGTAGAATGGCAGTTGGACTTGGTTAAATGCCCCCCATTTATCTGTTTAAATCCGCCTAGCAGATGAGCAATTTAACAGTATTGGGTATTAAATACTTAGTATTGTCTCATTATCATAGGTAACATTCTAAATATCTTAATCTACATACTATGAAAACCAAGAAAAAAATCTGCATATGCACCACAGATGATGTTCTTTATATCAAATAATAAACTACCTCCTTGCAAAGCATTTTCTGTATCTGGTGGTCCATTTGAAAGTTCAAATAATAATACTTATTTTCCTTTTTAAATTCAGGGGCAAACCAAGATTTTATTCATATTAAAGAATTAAAGCAAGGTCAATGTCAAAGTGCTTATTCCAATTTTAACCATTTCTGAAAGCACAGTTGAAGTTTAGCTTTCATGCATGTTTCTTCAACCACTCTCTGGCCAACTTAGCCGGTCTTAACATCTTCTTTTTCTTATTCATGAATCATATGGTGTAATTTATAATATAGAACCTGCAGTGCTCTCTTCCATACCCATATGTTTCTTTTCTCCCTGTGAGATTATTAATTCCTCCGGTGCATAGCCACATTTATTTATGGTTCCAGCTCCTGATAATATGCTTGAAGGTATGATATATCGAGCATCAACAAAAATGAGCTTCCTTTAGAATGAAAAATACCAGCTTTTGAATCCCAATTCTTACTCAATCAGTGTTTGGGCATGGAAAATTCATGCTTAAATTGAGTCTTTGTATTGCCTTTGAAGATGAGGGAAAAGACTTGTTTTTGATGCCATGCTAGATTAAATCTACTGCATAATCTTCTAAATGGAAACAATGAAAGTGGCTAAATAAAGTATTTTCATAAATAAACACCTATACAAGTGCTTACTGAGTTGGTAAGAAACTAAAAAAATTCACAATGGAAAAAAAGTAAATAAAAAAGTGAGAAGGTAGAAGGTAGCAAGCAGAACAAGCAGCAATTTTCCAAATTGGATTTGAGAATCCTGGTGATTTTTAACCTAAGTTTGGGTATCTATATTGGTATGAGTCAAATGAGAAGATATCCTGATTTGTTAAAGTGGTAATCATCCCATGCCTGTTGTCCTGGTATAATTATGGTTCTGACTTCTATTCTTGAAGGTAGAATGAGTTATAGTTATCCTAAGCATGAGAGGTAGGACAGGGGTATAGAATGCAACAAATGTAGGTATTCTAATAGCAGATCCTTGCAGAACTCTGCTGTCAATGGCTCCACTCTTCATTTAGTATGAATGATAAATAAAGCTACAAAGCAGAAGGGAACAGCATATAAAATCATGTGCATTTATTTTGACACTAGATGGAAGAAAAATGAATTTGCCCCTGAGAAATCACAGGCAGCATCAAGCTTTCATGTAAATTTGCTGTTACCTGCATGTTAAAATTGAAGTTCAAGTGGAGAATTGATTTTTAAAGTGATTTCCAGATGGGTAGCACCACCAGGCAACTGTCAGAAGCATATGCAAAGCTCTCGGAGGGACACAACTTTAACCCAGGTCTCAAAAGACTCTCTTATTGGTAACGTTTCCAAGGAAAATGAGGAACACATTTGAAACTAAATCATAAGAAAAACCAAACAAAGACATCATGGGCAGACAATATCTGAATTAGAGGACTAAAGAATCAGACTGTCAATGATTTTAGAGGTTAAAAAAAAATCAGATACTAATTATAGAATACAGTGTTTATTAAAAAAATTAAGAGAGATTTAGGAAGATGAGTGATAAAAAGGTGACTAATGGTTGGCAAGTAAAAACAGACTTCTAGAAATAATTAATATAAATTGAAATAAAAACATTTTTAATGGAGTCGTAAAACAGGAAATTAGATACAACAAAAAGAGAATTAATGAGCTGGAAGTCAGCTAAGAAAAAACTATGGTAAGTTCTTAAGTTTTGAACCATTCTAGTGGGAATGTAGCAGCATCAGATTGTTATAATTTGTATGTCCCTGATAACTAATAATATTGTAATTCTTTTCATGTGCACATTGACTATTTATATACTTCTTTAGTCAAGTATCTTTTTAAATTTTAAAGGGATTATCTGTCATTTATTATTAAATTGTGTTCCCTCTATCATCTGTATACAAGTCCCTTATTAGACTATATTTACAAATATTGCCTTCCAGTGTGTGACTTTTAACATTCTTGAAAAGCACAAATAGTTTTAATTTTGATAAAGTTCAATTGAAAGATATGATTTGTGCTTTTTTGTGTCATATAAGAAATTTTTGCATAGTCAAGTTCATAAATATTTGGCCTAGGTTTTATTCTAGAATTTTTATAGTTTTAGATCATATATTTAGTTGTATAAGCTATTTCAAGTTAATATTTGTATATGGTGTGAGGTAAGCATCAAGATTTCTCTGGGGACACATAGAAATCCAGATGTTACAGCAAATTCAAAGAAGAACTATTCCTCATGGAATTATTTCATCACCTTCATTAAAAATTTTTGAATGGGTCTATTTGTGAGCTGTCCAGTCTGTTCTATTGCTTTATACATGTGCTTTTACACCAGTACCACACTGTCTCTTCATATTCGGATTATACTGAGTCTTGAATTACTTAGTCTTCCATCATTTTACTTCATTTAAAAATTTGTTTTGCCCATGCTAAGTCCTTTGGATTTCCATCTAAATGTTAGAATCATTGTCAGTTCTCCAAAATTTCTAATATTTTGACTTAGATTATATTTAATCAATAAGTCATTGATAAGGATTGATACTACAACAATAATAAGTCTTCTGCTCCATAAACATGGTATAGCTTTTCACTTATTTAGATCACCTTTCATTTCTTTCAGAAAAGTTTTGTATGTTTTCAGGAAAAATTCTATTTCTCTATCCTAACCAGAACCTGAAGTGAAAAGGCATAAGGCTGAAAGGCAGAAACAAAGCAAGATGTACAATAGACATTTCTGAAGAATACAATTAGGTAGGGGTGATTAAGTTCTATCACAAGGCCATATGGATTATAATAGTATGGCGTTTATACAGAAGCTGGAGAGTAAAATAATGGAAATCTTAATTGAGCATATGTTTATATCATAGAAAACTTAGAAGTTCCTTATATATCTGGAAATTTGACTTATTCACTGCAGAAAGGTATGAAAAGAGTTGGTTAAACAATAAATGATTCTGGGAAAGTTACTATTCATATGGTAATGTAGATTCTCATATCAGACCTTTCACAAATTAATTCTAGGAGGATTGATACCCTAAGTGCTATATTGGAATTACTGTTAAAATACAAATATGAAATTTTTCATATCTTAACACACAAAATGTTTATGACTCATTTTTAAAAATCAGAGTAGATGATCTTGGTCAAAAGAAAGTTTTTGTCCATGTGGTGAGTTAGGGACCCCAAGTCCTTTCCAACTCTACCACGTTGGGTCTTGATACCGTCTTGACTCACATTTCATTGGTAATCACTGGTCACAGTTCTCTCCAAATGGTCTGATTGTAGAACCTCATCATTAGGCTATTTAGAAACTTGAAGACAAGTTAGCTGGTGATGACTTCCAACACCAGATTCAAGATAACATCTATATAAAAGTTCTTTCAGGAAGGGAAGAAATAGGAGACAAAGTCACAGGAATTTTGAAGTCCTGCTTCATAGGCTCTGTGAAGATCCTATTCTCATGATGTGGAAGTTCCTTGCTTAGACTTAATTCTGTTCTCTAGAAGACACTTCCATTCCACTTTCCCACTGTCCAGGAGACTCTTCTTGAGTTTTCTTCTCTAAGGTAGTGGGTTCAAGCTTTAGCAAGCACTAAGTCTCTTGGAAAGCTTGTCGCAGCACAGATTATTGGGTCCATTCCTAGAATTTTGGATTAGATGAGTCTGGATAACTTGCATTCCTAACAAGTTCCTGAGTGAAGATGCTGTGGCTGGTTTGGGGACCCCATTTGAGACAAACCACAGCTCTTAGGCCCCGTTGAGATGGGCAGAGGAAGGCTTATGTCCTTTTGAGGGCACTCAGTTTTCACTGCCAAGCTTTCACTGGGGCAGATTTGGAGGCCTAGGGCTATTTTATAGTCACAGACTTATAAAAGTCAGATTGCAGTTTATTTAACATGGAAATTCCCACAGATACTTAGGCTCTTTTTCCATTTGCTTCCAGTAAATTCATGTCTGAATAGCCACACTAGTCCCTCCCTAGATAAAATTCTCACTCTGGTTCATATCTTTGCTTTCTGCTCCCCAACTTCCAGGCTTGTCTCAATGCAGGAGCATATACCTCTAAGGCAGCTCATAAAATAACCTTGAGTTGAGAAGAAATAACCTTAATCCAATCTTTGCCACAGGGCCTAATTCCCTCCTGTAACAGAGAATTACTTATGGGCCTTTGTGGCTTGAAGTCCTTTTCATGTTAATTTTTAAATCCCGGTTTAGAGTGCAGAAACAGGTGTATCCATCCTCGAAACTCTCCATGTATGAACTCTCTCCTTTTGCTTCCATCTCTGCTCTCCTTGGACTTGTCTTTTTCTCTTTATAGCTTACAAGTAGAAACCAACAATCACTAAATTTCTAGCTCCTTCCAACTTCTTCCTGCAGACACCCAACTTCAAGGCCATCAGTCTGCGTTCACAATCGCAACAGGTTAAGATTTACTCTGCTGAGTGCTTGATTTCTCAGATTTCTTTATCCACTACGTAAGAGCTTTTGACCAGAAACACCTACACTGAATTTTTTTAAGAGCGGAAGAAAGGTACTCCCTAGTAGAGTAGGGATTGTGCATAGTTCATGTATATCCTGAGGATATGAGTTCATGTCCCAGGTCTCGGGGGAAACAACCAAGATGAATGACTAAATAAAACAAAAATAAAATGCTTCTTCCTCCTCTCTCTTCCTGCCTGCCTGTCTATTCACTTTCATTCCTGCCTGAACTTTTCTTTTAAGAGGGAGAGGGAGAGAGAGAGAGAGAGAGAGAGAGAGAGAGAGAGAGAGAGAGAGAGAGAGAGAGAGAGAGAGAGAGAGAGAAGGAGGAGGAAGGAGCATTTGGAGGGAAGGGAGACAGAGAGGGAGGGAGGGAAGGAAAGAAGCACTTTCATTTATTTTGGTTGTTTCTCCTAGCCTGGGTCTTGAACCTGAGGAGGAGACAAAAGGAAATGAAAAACTGATAGCTGTCACTTTGCAGCCAAGTATGAAAAATGGAATGTTTTACACTTTGAAGCAAGACCAGGTGCTGTTCAACCCCCCACCCCTCTGTGCTCCCCTAACATTCCAGCACATCTTGATAAGACTGGTGACTCCCTAGAACTAAAATCAACAGCATGCCAGATAGCCTAATCAGAAATCCACCTCCACCTCTCCTTTGCCTAACATTCCAGCCCATTTTCCATCGACTCCCTACCCCTAAATCAACAGCAGGACAGGTGGCCTTATCAGGATCCCACCCCTAACCCACACCCGCTCCATGCTAGCCACAGACTGCCCCCTTAAAAAAGTTCTCTCTTACAGCTTCCCTTGGATTGCTCTTTTCTGGCTCTTCTCAGAAAGGAGCCTTCCTGGCCTGCACATGGGACAATAAAGTCTCGCTTAGAGCCTGTCTGACTCCCTTGTCTCTGCCTCTTATTGATGAACCAGCTTATAGACCCCAGGTCCTCGGACTTTACATGGTTTGTGCCCCAGTCACAGGCTTAGTGCCTGACTCATCAGGGCACACCTATATTGCTTTTTTTTATGACTAAAAAACTTGTATTCAAACATCAAAATTTTTGAGTATCGTTTTGATAGTAATCTATAATACTTAAGTTATCCATTTTCCCAGAATTAAGAATATTTTAGAATTTGTTTAGGCACCTTCCCACTTCCAGTTACTGATTTCTATAATGGTTAGGGTAATACGAGTGATGAAACAAAATAGCCCCCAACAGACTATAATTCCTTTTCTTACTTAAATGACTGCCCAATATACATAGGTGTTCAGGTTTGGCAGGCAATTTATTTACCCACAGTGATTCTAACCTCTATGTTTCTTCCTTCTGTGACTTAACAAAATAGTGTCCTGGAGTCCTTGCATCTTTTCGGAAGAAGAAGAGAGAAGACACACACTTCTGTAAGTGCTACATCACTTCTGCACATAATTTACTGGCAACGACTATTCATGGGGTCTCATCTCAGTGCTAAGGAGGGTTGTCTTACAGGAAAGGAAAGGTGCGGGCAGGAACGAAGCTGAGCAGGGCACCTTTACTTACGGTATTTAGTTGTTCAGCTGGGTAGATCACTTGGGTCTTGAACTTGGATTCTTGGGATGTGTGTGGACTATGTCCAGCGGCCTGATCCACTAGACCACTGGGGTGTGCCCTAATTCCCTTTCATAATGTCTAATCAGTGATAATTTTCCCAATTCTTTTTTCATTTATGTATTTTTAATTGGAAATGTCTTTATCAATGTAGTGAAAATAAATTTTAGAGACACTGGATGTCATTCGCTTGGATGCGGTGAGTATATTATAAAATAAAGACATGGAAACTATTTACATGGTGAATGATTTCAGAACTTCAGAGGTAGGGACAGCCTCACATGGTGCCATTTCAATAGTGACTTATTTCAGTCTACATACTTTCCAAGAATGTTACCATCTCTTAAAAAAGAAAGAATGCCTGCCGTGAAGAACTAGTGGTGTTTCCACATTCTTGGACTTGGGCCCAGGCAGCTGCTCCCCATCTCCAAAGAGTCCTTTCTGATTCTCTGAACTAAATAGCTACTCATTTAGACTAAGCATCTGCTTCCCAACAAAATACTATCCTCTGAAAGGGGTTAGGGCTGTGAAAACTCGGTAGGCAGTTGTTTTCCTTGCCACAAATATAAAAGGCAACACAGTAACATTTTAGAAATATAGGAGTCTATCTTTAGGGCTGGACTATTGATCAACTTTAAATTCATACACTGTCATAGGTCAATTATATATTATAAATAAAACTTGGAAAAACAAAAAATTAACTACTGTTAAAGTTTTATGAACTATATAGAGTCCCCTGTCAGTTATAGTGACTATAATGGAGCCCAATCTAAGCAGATCTCTTAAAAGATGATGGATGGATGGATGAATGGATGGATGGTACATAGATGGATGAATACATGGATGGATGGATGGATAGATACAGATGATCTGAGAAAAATGATTTTTTAAATAAGCCACAAACACACAAAAATATAAATAAGTTATAGATGATTCCAGGAGCATAAAAATAATTTCTCACAGTACACCACAAAGAGATCAACAAGAAAACCTGTCTTTGAGGGCTGTTGAAGATAAACATAACAGCTGACCCTACATATCCAGAATATCTAAGCACTTAGAAATAAATAAAAGAGACAATTAAGTAGAAGCCATGGGTAAACGTATATAAATAGGTATTTTCCAGAAGAAGTAGCGTGGATGGTTCACAGACATATGGAAAGCTGCTTTAATTCATTAGAATTTGTTAAAATGAACTACATACCATGTATTGTCATTTTACATTTATCGGCTTTTTTTAAAGAGTGTTTAAAGTTGGATAATAAGAAGCAAGTCCGAGTCCCAGAATATGGAGATACCACCAGTTCTAGATGGCAAGAGATGTAGCAAAGTAAATTCTCTTATACTCCATCAGGGAAGGGCATTTATACACTAATTTGTCAGTTTGGCATCACCTCATAAAGATGAGTACAAGGGTGTTTTATAATTCTCATTATTCAGTAATAAACTGTCCATCTACAAATCATCTATATGACCTATTTCACAACATGAACATTTAAAACAATATCTTTTGAAAATCTAAAAATTATGGGAAAGACAGTCTGCTGGCCATACTTTAACTATATTGGACACATTTTGTAACATATTCTATCGCTTTCACCCTGCTTACCCATAGAAACTCCTCTCTCTTCCAGAACTGTCTCAGAAAAGGACAGCATCACTTTTGTGAAATGCCAGTCTGAACGAACCCACCTAATTTTGAATCTTTTGAGGGGTGGATAGGGAGAAAGGGAGCAGAGGAACAAAATCTTTTCCCTTCCAGCACTCGGTCCTCTGGAGGAAGCTCACCTTCTGTTTATGTCACAGGGTTAATGAAGAAGAGACGATGCCATTTTCAATAATTAGCAGGGATCAAAATTTACAGAAAGAGCCATGAGGACCTGGCAGCTGTACTAAAATAAATCTGCCTCTGACCACGCAGTCGCAGCTGTTAAATCTTTGAACAGATTTTTCAAATCACCTTAGCTTTTTCAAAGCCCAAGCCTGAGAATAGCCTGATTCTACCAAGTTCATTGGACTTGAAAACAGGAAGGCAGACGCCTCAAAATGCTATGTGGCTCTACTTGGTGGCCTTAAAAACAGACACAACTCATTTTCCATTTCCCAAAGGAGTGAATGTCAAAGCTGCTTCTCCAGGAGTCAACATTTAAGGACAGAGAAAGGCTCTTCTTTCTTAACATTCAAATGAAAATAACCAATTCTTAAACTACAAAAATGGCGTCTAACTGAGGCACAATTTCAAACAGCCCTGTGTTAGCTTGCTGTGTTAGAAAAAGAGGTGGGCAAATAAAGAGGAAGTTGAACCTGTCTCTGAGGAGACTGAGGGGAATCATGCTAAAATCCCCTTCTCTCAGGAAAAGCACTTCAAAAAAAACGACAGTGAGTATACAGCAATCGCTCCTTTTATCTCCCTTAGGCAAAATTTTGCTCCCTAATTGTACATTATCTTGACTCAAACGCCAGAAACAAAATAACCACTAGAGGGCACAGAAAGCCTTATTGGAAATAAAAGTGCCTCAGAGAAAACCATCAGTACCTGAAAAAAATGAAAAGCTTGAAAAGCTAAGTCAAGTACAACAGGGAAAGGCAAAGTGAGGATGTATTTTTTACACAATCTCTTTCTAGAAAATAGGGTTCTCCTTTTGGAAAGTGACTTCATTTGGCAACATAAATAGATACAGTTTAACGCTGATGTGAATCAAGGTCTAACCTGCCTGTGTCGATTAGCCCACAGGTACCCATGTTTTTAGTTTCTCTCCATTTCCATTCAGAAAGATCCTTTAGAAAATGTAATGGGGTGGTGATTAAAAATAATTGTACCCTGGGTTTACAAAATGAACATTTTTCTAACTTACTTTGATTAGAAAAGATTCCAAGGGAGCCCTAAACCAGAAGAATGGAATTGATCTAGTGGTGGGAGATTGTGCTTAGAAAATAGCAGCATCTGCTTCTTTAGGAATCGGTGCCCTGGGCCCACTGGATAGAGGTAATGCTCATGTGGTTAGCTAATCCTCAGCGGCGGGCTTTACAGCCCTGGTTTGCACTGGTGGTGCTGATGTTGCTGCTGGTGGTGCTGATGTTGCTGCTGGTGGTGCTGATGTTGCTGCTGGTGGTGGTGCTGGTCATTCCCTGGGTGCGGTAACACCCAGAATGTAAGCCACGCCCACTAGCTTTGGAGTCCAGCTTCACGATGACAGTGAATTAACACATCGTTATGACTTCGTCTGGCAGCCACGCTCCCTCTGTCTGGTGAAGTACAGACTAGTTTCCTATCACCAACACCACGGTGAGCTGCAGGCGAACTCTAACAAGCATGGAGCTATAAAGAAGATAGGAACCTACCCGGAGTCTGTCCCTGGGAAAGGATGGAGCAGAGCATGGGGGCTGGAGGGGAGACGCTGAGAGAAGTTTTTGTTTATTTAACACAGAGACATTTCTTGTAAACCTGCAGGAAGGATGGCAGTCAAGGGAGCAATGGTCGAAAAAGAGTAAAAGATTATTTTGTGACTTATTTTGGTTGAATAGAGCTTGTGGCAGATTAGAAGAAAAGGGGAGAATGAAAAAGGAACCAAAGGAGCCGTCTCATTATAAAAGAGTATTGATAACATAACATTTTAACATGGAAATGGGTGCCTAAGTCAGGATGGCGGAAGGGCAATGCCTTCACACCAAGAAAGGCAGCAGCAGACTGACTTCACATTCTTTATCCTCACATACTCGCAAGAAAAAGGAAATTTCTAGAATCATTCAAGAAGTTCATGACAGGTGCACTCTGGTGGAGTGGTGGTTGGGCGCAGTCCGCATACAACTCAAGGTCCCAGGTTCACATCCTGGGGCTGGTAGGAACAACCAAGATGAACAACTACATAAAAATAAAAATAAAATGCTTTTTCCTCCTCTCTTCTTGCCTGCTTACCTACTCATCTTCATTCCTTCCTGCATCTTTCCTTAAAAAATAAACAGCCTAGTATTTATTGCATTTGCAGATAATATCAAAGAAGAATACCCAAAATTAACTGAAAAGGTTCCTAAAAATCATCCTCTCAGATCTTTGTGAAACTGGATGTTCTTTATAAATTTCAACCAAAACAAAATATTACAAATGAATCAATTAGAATCCTTCTATCAAGTCAGATAGTAGGTTTGAAAAAAAACGTGAAAAACAGTATTACACTTCTTGCTAATATTTTCTACTTTGGTAAATACATACTTTTAAAAGAAATATCCGTATGTTATGGGCTACTGTTTTGCTTTTAAATAAATACATTATTTTAATTGCCACCTTTCATTTCTAATATAATACCTGTCATAGACATTACCCACATTAACCGAAGCCTTTTAAGTACTCACTACCTTTCTCTGGAATTAGAGATGACTACTCTGAACAGTTGGCCTCAATGGTCACACCTCCATACCTTCATGGGAAGACGCCTTAACGCAGTGCAAACACCCACCACTGGGTTCCAGTCTACAGAACAGAGTCTGATCAGGGCTCACCATTTATCTGCTTTGTGATCTCAGCTAAGTGACTTAGCACCCCTGAGCCCTCCCCACCTTGAGCTTTAAGGGGGAGATAATAAAGACTAGATTTCAGAAGGCTAGAAAGCGTGTATGAGTTGTCACAAGTAATTGCTTAGTTTTCATCATGTTTGGAATACAGGAGGCAAGAAATACCTAGTAGGTCTATGTCTGCATCCATCCACCATTACATCATGCTGTCTTTAAATCCCTTATTTTCTGCAATATTGCAACAAAGAATGCTTTCTTATTTCTCTCCTAATTAATGTTCTCTAAATCTCTCCTCATGATAACATCTTCTAATCAAAGTCACTACCTACATTTAAGCATGTTCGACATGTCCTCAGCCTAGCTATATACTTTATCCTTATTAATTTATTTAATCCCCAAGGTGAGAGCTATTTTTTTCTACATGGTTCTATACAAGAAAAAAGTGAAGTGCAGATAGCCACAAAGATGCTACAAGAGGTAAGTGTGGGAATAAGAGCATGAACCCAGGCTGTGTCCAGAATTCTGTGGACTTCAATTCTACTCACAATATCAAAGACTCTGTGATTCCTATGGCACTCCCCGCAGGAGTCTGCTGGCTCTGTGCACATCCAGTTAACACACAACTAATAGCGAGTTGACTTAATGACATCAATATCTGCTCATTTTAGAAATGACAAGTACCTGCTCTCCATGGCAAAACCAGCAGACCCACTTTGATTTCAATAAATCTAACCAACCAAGCCACGCCTACTCTTCCCAGTGACGGCTTATCGGAGTTACTTAAACACAATCAGATAATTGCCTCCAGCAGATAAACAGAAACAATTAAATATTTTTCTTACAAATAATTGCATTGGAATCAATGGACTGGACGAAGCTCCCATTGTTGTCAGTGACTCTTGGAATGTCTGTGTTAACCAGCTTTAAATTACCAGGTGGAGAGAGAACAGCACATTGATATGTTGGCTCATATAAGTAGGTTTGCATCCGCAGTTATGGAAAGCTTTTTTATTTAAAAATAATTGCATGAATACATGACGCATATTATATAGAGAATCAAGTGGTAATTTCAAAACACATCATAATTTTCAGAACCAGTGCAGCACAGCTGAAGATGACTGGGAGCAAGCCATTGTGTGGTGCCGTGAGAATTCATCTCTTCGTTTGCTGTTTTCTTCTTACATAGGTATTAAACGACTGTCATTATTTGTGTCATCTCTCGTGCCTAATCAAATTAATTCATATGGCTAAGTATTTTCCTACAATAGGACATACTTGCATTTGTTTCCCCGAGCTCGGTGAAAAGCTGAGATTTATAGAATATTAATGCTGGAGGGGGCCTGAGGGACCGTCTAGGTTATTCTTCTAATTTTACAGGTGGAGGAATGGCTGGTAGGGAAGAAAGGGAGGGCTGTGGAATGGGGAAATGATGGTATTTCTATTTCTTTCTCTAAGTTTTCTTGTTAACTCCAGTGACCCAGTTTCTTCAGAATTCTTTTTACTTTGTTTTGTTTTCATTTCTGTCCCTTTCACCCAGTCTGGTTTCAGCTGAAACCTGAGTCACAGATCCGTCTCCTTCCTACTCCAAAATCCCCACTCACACGATGTCACCACAGGGAGTAAGCTTCACTGGGGAGAAGTGGGAGTCAGGCCCAGGGCGGGGGTGGATTGTGTCCCATGACCATATGGCAGCTGCATGTAAGTTGAAAACCAGATTCTTCTTTTTGCAAAAGTCTCTGTGGATTCTGTCAAGGCCGATTGCCACTGTCCGCCACATTCACCTCCTAACCTCTTCAGCAATCCCCCAGCCTTCCTCCTCCATCCTCTCCCAGCTCCACGCTGCCTTCTTGAGGTCACAGTCCTTCAGGCTGTCTCCACGTTGTTCGTGCTGACCTGTCCTCCTGAGGCCTTATTTGGTTGGCTTCAGATTTTCCAGTGTATTTTCCTAACAGGAACTAGCTGCTACGAACACAAGAATATATTGTTTACCCAGTTACAGTCGAACGGAAATATGTTTAAAAGGCATTTTTAACAATGAGGCAAAAATGCTTAATTCTCCTCAAGAAAGTCAAGTGAGGCAGCATTTGCTCTGGGAAATAAAGGAGGCAAGATCGGAAAGGAAAACTTCGCAGGCAATTAGAGTCACTTAGAGGTTAAAATAGAACCCACGGAAAACTGTAGGAGATGGCAGAGCCTAGCAATCACGTCCCTGAGATGGCGGAGAAAATTACAGCAATGGACACAGGGGCTTCTAGCAAAGGATTTTTTACACCATGGGAAAGTATTGAAGGGAGGAGCACAAGCTATTAGGATGTTTTTTTGGTTCTTGGACCTCTCTGTTAATACTGTCTACTCTTCGTTCAGTCTGGTCCTACCGGGTCCTAGCTGCCATATCTTTCTCTTTGACTATAATGTTGAAAAACTGAAAGAATACAATGCAGTAGGAAAGCAGACTGTTAAGAGAGGATACTTAGAGAAAAAAATATGTGGAGATGTGGTAGGAGATGAGCTGAAGGGACAAGCAGAGACCAAGGTCAACTCTCTTTCAGATCCCAGCTAACTGATGATCTATGCAAATCTATGTATTCAATCTCTAGGAGGGAACAATCTCAGCATGAAAACCTTTTCTCCTCTCTTTCCTCTGAGGAAAAAAAAGAAAGCAAGAACAAAATTTACAATTCTAGCAAATTTCTTGTATAGCACCAAGTTTATTTCAAAAATGAACATCAAAATAACAGTATTTTACTATTAAGGATCAAGAAGACTGCATGAAACACACCCCATTTACAAGAACTGGTTGTAGAAAGGTATGGTTAATCCAGACCATCTCTGTGAAAGTGAAAATAGCCTCATTACATGTAAACACATAATGATAGTAGTTATTAAAAATTGATTCTCTTTGTAGTGTACTCAAACAAAATGAGAAGCAGAGAAGCTAAGGTACATTTTCTATGGACGTAGACTCAGGGAAATGATTAGATGCAAAAGGAAGCTGTAGAGTTTGTAATTTTTTTTGAGTATATGAAATATTTATTTTTTTAAAAATCTAAGATGCTTAACACATGGATTAGCTACAGGCCTCACCCTACTTATCCAGAGCTGGCAGAGTCCTGGACCAGGAATTCCAGAGTCATCGAAATCAGCAGGCTGCCTTTGGAAGTGCACTCTGCCACACTTTGCAGTGATGCTGTATTGATTGAGACCGTGTCTGTCAAAGTCCTTGACATCTGCTAAACCCGTAATAAAGGACAGCTTCCTGTCCTTGATTGGATGGGAAAAGAACTCTACAACCTTTACTGGATTTTTGTTTTTACAAGTTAAGCTTTGATTCTTGCACAGAATGTATAAAATCTAACAACAGTGGTGCTGGGACCCTAGTATCTACCAGGAATTATGCACAAGTCTTTACGTACACATACATTCTATACACGTGCATATTTTTTCTAACATAAAACACGAACCAACTAACAATGCTGCTTTCACCATTTTCATTTTACAGATGAGGCAAAAGCCTCAGCTCTTGAGTGAATGCACAACGCTGAGGAATAGATGAGCAAAACACGCAATATTTAGTTCGGGTTCTTGGTTCTCAAAGCTAGTCCTCTATCTGCCCTTTCCTGTCCTCATGACTCAGTTTTTCCCTATGAGATTTGCAAGTTTGTTAATAGACTTAAGGATTTTCCCTTGATATGCACTGAAAAGAGTCAACACTTTGAATCACCTAAGTTTTTGTTTCATAGTTGAAGCACCTTTGTTATTTACTCATTAGTTTTTAAAATCCCTCTGCATACAAGCAATCCTTAAAGATGCAAGCTGAAATCAGGCAGTATGATTTTAATCATCACTAGGAGAAATTTATAATTGATCTGTGGTCTTTAAACATTTTTGTTGAAACATTAAAAATTCTGTCAGTTGCGATTATATGGGAAAAAGGTGAAAATATAAACCGAATATATATTTCATATATTGTAATTGATAACATTTGAAACACTGAGACTGAAAGTGTCTTATTTCTTTGTGAACTATGTATCAAGAGTAGTTTAACAAGGTTTACTTTCTTCTCCAGGCAAAATTTACAATAGGGAGCAAGCATCTTTTCCGTGCCTTGCTGGATTTGTCATACCTCTTCTAAGCTTAGGTCAGCTTTTAACATTATGTTCTTTGTGTCGTCAATGTTAAGGAATACCTTGGAGAATTCCTTTCATGTGAATTTTTTTTTTTTTTTGTGCCAACTCCACTTCTTCTGGGATATCTTGATCCTTTTCATCAAAATCACTTTCTTCCTTTATGTTGATAGGTTTATATCAAATAATTTCCTCTGGCTACAGAGCAAGAGTTCTCCTATGGCGGCAATATCAACATTCCCCTGGCTCATTTTTGCTCTTGATTCAAACTCCATTTGTGTTTGCTTCAAATTTCCCTTCCCATATTAGCAATTCTCATTTTGCTCAGGCTGTCTTTTTTGACCAACTCAAACTTTTGATTATCTATACTGGTGTAAAATGTCATATGGGTCTATCACTTGGAGACAAGGAACCAGTGTGACTATATGCTTTGCAGTATGGGCGGAACCGAATAACAGATGCACAGTGCCCAATCACCAACACCCTTTGGAAGAAGTGATGACATTGGTTATGAATCAAGATGGATGCCTGTTATTTTCATCATGATTTGAAAAGTTTGCAGCAAAATATGTACTTCTGCAATTATTCACAGTTACTATACCAGGGGAGCTGAAAATTAAAGTTGTTGGGGAACTGCTGTTATTTAACTAAATTGTGAAATTCTTGCATGCTGGAAAATGCTGAGTAAGGGGTGCTTGTAAGGCATGATCAATCACTTAAGAAAGAGTAATTGGGGTCTTCTGAGAAGGATGCCACATTTTGGCACATCAAAGGCAGTAATGATTTTAACGCATCCTAGTATCTGGATTTCCTGGGCTCACATACTGGCCCTTCCTTTTTATGTCTGTAACTTCTAGCATGTCTTTTTGATTTGTTCCTCCATTTTCTTATGTGGCAAAATTAGAGTAATAACAGTCCTTTGTTTATAGGGTTTTGTGAGAATTTAATAAAATAATCCATGGGTAGCTCTTAAAATGCATCAATCACAGAAGGTGCACCCTGGTGGAGCAGTGGTTTGGTCAGCGGCCTCCAGCCAAAGTGCAGTCTCCATACATCCCAGTGAACTGGATTCATGCCTGGGGTCAGGGAGAACTGCCAAGATGTACAATTAAATAAAAATAAATGAAAGTGCTTCTTTTCCCTCTCTTTTCTTGCCTACTGACCTACTCATCTTAATATCCTACCTGTAGCTTTCCTTTAAAAAACATGAAAATTTTTAAAAAATGCATCAATCACAGAGTAAAAGTCCGAGAAGTTCTTTCTATGCTAATAATACTACTCATGGAAGGAGGTTTTGAAAAGCTATTGAATAAATGTTTACTGATTATCTATTCTGTATCATGTGCTGGGAATACAGTGTATAAAGCCTTGTCCTCATATAGTTTATACTCATGGAGTGAACAAGACAGAAACATACAGAACAAATAATAATAACTTTAATCAGTGTTAAGTGTTTTTAAAAGTGAGGTTGTAAAGTTGCTAAGTAAAGCAGTTGGATCTGGCAGAATAAGAAGTCCTCGGCCTTGTTCTCCCACAGAAAAAAACTGATTTAATGATGACATAAGGAAGCAAATGCCTTTATGAGAAGTCTAACACCCACGAAACAAGTTGCGGTGCCCTAACCGGTTAAACACGGAATCAGCAACACGAAAACGAATCAGAACGATTTCACTCCACCTTCAGCAGCCCCTCCCCCAGATCAGTACAGCTCAGCCCCAGGAGACGTGTGACTCCTCCCTGGAGTAGGGCAGAGGGATGGGATGAAAAACCAAAGGCTGGTCCTCCAGGCAACTCCCTGGGCCTTAGTGTGCTCCCCAAAGGCTGGCTTCTGCCATGCCTTGCATAGAAATCTGAACAAAATGACCCACTCTGTTTGCCTGGGTCAGCTGCGGGTACGTACCTCCATGCATAAGCTGGACTCTACATATTTTCCAAAAGGCACAACTAAGACCTTGCCTTAGTGAGGGAGGAGGGGGGCTTGTATTCAATGTCATCAAACAGTCTGTGTACTTCCAGAAGGGCTGGATTTTGCTCTGCCTTGCACAGAATTATGAAGGAAATGACATAGTCAGAGAGCAATGAGAGCAAGAGATTAGGGGTTTCTGTAAGAAAAAAAAAAAAAGACCGGAGGACTGATCCCCACTAGAAACAAATGCCTAAGAACGTTTAGCCAAGGTGATTGTTGAACATAGAATTGTCTGTTTCATCAAATATGTAGAAAGCATAACAATGCTATAAGGGACATGAAGAATCACAAACAACGCAACAAAGAAAAAGAAAAAGAAATCCCCTGAAGCCTAGTGAAATGTAGATCTATGGTCAAATAATTCAAAATAATTGTTTCAAAATAATTATTTCAAAATAATTGTTTCAATGAGTTATAAGAGAACACAGAGAGACAACTAAAATAAATCAGGAAAACAAAGCATGAGCAAACAGAATAAAAATAAAAGAAATAATGAAGAACTAGTGAGTAGAAATTCAGGAACAAAAGAATGTAATCAATGAACTAAAAAATCAGAAGTATTCAATAGAGGGCTTGCTCAAGCAGAAAAAAGAATGAGTGAACTTAAAGGCTAGTCATTTGAAATTATTCAGTCAGAAGAACCAAAAGAATGAAAAACAGTTTATATGTATGTATATATGTATATGTATGTGTGTGTGTGTGTATGTATGTGTGTGTATATATATATATATATATATATATATGTTATGAGTCCCAGGAAGAGAAGACAGAGAAGAAAAGGAACAGAAAAGTCATTAAACAAATAATGACTAAAAACTTTCCTGATCTTAGGAGGGAAACTGACATTTTAACTCAAGAAGGATTTCAAATATAATGCACTCAAAAAAAAAAAAGCTAGTCCAAGATATATTTTAACCAGGTTGTCAAAAGTCAAGGAAAAAGAGTGATTTCTGAAAGAAATCAGAAATGCATTTCAGTGCATACAAGGGATACCCTATAAGATTATCAGCAGATTATATATATGTGTGTGTGTGTGTGTGTATATATATATATATATATATATAGAGAGAGAGAGAGAGAGAGAGAGAGAGAGAGAGAGAGAGAGAGAGAGAGAGAGAGAGAGAGAGAGAGAGAGAGAGAGAGAGAGAGAGAGAGACTTTGAATGATTTCTTACAATTCCCTTAACTCTTTTTTATTCTTTTGGTTCTTCTGACTGGATAATTCACAAACGACTGCAAGTATTGGTAGGAATGCGGTGAAAGCGGAACCGTTGTGGTCTGTAGGTGGGAATGAAACAATGGTACAATCACTAAGGAAAACAGTATGGAAGTTTCTCAAAAAATAAAACAGAACCACCATATAATCCCACAATCCCACTTGTAAAAAATAGTGAAAATACCTGAAATCAGGATCAAGCGCTGTATGTGCTGTCGTGCTCACTGCAGATGGCTCACAATGACCAAGATTTAGAAACAACCTAGGTGTCCACCGGAAGATGAATGGATAATAAAATGTAGTGTATTTTTATGCACAATGAATCTTAACCTCCAAAAAAGAATAAAATATTTCCATTTTGGCAACAATAATGGGTGATCCTGCTAAGTCACATGTCACAGGACACATACTGTATAATTCCAGTTATTTGTACCTAAAACAACCAGATTCAAAGGAGCAGAGATTAGAATGGCTGTTACTAGGGGCCCAGGAAGGCAGAAATGAGGAGATATTATTAAATTGGCATAAAGTTTTACTTATACAAGACGAATATTTCCAAACATACTATTACACTACAGTATAGTGCCTTTAGTCAACAACACTGTATGATAAATTAAAATCTTGCTACCCTGCTTTATCTCATATTAAGTGATCTTACCACAAAATAATCTCCAGAGAATGACGCGGAAATTTTGAGGTACTGGGTACAGCTATTACCCTGATTATGGGTGTCATTGCCTGGGTAGACACGTCTGATCAGACTCAACAAATCGCATATATTAGATTTGTTTAATTCAGTGTATTTTAATTAGATCTCATTAAACCTGTGTTTAAAAGACCCCACAGAGTGCAGAACAGGAAAAGTTAATTTCTGGGAGGGTCTCGGAGTTTTCTTCTTGCTTTCAGTCCTATGTGAAAGAGTCGCCCTCATCCTTTGTCCGCACAAATATTTAAATCTGCTCTTCAGAGAATTATTTCCGTGATGAGGTATTTGCCCGGTTCTTGAAGTCAATAAACAAACTGCTTTCACTAATATTGACTTACTGCTGTTAACAGATCTAAACGTTGATTGGCAGCTGGCCAGCTCAGGATCCTCTGGGAGGGGAGTTTTTATCTCCTTTTAGGCATGAGTTTGTTTGACTATGTCATCCCAGACTTTCTTCATGACAAGTCAAGATATTTGCTCATATAAATATTTCAGGAAGCAATTCAGAGAGTCTCAGAAAGAAAACTTGAGAGGGAATAAGATTTAAGTACAGATTGTCCTAAAACACTTAGATTCATTTCTCCTGTTCTTTAAACGCATTTCCCAAAATACTTCATCAGTGTGTCTCTTCAGATTTCAAGTGTCCTCTAGAGAAAATCTTAAAGGGGCCCACACAGGGGCTGATAGAGTTAAGCGCCCCTGAGGGGTTGAAACAAAATGTGGGAGAAAACATTCAAGATGAGTATCTTGGTATTTGAAGGAATTTAATTATGACAAAAGTGGTGTTTTGATTATTCTTTCAACACTGGAGGAAAAGAAGGTTTTGTCAAATGATGTACTTCTGTGATTATTCTGCAGTTAGTTGGTGGAGGGGTCTCCTCCCAGGGACAGGCAGAGCTCATGGGAGTCGGAGGGAAGGGGGCGGTTCTGAGCTCCACAGGGCAGATCAGCCCCAAGGATGTGCTTGACTAAAAGGGTCAAAGTGCAACGTGGACATGAGGAACAGGATGCTTCCAAATTCTCCCAGGTTCTGGAATGGATGAAGTTCAGGTCCTGCTGTCTACAGAACAAATGACCGAGGTTCCAGCAGTGTCCACTCCTATATACCACCTATGCAATCCTTCAAGGAACTGAGAACAGGAGGAGTCGAAATCAAACGAAAAGCACGCAGTCTCTTTTGGTGACTGAAGGGGGCATGTCAGTCAGGAGGGTCGGGTTGTGAGTATTCCGACGAGAAGTTATAAGCCTGGTACTGTTCGACAAGTGTGGTGCACTATCTTCAGAGACTGAGTGTGAAAGGAGGTTCCAAAGACTGAAAAGGTCATGTGAAAGGGGGTGATTCAGATACTGAGATGGGGCCTGGGGTGTGTACCATTAAAGCCTACGGACCTGGGTTTGAGACTGAAGTTGGGGGGAAAATCAGACAAAACAAATAAATAAGGATGCTTCTTCCTCCTCTCTTTTCCTTCCTACCTGACTGCCATCCCTTAGAAAGAAAGAAACAAACAAACAAAGAGAAGAAAGGAATATGGGATCAGCAATAAAGTTATGAGAAGCAAGTGTGAAAACCAAAGATAACTGAAATAAATTCAATGGATATTTAATGAGCAAACACCCTGTGCCCACAGGGCTGCCATGCATGTTTGCACAGAGTGCACAAAACCCTAACTCCTTCCAGCGAAACCCCAGGGACTAACCGGGGCCCTGGAGTCAGAAATGTTTTCAGCTCTGGGAATACAGTGGTGACCCAAATAGACAAAGTCCCTTTCCTAACAGAGCTCATATCTCAGCAGAGGATGGAGACACATTAGCAGACGCTTATAGAAGAGCCTGTTGGGTGTTCCATACGTGACGTGCCTGGGCTCACAAGACAGGACTCTGAGCCAGGTAGAGGCTTCCTGGAGAGGTAGCAAATAGGCTAACAGCAGAGGGTGAGGAGGATTTAGACAGACTCAGACAGATGGCAACGAGTGTGCTTCAGACAGAGCGAATGAAATTGGCAAAACCCATCACAAGTGCTACTGAGTTTGGTACTTCCAGGCTCTGAACGAATTCTGTTGCATCGTGGAGGCTGGAGAATGAGGCCGGAGAGGCAGGTCCGGGTCCCCATGTACAGAGCCCACACTGAAGTGCTTTTCAGCAGGAAGGAGGGCAGCCGTGACAGGATCGCCTGTTGAAAAGATCATTATACGTGCAAGGTCCAGACGATGGATGTGGAAGGAGGACAGAAACAGGATTTAAATGAGACTGCTTTGAATATTCCCCATATTGTAGTTTTCGCTTTGGAAACACCTAACTCATTTATTTCAACATTTAAATAATGTTAAAAGAAATTATTGAGAAAGTCAAATTGAAAGATAGCCTTACCTGTCTACTTGGTGACAAAACTACACAGAAAAGATTGATTCCAAGTGACTTTATAAAGCAGTCAATTGGTTGTTTGACCCTAGGAGGATGTACCACCAGGGTAGAAGGGCACTTTGAACAATGTTTTCAGTCTGTTTTCTGCCGTCATTTGGTGAGGAAATATTAACATAATTATCCTGAGATTTTTCTGTACCTTTTGTGAATACTATGAAATAAGAATTATCTGAGCTTTTCAACCTAGTTGAAAGGAGATCGAGTTGTAAGATGGATGAGGTTAAGTGAAAATTTTACAGAGTAGAATTGAATTGAAAGTATTAATATCAATTTATCTGTATTTTTAATTTAAGAAAAACACATTATTTCCTATAATATTCACTAAAAAGTCTAGAAATAATGACTAATACATTTGTCACGAGTGTCCAGAAGATGGGTGATCTAGAAATAATAAAAGAAATAGGGATCTTTCAATAAATTATCCTAGGGCTGAGGATGAATATGTACAAAAAGACCTGGAATATTTTATCATACCAAAAAGACCTATTTAACTCCTACTGACCAAAGATGAGGAAATCTGACCATTAATATGTACAATGGATTCTTGTGCCCTGATGGAGTAATGGTTAAGTCAATTGCCTCCTAAGGAACATAGGCCACATAGCCCTGGGTTCAAGTCCCAGGTCCAGGGAAACAGCGAGTGTGAACAACCAAAAATAATAAAAATAGAATGCTTCTTCCTCCTCTCTCTTCCTGCCTGCCTATTCATCTTCATTTCTGCCTACACCTTACCTTTAAAAAAAAAAAAAAATGGATTAAAGCACAATGTCTTACTGTTTGAGCAGCTATTTAAAAAGTATCATATATTGAGTGGCATATAAAAATAGAAAATTCTTGAGTTCTGGAAGCTAGAACTCATTACTTGAAAAGAGGAGGAATTCGTCATATAATCTGCTTTTCTTATATGAACTGTGTTTGGGGGAAATGAAATAGTACAGGGAATTTTCCCTCTAGAAGAGTATTAGTAATCAATGAGAAAGGAAAGATTAAATGATATTATCACCATTTTTTACAATCAGTAGGACTAGCCAATGATCATCAGTGTTTGTCAAATCACAAAAGAGGTGAGAGGTTATGCATCTATGGAAGGAAAAAGCAACATTGCCTGTGAAGCCATCTTCACAAGAGAAAAACAAAATTGAACCTAAATTCCAAAATCCCTCTAAGTAAAGCTCCCATTGTACAGGAAATGCATGGGTCAAAGGAAACATGTTATGACACCAAAAAGCAAAATCTAATACATTGGGAGAAATTCTACAGGAAAAGCAACCCACACTTTTCATTAAAAGCCACTTATAGCCACATGGAGGGGTTTGAAAGAATTATGCTTTGCAAGATAAGCCAGAAGGAGAAAGATAGGCATCAAATGATACCATTCATATGTGGTATATAGAGCTATCAAACAAATGAATGCATGAAATTAAACAAAAATAGACTTTAAAAAATGATCTGTATCAAACAATAGACTTTTAGCCAAAAAAAAACAGATCAGTGGGTACAGGAAGAACAAAAAGAAAGACACACAGCCATCAATCACAATGTATGGAACTTCTGTGCATCTGGAGCCAAATAAACTGTCAACTAATTAAAATAATAACTGACAATGGATAGAACGTGAGCTAGGATAGGGAATTTGGTAACACAGAGGGACAGTAATTTTGTCAGGCATGGCAACAGTCTTGCAGTCATTTTTAGAGCTCTTTTCTTTTAGGGATAAACAGTAAAATATTTACGGATGATATGTTTTGTCTGGGATGCCCTTCAAAACAATCAAAGATCGATGGGGAGTCTGGATGGGGTTCCAGATAAAGCAATTGACAATAGTTGAATCGGGGTGACAGAGCAATCAGATTCGTTACACTGTTTTCCTTTTCTATGTTTCAAATTATGATTAAAATAATTTAAGTAAGCATAAGAAAAATTACACAATAAAAATGAATGACTAAAAGAATAGATTGCTAGCAGTAAGAGTGTGTGTGTGGGGAGAGAGAGAGAGAGAGAGAGAGAGAGAGAGAGAGAGAGAGAGAGAGAGAGAAATCAATCTTGATTAATCCAAGAAGTGTGACTGGCAGAATGGCAGAAGGTGCAAGCATACCTGTCACGGTGAAGGACAGGCAGTCTTTACACTGCGGGCACCCATTACAGCTCTAACATCACACCTGTGGATAGAATCCTAGCTGTGGCCCCATTTGCTGTGAGAATTGTGGGCACGTTATTTGCCACCCCAGAGCCCCTTTCCTACTCTGTAAATTTCCACTTTTATACCTGGGTTGGTCCTGTCCACTCTGCACACACAGCCAACAGAGCTATGACAGGCAACTCCAACGCTCCTAGAGCTGAAGCTTTCACCCTTTATCGGGAGTCTTCGAACAAATTTGGAAAGAGATCAGCATAGGGAACTAGGTAAAGTCACTATAGTTCCTAAGAATCTTCTTGCCTCTAAGCCCTAAACCCACCAGAAAGTGCAACAAAGTCTTTTTTTTCCACCATCCCTGTCCCCTGCACCTCCTAGTAATGTTCCTTTTGCAAGCAGTTCCTTGGACAGACGTTATTCTCCTATTTGTCTGGACAGTCCAAGACAGAATTCTACACGTGCTGGGTTTGCTCATTCTAATCAGCTGGGGTTTGGCTGCTGGCATTGACCCGACTTGTGCAAACCCTCCATTCCCTGATGGCAGGTTCAGCAAAAGGGTGTGGACAGAATCACAGCTCAGGAGGTGTCTGAGAGTTGGGGGTGGGGGGGCATGTCTGGGGGTGGGGGTGTAGAGGTCTGAACAAATGACCAAGGGTCTTCGAAGGCCTTACACATAGCTGAAATCTTAGAGAAACACAGGTCATCCCTGGAAATAGGGTCAGCCCTCAGATTTAAGTGATGTCACACACACCTGTGGGGTCTCTACTGTGTAGGATTTAAAAATCCTATTTCTGCAGCAGGTCCCAGAGATCGTGCATCAATACTTAAAGCAGTGGTCTCACTCACTGAAGCGATACTTCTCTCCCCTTTATAAATGGAGCCTCAGCAATCTTTGGGCTGCGACCCAAAATTTTCTAAGGAACATCCATCACTTAAATGAGATTTCCTAATCATTTAAGCACAAGGATTTTCCAGCATTCTAAAGAAATTGATTCCTCTCAGTTTAAATAAGAAAATGTGCCTTTCTTTCAAGATATAAACAGTGACAGCTACAAAAGTACTATATCAAACACAAAAAGGAATTTCCTCCATTAAGTAATTTCCAGGGATTGTCATTTTCTTAAAGGCAGAAAAAGAAAAAAAAAAAAAAAGACTAGATTTTAGCTGACTGGGAAAATCTCAAATTTTGCTAATTTATGTCACCATTTTTTCCTTTCTCTTACTTCTTAAAATGGCAACAAAATAAACACAGCTGTGAAACTCTGCAAGGTAAAATAAGGTTATAAATTTACCATGAAGACACATGGAGAATTGTTAATCCTATGCATTTAGTTGGTCAATTGGTTGTGTTTATTATATTTTTATTATATATATTTATATATATTATATAATATATATTTTTATTATATTATATTTTTATTATATATTTATTTTTATTATATTTTTATTATATTATTTGTTAGGGATACCATATGATACTGGGTAGTAAGTCTAAGAAATACAGTTTGTATCCAAAACCCTACCTGACATCTCCCATTAGCCTTTGCTGTCTCAGGTGGAAGGGAGTTACCTACTTGCAACTTAAACAGAAAAAAAGGCATTCACTTGCATTCTTAGTGCTCTCAATTAGTGTTTCTCACAAATCAATTAGGAAAAGCAGAGAAAAAGAAACACTGTGCAAGGACTGTGCAGCTAATGTTCACAGAACAGGAAAGGTGATGGTGAATAAACACATTTATGTCTAAAGGGAGATTAAAAGATTAAAGCAGAAATATGTCATTATTTCACTCTGCCCAAGAGATTGGCAAAAACTTCAAAGTCCCACCAACCATGACTGGGTGGGACCCACTCACTGCTTGTGGGATTGGAAAGCAGCACATGTGTGTTGCCTATTTTCTTCCCTCTCAACGCCAGGCCCCTAACCTGAGTCCTTGGGCTTCCCATGGTCTGCACCGCAGCTGTCTCAGTCCATTGCCTCTGACTCGAGGGTGAACCCAGCACAAGTATTTTGAATGCAAACTGAGCAAAGCGGAATATTGTTTATTATTCTTAAAACTTTTGACTCTCTAGTGAGAAAATATATAGCAAACTTCTTTGTATCTAACACTCAGCATGAAAAATGCACAATGAAAATGCCCTAAATGGTTCTCCTGCTCATTCCCAGGCTTCTCTTTCTAGACAGAACTACTGGCCTAAGTTTGCTGATTGTCATTCCCAGACCAATTTTGTCACTTACGCATCTGTACAGCAAGTGTTGGGACGTCACACGAATCATGCTGTGTGGTGTATTCCCTGCTGGAATTACAATGTGTCATTTGTATTTTGTGTTGGCTCATCGTTATCTTTCTAGGGCTTATTCGTATGTCTTCTTATCTACATAGCCAACGATCTATGTAGCTATAGTTTATTTTAATTTCTTTCAGTGTTCCTTTGGTAAACACTGCAATTAATTTTCATTTTCAATGACTGAGGTTTAAATTTTCCTTAGCCAGTTTAATGGACTTCAGGTTGTTTACCTGAGTTTCAAAAGATCCCGTTCTGTCACCAGGAGAAATAGACAAGTGGCTTCAAACATCTAGGGGCAATACACAAATTTTTTTTAACAAATCTACACTTTTGTTCTTGTTTTCCAGTCCTTTTTGTCTCTCTGTCCTATCTTCCAGCTGAGGTTTCAATTAAGGTTACTAACCATTTCAGCTTGCTCAAGACTCAGGCATTTTCTAGAATACCTAACTCCCCTTGCTAAACCTGTAAAAGTCCAGGAAAAACATGAGAGAGCCGATTCACTTGCGACCCCTCTTAAAGTTCAAATAACCCTACCCCCCCACATTGTAGGGGACTTCCTCCAAGCCCCATTAGCAGTGAAGGGGAAACAATCTCCATGTCTGGTCCCTACTTGAAAGACAGGCCTGCTGTTCTCAGCTATGGGCTCCCTTTGAAGCCTCAGACAGAAGTGAATTTTCAAGCACCTTTATCTAATGTAAGAATGAAAGGAAGACTTTGGCTTTTCAGAACAATAATCTACCCCTTTCTAGCAGAGGGATAAACCACTCAACCTAAAAGAATGGTTATCCACAGAGCGCACAGATTATCACCTCATAAAACAGCAGGGTTCTATTATCACCTAAATAAAGGTGCCACCAAGCTGGAACAGATAGGCCTGGCAGAGAGTCTCTGAGATGCCAGAGCAGCAGATTTTAAAGGTTTCCAAAACAGACTGCAAGAGACTGCAAAAGGCCGAAGCTGGTATTTGAAGTCCAACTGGCTAGAAACTGTGAGAAAATGACTTCATGTCTCCAAATCTCTTTTCTCATCATATAGGGCCTAGTACCTGGTAGGCATTTAATAAACACCGGCGCTCTCCCTCCCCTTCTCGTCTAAGAGAGACCAGGTTAGCCGCGCTGGCCTTCCAACTTGATGTTACTCAAAATATTAAGTGCACTTGGAAGAAGTACTGAGGGAAACCCCAGCAGAGAAGCTGCCCCTGCTGCCCGCATGCAGAAAGGTGACACAGGTTTCCTGAGCACAAGTTCACAGAGGGAAACACTCTGCTCAGTAGCACACGTGCGTGTTTCCACCAGGAATGATGGTGAGATGCGTTCTCGTGCCAGTGGAAAGATTTTGTAGTTTAAGTTCACTACTTCAAGTTTCCTTGTAAGCGTTCAAAGTTATCATTCTCCTTAAGACAGAAAAAAAAAAACAAAAAACAACAACAACAAAAAACAAACCCAAACCACTTTCATATACTTGATGACTGTAAATTAAAGCACCTTTTAGCCATCACTTTCTTGGACTCATAAAACCCCACTCACCTGCCATTTCCTCGGGAACAGCAAATGTATTTGCGTGGCAGCTGGGGGCCCTCCATCCGCAGCTGTCATTATGAAGTCTCAGAGCTGTTACCTGTGCTTGCCAGCTCAGTAGTCAGGCTAAGTGGGGTAAAAAGGGGCCCCAGGCAACAGACACACTCCTTTCACTCAAGATACTCCTAAATGGATACACAGATGCCGACGTGTTTGCTCTTTTTATTTTGAAGTGCCCTGTCTACAGAAAGGAATTCAAATAATCTGCTGGGGAAGGACAGCAAAATTATCAGTCGAGAGTAATGAGAGGTTGCTGATGATTACAGAAGGCCAGCAAGGATGTTTAGAGTTTCCAGGAATCTGGAGTCTCACCTGTTTCACACCAGAAGGTACTATCAAAAAGAGAAATGAAGTAGACCACCGCCCTTAGGCTGCAAGGAGAGGAGCCAGGGAACTTGGGAAAAGTAGACATGTCTCTGGGGGGTTCAGACAGTACCACACACATGCACGCACACATTCACGCACACACACACGAATAGTAGCCATCCTGATTCCATCTCTATATTTAGGGTTTTTTTTAACTCCTTTTCCCACTCCCCTGGTTTGACTCTGAGGCCTTTTAGTGCTGGGCTTTTTCACCTTCCAAACCTATCATTTATGGAGATATCTTAGGAAAGAGCTAGAGTTGCATGCCTGACAATATCATTCAAGGTTTTTACAAGAATCATTTTGGTCTCCTTGGTCCCCTCAACCCATCCAGATACAATCTGCGTCTTTCACAAGCCTATGCTGAGGGGGCCTGGAGAACACCGACGCACATTCAAGAGCGGCAGCAGCAGAAAGACAAACTCACTGAGAGTTGAGAAGCAACGCAATCATAGTGTCTATCTTCCCTTTTTAATTTTTCACTATCCTAAATCACTCATTCATTCATCAGACATTAGTTCAGCCTTAGCCATCATCCCTCTCATGGTCTCACTTTCTTGGCAAACACCTTTTATTCCCTTGTTCTTCTGTACTGGCCTGGTCAATATGAATAGTAGATAACCCCAAATCTACCTTTTCCATTCCTGCAGCTGAGTAGCCAAACATTGGCTTAGCAAAGCACACACTTTCATATGTTTGTCTTACTTGACTGCATGTGCACACATTTCAATGGGCTTACACTACTGCTCGCTGATCTTATGACAAATCCGTTGTAGTCATTTTCTCATTTCCTAAAGGGATGTTTTAACATATTACCCTCTCTAATCAAACCTCTTGCTTCCCCTCCTCTTCTGCTCTATACCGACGACTTTGCTTGAAAGCTCAAAGAGAAATGAGAAGCAATGGGATAGGATTTTCTTCCCTTTCCCTCCACTCAGTTAACCAACTAACAGAACATGAACCTAAACTCTTCATCTTCCCTTCAATGTAGTGAAAATACTACCCCTGCTACTGCTATCAACCACTCATCAACCATCCTCTTTCCTTCTCAAGAACTTCACTCATTAAGTATCCCTTCTCCTCCATTAGCTCCCTCTTTGTACCAGATCATTTCAACACGAAACAAAAGTACCTCCATCTTTAATGCAATACAAAACACAGCCCCTAAACCTCTCTTCACAATCTCCCTACAGTTACACATTCAATGCTGTCTCTCACCCTCCCCGCCGCACCATGACTCAAAGTCATCCTGAGTTCCAATCTTCACTCTACCCTGGCACTCCATGAAAACCCTCATTCAAGTTCTTTTTCCTTCATTGTGGTCACAATTTCTGGTCTCCTTTGTAGACTCTTGACATTCTACTTGGCCCCTTAACTATTGCCATGTCCTCAAGATATGTCCAGGGATGACCCTTCCCGTCCCAATGTATATTCTTCTTGAGATAATTTCAGGTGCCCCCATTTAAATACCAATTATAGGATGAAAATCTCACATTTGTGAATATTTAGTATGTTAAATGCCAGACTTTCTACATCTAACTGATTACTAGATCCCTTTACTTAGCAACGTGTCACAACTTTTCTATATTGCTGAAAATTGGAAGTGAAGGTGAAAGTCGAGATAGAATCATTTTTGTTTGCTCTCTTCCCTTATCCATCACACTTGAAAACTCTTCCACTTGAAAACTCTTCCTCTAGAACACCTCCTAAATCAGTTTGCTTCTTTCCATTTCTACTACTACTAGTGAATCCAACTTATCATCATTACTGCTCTAGTTTATTCCATTAACCCCTATTAGGCTCCCTGTTGCCACATAAGTATTATCTTTATTTTACATCAGGAAACTAAAGCTCAAGGGGTCAATGTCTTTACGTGTTCCTTCAAAAATATTTTTGAGCACCTCCTTTGTACAATCAGATGCTTGCTCGAGCTGCATGATAAACAAATGGCAGTGGCAAATCTATCTGAACTGAAAATCCTGTTTTCAGTTTCATACACCAAACTTCTATTAGTGTTGTTCTAGAACATTCCCTCTAGTGCAGGTGACAAATATTTCAACAAAAATCCCAGTATAACTATTTATATCTACTGTATATAAATATACTGGTATGTAAATATATCATGTTCTTCCCCAAAGCAAAAATGGACTAACTCAGCATAAGGGTTTCTGAGGTGGTTTCTTAAGGGAGCCAAATTCATCTATAGAAATTATTCTCAAGGAGTCTGGCCCTTTTTCCTGTACCCTTATGGCTTTCTTTCTCTGAATACCTTGTAGGTTATATGCCTGGCCAACAACCAGTCAACCCTGCAGATCCAGGGTTTCTTTTCTCTGAGAAGTCTTCCTTGGTTTCCCTATATCAAGAATGTTCCCTTCCTCTACATTCCTCAGTTGTCTGTGTTTAATTTTATCATGATACCTCTGATACTTTATTGTAAATTATAGTTCATAACTACAAATAAGTTTGTAGTGGGAAATATATGTGTATGTATGTAGGTATATCACTTTTAGTTTTAATATATGCAGTGGTTCTTAATTCAAAGCTCTTCATCTGAAATGCAGCTGTATTAAGACAGAGTTGGATTTGGGGATGTTTAGTACAGCGAGTGAGATATCCACTACAGGCATGCACAGACCCTCTCAGTAAGGAGAAGTTAGAAATGTTTAGTACAGGATTTGGGCTCCAAAATGGTTATCTGTGGGCGATCCAATGGTGCAGTATACTCTCTGGATAGAAAACTGTCAGAAAATAGGGGTAACTTTGTGATTGGGTATCTTGAAGAATTTTATCTAGATTTTTTAAAGAACTGGAGTGAGTTTAAAGCTTTGGTGGAGAAGAACAAAACACTCACTTTCGTCAAGAGCAGAGGATGTTTGACCATTTTTGTGGTTTGCATGGTGACCTTGTTTTTTGCATGTTGACCTCACTTTTGTCTGTGCTCAGACTGGTTTAATTTTTGTATCACTTCATCTCTGAAGGTGGTGTCGGTGAGATGGATTGGGTTCAGCAAGAGAATATTATGGCCTAGCTGGTAGTTGTCAGGGGCTACTTTCTGTCTTTCTTGGGTCCTTTATGTGACATAGAAAAGGACACCAGGTTTAGTATTAGAGATGAAGGGGAGAGAATGGGGAGCCTAAGGTAAGGAGAGATCAGAAGTTACTCCCCAGATAAATGAGTGACCCCCATTTGGGGCGCCTGCCTGTAGTGTGGGCGTGCGGTTCTGTTCTACTTTCCAGAATTGCTGAGTTGGTCTCCCTAGGGTCACATCTAGTCATCAGTTGATGAAGACGTCACACTTAGAGACAGCAGAAACTACAGGGCTTTTCAGGGGACAAAAGACTGTTGATACCACTGACCCTGGTTCACAGAAGACTCTGAAGCCAGTCTACTCGGGGTTGAATGCTGACTCTACCGCTGACTTTCCAACATAACTTCTCTATGTCCTGCTTCCTCCTCAACCTGGGTCTTTGTCATGTAGGGTGATTGTAAAGGTTAAATATATCCATACTTGTGAGGGTCCTAGAGTACTGCCTGGCACACGGTTAGTTTTGTTCCTCAACCACCAATGCCCACCACACACGCATTCCCAGGGTCCCTTGGATCCCTGCAGGTCATCCAGGAGGGACCGCGACACGTGAACTTAGTGTAGACATATCCCGTTGGAGGCCTAGGGTGGGTTGGGGCGAGCGCACAGGTCTGTTACTGGTAGCTGTCAAACATACTGGAAGTAGAGTCTGACTCTGCCCCTTCCGGTCCCCCAGGCCTTCCCCAGAGTCGGGGGTCACGGAACCACATGCAGATAAACACGCTCTGGAACAGAGTGGGCCGGAAGTGGCACTTCCAGTCCTCCTCCTTTCAAATGTTCAGCTTTACACACGCTGGGTCCCAGGACGCCTGTCAAATTATCACGTTTCCCGGCTGACGATCCCTGGGAGGAGGTGTGCGCAGCCAGCATCAACGCGGTCAATCACAAGGACGGGCTCTGCACACAGGACTTGCTGCTTATGAGCGTTTAATGTCTTCTTCTGTCACTGTGGAATATGTTATTTACTCTCTGCCAGAGCTTTGGCTTCTGCCCTTCGAATGGCCATAAAAGTAATAGCCAGTGTTTGCACACAATGACAAATCAGTCAAGGCAAATATTGTACCTGTGGAGAGCAAATCCACTGAACTCCTTCTGATCCCTTATCCCAAGTTTATTTAGATGTGTCAGAGTAAGAGGATTTGGTGCTGTTTTCTTATCAGTGCAAATTTTACAGGCATGCAAGCCAATAGGCAAATGCAGAGTTTGATTTGAGGGGTACAGACCAGGCTCTCTGCCCAACTCCTCATTCTCCACAAAACCCCACAGGATCCCATTAGTCTATTGCCTTATTTCTTTTTAAACTACGTGTTTTTTGGTTGTTTTTTTTTTTTTAAAAAAAAAGGAAAAGTACCGGCAGGAATGAAGGCAAGTAGGCAGGCAGTAAAAGAGAGGAGGAAGAAACAGCTCTATTTTTTAACTTTCATTTTGTTGTTCACACTGGTTCTCCACCCCACTCAGCCCCCAGAGATGTGAAACCAGAGGTATGTGACTTGTGCTTCTTCAGACATGATTGGCTTAACCACTACTCCACCAAGGAGTACCTATTGCCTAATTTCAAATGCTACCCCTTGGGGTATTTGCATTTTAAGACACTGGCAATAGTTTAAAGTTGAAGGAATGCATCTCTGGTTTTAAGATTCAACATCTATTGATCGGTGGTGGGTTATTTGTCTCACTGTGGCCGACCAAGATCCAAAGATACGGGGCTTCAATTTGCTGTGCCTGTGTAAGGCTGGTAGGGCCCACTTGGATCCTAACAATACAAACAGTTCCTTTGGGGTCATAGTCCCATTGTGGCCACGTTCTGCTTTGGCTCTGTTGTCTGAATCATGAGCAAAGATCTGCCAACTTGGATCATCATGAAAAGAATTTAATTAGCAACTTTTGAACTCCTGAGAACCTATGCTAGCTCCCAGAAGTAAACTCCCATTGAGGGGGAGATCTAGGCACTGAATATGACTCTCCTAAAACTGGGTTCAAAGAGAAATCCATGCTGTGATCTTGGGAAAAAACCCAAAGACCTAAGTCTGGGAGTTAGCACAACTCGAATGGGAACAAAAGACTGGAACAAGACCTGACTTTGAAGGACAGAGTCGAGGAGACATGACTCAAGGTCAGGAGATTCTATCTTGTCCTAAAACCTGAAATATACCTTAGATAGTGAGAACTTACAAATGTGCTGGTGAAGTGTAACTGATGTCTTCCTCAAGAGTGCACAGTCTTGGAGTAGGTCAGATGGCATTGTTAGAAGATGACACATTTTAGAAGCGACTGACTCATGTATTTCTGGTATCAAATCTCAATCAACCCACAATATGTTACTTTGAATGCTAATTGTCAAAAATGTATTTTTATTGGTCAAGAAATATTGATCTGTTGGCTAGTGTGAAGATATTGAGAAATGGGATTTTATTGGCAAAATTAAAAGTTTTCAAGATATGTAAATGAGCTAAAATATTTTAGAAAAACTCTATCTTCCACCTCCTTACTCGCACATTTTGTATGGCCGGGATATAAAACCTAGCAAGGCTGGTAGCCTACCTATATATGGCATTTAAGATTCCTTAGTAGTCCTTGGTCCTGCCATCAGTTAGGATTTCTGGAAGTCTGCCTTCACCTTTGTAGCCCAGAATACTATCAGTGCCATGTTGTGCTTGGCTCAGGAGAAACTTGCATGCAAAGTTAGGCCAGAACACTTAAAAGACTAGAAAATCATTAAGCTTACAGAATACTTGGTATACATAATTTTTACTTGCTTGCTTAAGGTTAATTTAGTAAGTGACTTGAATGTGAATTACATTTGCGACATACTCTCTTTATAATCTGATAGTGAGACTGTGGATGAGTAGCTATGTCTTATCTACTTCAATCATTTTTGACAGAGTTTTGAGATCTAGCTCTTGTCCATCAAGAGATCGTTTTTCTCTTTCTCTGGGGCATGTCTATGACATGGAAAGGACACAAACAAAACCACAAAGACGTATATTACCTATTCATGGTGAAGTGTGACACATTCTAGATGGCTAATTATATTATTTGGTATGTCAATACTTCACTAAATGCAGTGATCTGTGGGAACATTTCTTTAGGGACATGGGAGGAGGCAAGGGATAACAAGATGGGATAAGAAGGAGCTTTGAGTCTCTGAAGTGGAAATGACATTGGAACATCAAGAACACTGGAGGGAGACAGAGAAATAGATTTTTGTCACGGTTCCGCCACCAAAAATAATCTGTGGTTGAATGTTCCTCTTGGACTTCATTATTCTCAGCTGAAAAATAAGGACAATGAGTAACAGTGAACTGAAAGTTCTCTCTGCTTCTCAAATTCCATGGTTCTTAATTATAGCAGCCCAAGGGGAGATGTGAGTAGATCGCCCCACTTCTTTGGCAAGTCTCAAAGGTCATTTCATCCCCACCAGTGAAATACCCTGCCTGAAATTCAGCTAACTGTAACTGCACTGACATTAACAATTCTCCTTTACAATACACCATTATTGGAGCAGAGTGGGAAATTTCACATGGTCATAATTTGGTGGGAATGAATTCAGCTGAACTGCTTTCTTGTGAATAACTGATATCAGTTCGTGAACCAGAATCATGAGTATTTTTCCTTGAGGGGAAGGGAAGGAGATGAGAAAGAAAAGAAGTGAGAGTTCTTTTTGATCTGTGACACAGAACAGAGGACAGGAATGGAGTGGAGAAGTGGGCGGAGGGGGATGCAGGACATATGTGAACAGGAGTAGTGGCTAGTCAAACTCTGAAGGGGAGTAAGGAGATCTCAGGAAGGAGGGACCCCAAAGGCACATGCTTAGAGAGTTTGTGTTGGGGTCTCCATCCACAGGGCTATTGCCCGCAAATGGACACTTGGAAATGTCTCTGAAATTGGTCTTGCAAACTTTGCAGAGGATGCTGTGTTTCAGAAAACACAATACCCAAATAAATTCCGGAAGAGGAAGCTAACCAGAAAAGTCCTCCAGTGCTACAATAGAAGCCACCATTTGCAGCCACTGAATTTCTTATAGAAAAACACATTATTTTCTGTTAGTAGAAGACTTCAGTCTGACCTATAATAGGATCCTCATTGGACTAATCCACTGGATGAAAACTGAATGCAAGTCCAGTCTCGAGAGTACATCTTGGGAGTACCAAAAAAGACACGAAAGAGGGTGAGAAAATGCACTAAGGATCTGCTCCCACATTGACACATCTCTGAGACAGAAAACCAAGGAGGCCCTTTACTAGAAATGGGCAGAGAATTTCAAATGCCTCCATGTAAGATGCCTGTTTCATAGGCCATGATTGCTTGTTAGGGTGAAATATAAGCGAAACTTGTAGGTGCCAATTTTGACTATCTGACCAAGGTCAAAATAAAAACCACTGATACATACGCGTATCAGAGAGATTACTGCAAAGGGATGTACAGCAGGACTGTCAAATATATAAATGGAACAAAGGGTTTCTCAGACTACTTTATTGTGAAACCCTTTGGAATAAAATGAACTGGGGTGGCACAAGAGATTTGCAAGCATGCCTGACTTATGTTTGCCATAGGAGCTAAATTAGAACGAGGGAGTCGAGGAGACAGAATTGGCTGCTTTTCGGAAAAATCCAGAACAGCAGAGTCAGCACTCAAAGTCTAAAGTCCAAAGCACACAAAGGAAGTGGGAGTCATTGTCTAAAATTGTGTCTCTGACACTTAGGGAGGAGGTATTCTCCCAGGCTTGACCCTGGGTCAGGACACTGTCCACCCTGCTAGAGCTGTGAGGCCAATCAGTAGGATAGGGTGACTCACTGGGCCATTATCCATGGTACTTAGGAACCCAGAGTCTGCAGGGAGTAGGAAATGGTACAGAAGACTCAGCATGGTTCCAGGGCTGGCTGCTTAGTGCTTTGAGTGGAGAGAGCATGCTAAGTTCACAGTGAAGAATGACAGATCACCCAGAATACAGAGTCACTGAGTACAGAGACAGGTGTCCTGCTGAACAGGATTCGGGGAGACCATCTGTGGAGAAGGAGCTGGCCAAGCGCCATGAGAGGAGGGATCATGTCTCCAGTCCTACCACTGTGTTGAAACTGAACACCCAACTTTCCAATATAAAACTAGGCCCCTAGGAAAGAGAAAGAGGATAAGAACTGGGAGAGAAGAGAGCTTGTATGGAGAGTGTGAGCAATTCTCTTCATGATGGTGCTTACATGGCTCCTCATGGCCGACAAACGATGGATGACCACATACACTTTGACACACGCCAGCCATTCCCATGGGGCTTGATGTGAGCAGTGATTCAGGGTCCCTGCATAAGTGACTGTGTTTCTTTCCTCTATCCCACTCCTCAACTTGGGTTAAAGAGATGGAGGACAGATGCCCTTGCTGGGGCTGCAGTCACAAAAAAATTAAACAACTCCTGTCAACTGGTGGCAGAATCCCTTCCTATGGAGATGAGGGTTCTTTGTTGTTTGTATCAAGACAACTGGACAGGTCGTTGTGGTCAGAGTGCGCGAGACCCAGGCATGGCCTCATTAGTCTGAGCCAGGCTGTGTGAGTGGGAGGCGCTGGGTTCCAGGTTCCACGATGGATGACCTGCCTGCTGGTGCGGATATGAAGGAGACCCTGAAGGGAAGGCTGAGACTGGGTGACAGACTTGGGGAGAGGAATCTGCCAGGCAGACACTTCAGAACAGGCTGTCCAGGATCCATTTAAAGTTACCTGCTGCATTTTGCTGTCATGATGTCACCCTCACTCACCCCGCCACCACATTAGTCCAAAGCTCTCTAAACACAAGTGACGACCCCATATGCTGTTCTGAGGAAAAGCACAACAAAGCCAAAAAGGGGGACCCATCTGTTTTAGGTTCATGGGAGGGTGAAGGCCAAATGGAATGACTAGTCACTGAATGTGACCCTGAGGAAAAATCAAGAATGAGACTGAAAAAGAAGCACGGGGCCTACAAGTGAGAGGAAACAAAAATCACCTGAAACGTCTTGAGCGAAGATCCAGCTGTTTCACAATTACAGCGAAAGGTGACCCCAAAAGGCAGGTGACACAGAGAAACGAGAGCTTAAATGCTGTCACTTCACAGAATAGCATAATCGAGTTTCTTTTCCCAGAATAATAACACACTTGACAAAAGGCTTTGCATGAGTAAAGACAGCATTATTTCCAAACATGTAATGCAAAATCGCCACAGAATAAAATGGTCATTAAATATGTAAATGCTATTTACATGTGCTTATTACTTCCATAACTCATCTCTTACATAATGCCATCTGTGCCCTAATTTGTCACTTGGTCATGGACCCCACAAATCAACGTCTAGGGCAGCTTTTCACAAAGGCACACGTTGATGAAATGCTCAAAAACATACCTCCTTTCGGCTCCGGAAGCGTCTGTCTGCATGTGGCCTTGTGCTTCTTGATCTGATTGGAGGAGGAAAGACAGAAACCAGCAGGGAGTGGATGCAAAGCCTGGTGGTAAGAGCCCATCTGGATACAGATGCCCCCCAATTCCAGTCTCCAGCAGAGGTCATGGAAGTAAAGATGAAGAGTTATTTTTAAACTGCCCTTTGTTCATCACTAGTGAGTGAATTTTCTCTTCTCTAGAAGCCTACTTAGGGTGGTATTTATTATTTTACAAAACAAAGAAAAGGAAGCCAGGAGGAACAACCTCCTTCCTTCCCACCCTCCTTCCTTCCCACCCTCCTTACAGAGCATTTTTTCACTCTGTCTCCTTAAAGGGACCGGGCCTGGGACTCAAGGCGAAGCACCCGCAGCAAACTCCCCGCCCTCTTCCCCACCCGCAGTCGCAGGATTCGAATCCACATTTGAGAGCTTTCCCAGGTGGATTCTAGTCACGTTGGTGGTGGTTTCATAACAGCGTCAATTTGGATAAACTAGAAGCACATTTCCCGGGGCGGGCCCTGCTGGAGTGGGTGCAGGGAGATGCTTGCCTGAGATGGACCAGGAGGAGGAAGGCGAGCAGCGTGGGAGGCACACAGGCGCTGAGCACCGCGTCCAGACCTCCCTCACTCCCCCTGCACATCCCCTCTCCTCTCTGGGTGTCAGCCCTGCTCCTCAAAGAAACTCCCAGTCCTCCTCCAGATACAGAGACAACAGCCTCCGTGGGCTGGGCCAGCATCTCTTCCCACTCTGCTGAGATATCCCTGAAAGCCCCACTTGTCCGCACGCACCAAAGCTTCCAGAATGTTCCTTAGTGACTTTTTTTCTCTGCTTCTCCAATTCCAGTGACTGGTCCCTGCTCACTCCACAATTAGAATGGGTCCTCGTGTAAAGCACTACTCCACAGCCCTGCTTCCCCGCAGGATACTTGCTAAAGTGCATTTCAAGTGTGGAAGTACTGGTCAGTCGCACACTGGATTAGTGAGAAGCACTGCCCACCCCTTGCCCTTTTGCAGCAAGCCCTCTCTCAGTTATCTGAATGATGCATGTGTTTTGAGAGGAGAGTCATGGGGATCTTGTCTTTGGGGTGCCTGACTTATTATTCGAATTAGTGTAAGTGGGGGAAGGGCAGGCTGGGAGGCCTCCTGAAATTCCTTTCAGCTCGGGAGGTAAAAGCTAAACATGAACTGTTCTAACATGAACGCCTTCTTACACCAAACTTGACATTTTTTCCTGTGCATTTTTGAGTGATGAGCTGTTGATGCAGCGAGGGCGAGACACAATGGTGAGACGCTGGGTCCCTGCAGAAAGAATCTGTGGAGAGAACCATTTGGTCAGGATCACAGCAAGTTTATTAAAAGCAGAAAGAGCTAGTTGAAGTGCCCTGGGGGCCCGGAAAGTTCAGCAAGAGAGCATGCTTGTGTCCTAAGCTGCCTGCCTGCCTCTCAGGCAAAATGGATTCTTATGTATATGATGGGGCGGGGCCTTCTTCCTTCATGGACTTGTCAGGTTACCTGGAGTAAAACACGATGTGAGTACCTAGGGATGTGTCTTAGACTCAGATTGCTCAGGTGAGGTTCCTCTTTGGGGTCTTGGCTCTTAGAAGTCTCAGGTTTTGCCAGTTAGTTTTCTAATCAGACACCTGCGCACTGCCCTGCAGATTTTAAGCTATGCTGTCCCCACGTGGGCTGTGAGTGACCTCTAGTTTTGTGTTGATGAGGTCTCTATCACTTGCCACAGAAACCAACTCAAAAACACCATCAGGTAGTTAAAAGCACTGTTTTTTGTTTGTTTGTTTTTTTTCCTCTATTAACTGGAAACAAATGAGCTTTTTGTTTTTTGAGTTGGAGGAAGGGTCAACATATTTCAGGCATGAATGATCCAGGAACTTTGGTGATATCAAGCTGACTTGAGTTCCTTGCTATTCTTCTGTTCTGGTGTCACCTCCGGGCAGGCGGGATTTCTTTTGAAGGTTGCCAGACAGAGTTCAAAGCTCTACATTCAATGAAACAAAAAGAGAATGCCTTCTTTCTCATCCCCCAGGCAAACATTTGAGAGGAACCTGATGGAAATTGATGGATTGACTTGTGTTATCTGCTTATACATGATCTATCCACCTGACCAGGAGAAGGTCATCCACCCAGATCCTCCCTGGTAGCTGCAACCGGAGTGGGCTCCACTGGGAGTATCCTGGAGAAAAGCATTGAATACAGGCTGGGAGAGGTCGTTGTTATTTTAAAGGATAGGTGTAGTCAGCAAGAGGCCATGCAGAGGCAGGTTAGAAGAGAAAAGAGGAAAAATCGGTTTTATTTATTTTATATAGTTGTCCATCTTGTTTGTTCCTGCTGGGTCCTGGATTCGAACCCAGGGATTGGGAATGTAGACTGGGGCTGATTTCTACTTCATCAGGATGTGCCAGGAAGGTGGCTCCTCACAGGAAGAGCAGGGAATAGTTGTAGATCAGTACAAATAGCCATCAGCGCCATAACAAAACCAATACATGGCCATTTCAGCTTCTTATTTTCAGACACTTTGACCTTTTCTAGGTTTTGAGGAAGCAAATAGAACAGGACACTGGTGGTTTCTGAAATTTAAATTTGTTAATGGTTCATGGCTGTTTTTTTTAGAAAGTGCAGGAAAGCATTTAAAAAAAAAAGGGGGGGGGAATCATAATAATTGCACCACTGAGATAAAATCATTGTAATCATGTGGATGTGTAAACATTTTTTTCCCAAGTAATTTCCTGAAGAGTATTTTCCACACCATTTAATAGATCTCTGCACCATGTTTTTCAAGGGCTGCAGACTTTTCCATTGTGGAGCTGGTCTTTCTCAACCAGCCCCATATTAATGACCCTTTTAATTGCTTCTAGAACATGAATACTGTGTTTAAAATACTTACGTATACATCTGTGTGAACATCTACACTAATGTCCCCAGGACAGATGCCAGGCAGTGAGATTGCTAGGTGAAAAGATATAAACATTTTCCAAATTTCCAACATTTTGTAGCCTATAAATATATCAATTTCTGTTCCTATCAGATGTGAATTTTACTGCTTCCTCAGCAATGATTATTAAAAGTATGTTTTATGCCTGCCATTTTGATGAGCAAAAATGTTATTGTATTACTTTATGAAGTTAAAACATTTGTTCATAGGAATATTGGTGCTTTTATATCTTTTTATGTGAACCACCTCTTCTTCTGTTTTTTCCTCCTTTAAAAACCGGGAGTATTTTCCTTCCAACAGTTTTGTCAGGCAGTTTTATATAACTAGGGATACTAACTCTTGATAAGATATATTACAAAATACCTTCCTCTTTTTAGCATGTATTTTAATTAATTTTAAATGGAAATTCAGCTGTTTCCATGCTGTTGTTGATCAGACACTCTTTCTGTATATATAACTTGAATTTAGCATCATTCTTTTTAAAAAATGTATTTTTAAAGAGAGGAGGAAGAATTTAAGGAAGGAAGAAAGAGAAGGTAGAAATATCTTCACTCATATGGTTTTTTGCTCTGACTCTGGGTAGATCTTGAACTTGGGTCCTTGGGCTGAATGTGGTCTGCACACGAGGAACTCAGTCTCCTGAGCCACAGGGCACTTCAGTGTTGTTCTTAAAAAAATTCTTGATCATTCCAGTAGAGAAAAAAACAGAAGAAAAAGTTGAAAATTCCGAAGTCTTTCTCAGGCATTCTGTGCTGTTATATGGTTAATAATAGATAGTTTGTTACACACTGAAATGGACTATACTAGTCATGCTGCTGTCTTCCCCAGTCTTCTTACCCTAGAAGGGGAATATTGTTGTTAGCTATTTCTGATGGAAGGTAATGGTATTTTGCACCACAATTCCCATAAGAATTTGGTTTTCTTTTCACTTGGATCTTTTATTTTCAGTGATATGTATTTTCTGTTCTAGTCCCAGAAACCCATTGCTTAATAACCACTACTTGGTGGTATATATGTATATATATATATATATATATATTTTTTTTTTTTTTTTCTTCTGTAAATGCAAGGCATAGCTTCTCATTTTGCTTCTGTAAAAGTTGACTACTACCTAATCATTTGGGGGGATATACTTTGGAATAATTTTGTTAGGCTTCACAAGTCTTTATGAACTTTTTATTGGAATTGCTTTAAATGATGAATTAAATGAGGACAAAAGTGTATCTTCTCATCCATTAGAAATGCACGCCCCTTTCTTTTTTCTCAAAGTGAACATTCCCTCAACTGAATGTGTTTTAAGTCCCAGGGAATCAAGACACCCCTTCCTCCTACATTTCATAATCTCAGACCTGGGGGGCGAGAACAGGAAAAATGGTCATCTTTCTTCCTCCTGATTGATCCAGTCATCCTTCTGGCATTATGCTTGCTGTCCAGGGAGGGCTGCTTTGCTCTGCAAAAGTCTTCACAGCCAGATGAGCTCTGACCTTGGAACTCAGCCCTGCAGTGAGAAGGAGAGAGTAACAAATAGGTCCTTCCCATGATCTTCGCTCTTAAAGAAGAGGAGGCATTTGCAGACACTCAGCCTAAAGCCTTTTCCTCAGGGAATACTGGCCCCAACACAGTGGCGGAACTGGTCGTTTTCTTCTACCTCGGAGTCTGTTCTTTCAGAGCGGCAGGAAATGAAATGGTATTCACACTATCAATTACCCCAGCCGTTTACCTAATGAACTCAGCTGCAGAGACAGCCATTTTCAAGACCAAAAGAAAATAATAAGCCCATGGTACCCCCGCAGTAACAAGCACCAGGCCTGAATCACAGGATTATAGTCAAGCTGCCAGGAAGATGCCATCCCATTATTGACTTAAAATGCCATGTTATTTATTGGGATAATTATGCTTTCCCACCCCTCAAGGGGCATGGAATCAGAAAAAGCAAGCAGTTTATTCTTATTCATCCAGCATGGGAGCGCATTTCAAATTAGAATAGATCTCCCCAAGATCTATTCTCTTTTGTGGGATGCCCTGCAGACTTTGGTCCCAACCCCAAAAGATTACAGGGGCTTAGAGGACATTGTATAAATCAGTGGGGAGTTGTTTCTTCCATGTGCAGTGAAACAATTTCTGTTTTCTCTGAGCAAGCTTGCCTGGACCCCTCCTCAGCCCCCGCCCCCAGGTTAGCCCGCTGCACGTTTTCTCTGAACTTCTTTGTAAGATTATTTTGATTAAAACAAACATTTGAAATACCATTACCTGTATCCTACAAAGGTGCTATTATTGCAGCTGAGGAAACAGGCTCAGAGTAGTAAAATGACTTTTTTGGTGGATTTAATTCTCTTTTTATTAAACATAATTCAGATTCACTTAAACATGTTTATCTAATTTTCTATCAGTCTCTTAAATTCTTGAAATCAGACAACTTCTAGTTAGATGTTGAATGCCCCAGACTTTGCTCCAGGTGTATATGTATATTTACATATTCACATATATATACATGTATGTGTAAATATTATATGCATATATAGTGGGATATTAAGAAATATCTGTTGAATAGTGGGAAAATATTGAAATATTGGACTCCAATCTCAGCTCCAATCATTATTAGCTTTGTGGATTTAGTTCTATTACTTTTCTCTGAGCTTCATTTTCCTCTCTCTAAAATGGAAATAATATCAAATAATACAAAACTTTTCATTCCCTTCCTTGCAGGTTAGCTGTGAGCATGAAATGAAATCTAGTGTTGGAATCTTGAAATAAATTACGAATTATAGATAAAATGAAGTCCATCTTATTAAAATACTTGTTCATAGTAATCAGCTTGATTAGCAGAGACCACTGTGAACCATCTCTCTTAACATGTGGACCAGAGCTGTTTTCATGATTTCAGCATTTCCTGAGTTTAGTCCTTCGGCCTGTCTTTCTTATCGACTGATCTCTAGGCTTTGAACTCTTGGAATGGCGGAGCAGAAAGATCTTTGAATACAAAATCAAAATATTCAGGCTTAGTGTTTGTTTTGCCAGTAATAAACCATGTACTCAAGTTATTTAAACCTGGGACTTTAGTTTTTATTTTATTTTATATGGTGATGATGATGGTGTTAGTGATGGTATATTTGGATGGATGAGTAGAGAATGAATAGATTGTCTTACATTACATGGCAGCTCTATTATTCTTTGATGCTTTATTCTTCTAGGATTCTAGTCTTTGCTGCTTATCACTAGGACCAGAGCTGAGATGGAATGCTTTGAGTTTGAGGCCTTTCTATAAACTCACATTAAGAGAGAGTTCAGGGTCATTTCCCCTTTTCCCTCCTAAAAGCAAACATTTTGTATATGGCAACCATTGGATATAAATCCTGCCCTAGGCTTGGACCTACTTCCACTGGGGCCGGACTTGGTTAGAATCCAAATCTAACAAGAAACACCTTCTAAGTGGATGACTTCTGCCATATTGAGCCAGGGCCTATTGTCAGGGTTTGAGCTGTTGACTTCCTCATGGGATCAGTGTACTCATGGGAATGTTGTCACTGATATCTGGTGTAATTTTCTGAGGCCAGTACCAACTGTCAGGAGACTTCCTCTTGTACCATACTCCTTTAATCCTGTTCCTGTGAGGGTGTCCCAGGCTCCATGATCCTCCTCCATTTCTCTGATGAATTTTCCTAGTACTTGCAGGTCCATCACACCATCCCTGAGATACCCATCACTGTTGGCAGATTTTGAACTTTGCTCTTACTCAGAGGATGGGATCTAAAATAAAACTAACTTAGTTAGCAGTGGGAAGAATACAAATTTCATAAAAAATCCAAGTTTCATTTTCTCTGTTGTGTTTTCTGTGACTTTCATGTGATTCTCATGAATTGTCCTATTTTACTCTAAAAAATACATGTTTCCTGTGGGTGAAAAAAAAATGTACACATAAGGTTTTCAATGGACACTTTGCCTGCATCAGCCTTGTGACTGCCTTCTTTCAGAACTGATTTGTTAGACACTGCTGAGGCCTGATTCATATTCATGGTAAGAGCAAAGGAACCTCTTAAGACAACCTTGAATTTCAGGGTGAAGGAAAATATCTTGAGGAGACTTTTCAGCTCCAGGGTGGAGCTCAGAGCTACCAAATCTGTGAGAAAAGGGATGATGAAAGACAAAAACATTTTTTCAGTCATGGATTTTATAAGCTAAACCCTGGGGATTAGCCTTTGGTGGTGAATAAATGAGAGACACATGGGCAAACAGCCTGCTGAATAATTTTAATGACCTTTTCTGTGAATAAAATAGTTTTATTACTTTGTACCTTTGCTAAGGACTAGGGCCTAGGAAAACGCAGGAAGGACAGAAAAAGATGGTGAGCATCGACTTCGGTGCTGGAAAATAAATTTCCCGAGTAATCGCACTGGGCTGGGCCGTACCGCTGGAAGAACTATTAAAAAGAAAGAAAAAAAATAGCTGTTGTAAATCACTGATGTCCAAATTCTGTTGGAGTTCAGCAACCATGTCCTTTAGATTGCTGTCTTCCATTGTTCAAAGTGGTTATTTCAATTTTCCCCACTTCTCTCCAAGCACCCCACGCCACCTCCCCACACTCGCTCCCCTCGGGCAACATAGGGTCCAAGCTGATAGGAGAAATAGCAGCCATCAGACCAGAATTCCCTGGACCTCTTCCTCTCAACATGCAAACTTACCTTCCCCGATGCCCTACAAGTCAGCTAAGACGTCCATAACACATACCACAAACTGGGCACTTTAATAACAGAAAGTTATTATCGCACAGTACTGGAGACCTGAAGTCCAAGAGCAGGAGTTGGTTTCTTCTGCAAGTGCCGGTGAAGGATATGTTCCAGGCTTCCCTGCTAACTTCTGATGCTTTTTTTTGGACCATCTTTGATGTTCTTTGGTTCTGGCTGTATCACTTTGACCTCTGCCTTCAACTTCATTGATGTATACTTGTTCATGAATGCTGCATCCACTTTTTACAAGGACACAAGACATTAGGGGCTCACCCTGTTCCAGTAAGACTTCATTTTAACTAATTACCTCTGCAAGGACTTATTTCTAAATAAGGTTGCATTCTAAAGTAGTGCAGGTTAGGACATATGAATTTTAGGGAAACACAATTCACCCATTTTTTTTAAATTACCATGATTTTTAGAGTTGAAATCAGGACCAATTGGAGTGTGGGGTGTGTGTGTGTGTGTGTGTGTGTGTGTGTGTGTGTGTGTGTGTGTTTTCAGGTGCGGCACTAGGACTGGGGGTAGGGTCAGCCTGGTGCAGGCATAGGGATTCTGTTTCCAATGTGGTTACATGGGGACAATCCCAGTTAAACCAGGACCTATGGTTACCCTGACAGGCGACCATCTCTAGCCTTTGCCTGATACTTTCAGAAGTGCTTTTCCTCTTCAATATGGCTGCTCTCTCCATAGATGTTTGGAGTCAACCATTCCTGCCTCTTCAGAAACATGACTCAATTAGATACCATCGCTCTTTTCAGTAACTACAATTATGCTTTGCTAGTCAGCCTTTCTAATCAACATTTTAATAAGTTGACTTTTCTCTCATATCAAGAAACAACTGCATATCCAAAGCCTTCCAAGGACTCCACATTCCACTTAAGCTTTGACTGCGATCTCTTGTCTGTCACACCCTGCGTCAGTTGTCTCATTATAGTGGGCCTTCTCCCCACTTCACTGAAACTGCTCTTGCTAAAAATGGTGGATGACTTCCTTTGTACTAGAGTCATTGGCCTTGACAGTCTCCATCTTATCTGACTCTTGATCATGACTCGACATTGGTGACCTACTCATGCGTTTACCTGTTTTAACTTCCAGAGGTCCACATTCTCCAGACATCCTGTTTGCTTGGCTTACTTTCTGTCTCACTGGCTACTGCATCATGGTCTTCTTGTTGACTCCACTTTTTTTTGTTGTGGTTAACTCCTTACATGATAAGTCAAATATGACTTGTTTCAACAATATTGCTAAAGGTATGATTCAGTCATTTGATTTAATAAGCATTACAATGTTAGCATTTTTGACATCATCAGTCCACTAGACTCCTTCTATGATCTCTTCCCAAAATCTACATGCTATGACTATCAAATATGTTTCAAGCTGGGATGGCTCTCCTGAGCTCCAGGCCTCCCTATCTAATTAGCTACAGACATCTTCAAATGGATATCCATAGTCGCCTCAAACTCAGTTTGTTCTAAACTGAATTTATTATAAATCAGTGAAATAAATTATCTGTGTTTGACAAATCAGTGGTGCTGTAAATGAACCAAAGGTCTAAGTCAGAAGATTTGGATTCTTCACTCTTTCCCTTCCCATGTACCACATCCAACTCATCCTTCTTCTTTACATGCCCTCTTGTTATCTTTGAAATGCTCCAACTCTGCTTCTGGTGGTAACTGATTTCTGGTAGCATTCTTCCAGTAAGCGAAGTTTCCCTGCCTCTCATCCATCCCTGTACCACAGCCAGAGGGATCTTTCACAGTGTGATTCCACTTCCTTGATAAAAGATTTCTGGTCATTCCCATGGCTCTAATATTAAAATGTAAACCCTTTTGTATGTAGTTTCACAATCTACCTTGTGCTTGATTCCCTTGTATTATTGCTCAGTGTTCTAAGTACTTGCAGATCTCCAGTACTGCAATTTCTCTCACTTGACAGTTTCTGTATAAGTTGCTGCCATTATACAAAATCACTACTCTTCACTTGCTTCTCCCTCCGCTACCAGACCTTTGATGGGGAGACTCACCCCTAAAGCTAGCATGAGAAATCCTCTTAAATAGTCTTATGCCAGCAGGTTCCTACCGATTTCTTAACTGAATCACATTCTAACTTATATAACCCATACATATGAATATACTCCTTGAGGACCTAGACTGAACTTTGCAATCGAAGAATAAGGAATATTCTATGAGTATATAGTATAGGGCCTGGCCTATAGTAGTTGTCTGATAAATGTTTGTTAAATGAAAAGACTGCATCAAACCTTCAGAGATATTGTTGAAACAAGACATATTTGACTGAGACAGCAAAACCAGAGGCGGCATGGCCATTGTTTTCAAACCCCAACCAAATATTTTAAACACTGGTGAGTTAAAAAGAAAAAATCAGAAAGACCCACCAAAGCTGAAGTATGTGGATAATTTTTAAGAACACATTTTGTTGATCATTTAAAAATATCACCTTGGTATTTGTAATGAACACTCAAGGTCAAATTTGGGAGAAAATACAAACTGCTTTTTGTTTGCCCATGGATTAAAAAAAATATTCCTCAACCTGTTTCTGGTAGTCAAAAACACTACAAAACAGACTTATCGGGATCTGTGTATAATGAAAATAAAGCCAATGGCAGATTTATATTGTCAGGAGAAACACATTAAAGGCTGCTTAGCTCACTGTCTCTGAAGGAATTCTAGAGTCTCCCAGAGGGTATTGGCATAATGGGGTAAAATAATATGGAGAGAGGGCCCCTGATTCTTCTCCTTGTAACATTACACAGGACTACTGAGCCCTGAGAGTAGAAACGATGATTGCTTAAATCTGTAATCTGATAATAGCAAATTGTGTTAACTATACCATCAGAGTGTAGCCCACATCCAATCACTTCCTACTATGTTTCTGCTTCCCTTTGGTTCACAGTCTCACCTGGGTTCTACAAACCATCCAGCTGTAAACATGGGAACCACAAGTAAAAATGGATGAAGTTTATTCTTTGGTCAAAGAGCAAAAGGACAGCTCATGCTCAGAATGCCTCTCCACCTACTCACCACGTGGGAACTAGGTGACAGATGTCTTCAGATGTTTCTGAAGGCATGATGCAGTCTTTTCATTTAATAAACATTTATCAGACAACTACTATAGGCCAGGCCCTATACTATGTACTCATGGAATATTCTTTATTCTTGGATTGCAAAGTTCAGTCCAGGTCCTCAAGGAGTATATTCATATCCCTTCCTTTGCAAAAGAAGGGAAGGAAGGAGCTGTGTTTAAGTCGCTGGTGTGTGCAGACTTCTAGAAAAAGGGGAGGAGCATTACAGGACCTAAGGATCACATTCACTCCGGGTCCTAGTTTGGTCTGGACCAGAAATGTCATGGCGCAGATGGGTGGGGATTTAACATATCCTTGACCTTTGTCTCCTCCTCATCACCTACATTTTGTCTGGTTAGTTCCCATTTTTCTCCGAGTGTCCATTCAGAGTCATCATTTTCTTTCTTTAAAAAAATGTTGCAGGCAGGGAGAAGAGGAAGCAAAACTTCATCTTATTTGTACTTAGTTGATCACACTGATTGTTGTCCCCAGACCTGGGGCATGAATCTGGGTCCTTGGGATGCATGTGGACCATGCTCCTTTGGAGGAGGTTGACCTAACTAGTACTACACCGGACTGCACCAGAGCCATTTTCTAATCTAAGGTTGCTAAATTCCATTGTCCTCTATAATCTGCAGTTGTGCAGCTCTGCTGAATTCTAAAGCAAGAACTGAGCCATATGTTAGCTTTGATTTAGCCATTTTAGGAAAAGGCTAAGCACCAGCGGACACTTTGGCTACCTGCAATCACCGTCAAATTTTATTTTTTCAAGGAAAGGCATAGGCTAGATGAAGGCAAGTAGGCAGGCAGGCAGAAAGAGAGAGGAAAAGAAGTACTTTATTTATTCAGTTGCTCATCTTGGTTGTTTCCCTGGGTCACGATTCCTGGGTTCTTGAATGCATGTGGACTGCACTCACTGAGCTCAGCTGCTAGGCCACTGGGGCATGCCATCTGGGTTATTTTAAAGGCTTGTTACCATTTGCCCTGGCATCTTCTCTATATAATTTTTTTTTTTTAATTTACTTCAAAGAAAAGTGCAGGCAGGAATGAAGGTGAACAGAGACAGTCAGGAAGAGAGAGGAGGAAGAAGCACTTTATTTTATTAAGTTGTTCATCTTGGTTGTTCTCATCAGACCCAGGACATGAACCCTGGACCTTGGGATGCATGTGGACTGCACCCAGCTCCTGCTCTACTAGGGCGTGCTTGTCTATGCAATGCTTAACACAAAATATACGGATTCCTGCTCAAACAGAAAAGTGACATTTCATTGCTGTGTAATTCAGAATAAAATTCAAAAATGTGTATAATGGGCTTTAAGGTCTCCCAAGATCAGCCTTTCCCACCTTCAGCGAAAACCACTCTGACCTTCTCTCCTAACACTCTGTCTTTTTCGCCCCACTTAGCCACTTCAATTCCATTGTTGTTCCTCCTGGAATTCCTGCTCCTGCCTCCCGCTCTTTGAGCAACACTTCCTGTTCCCTAGGCTGGAGCATTTCTCCAAATATCTCCATGATTTGTTCATTTATCTCTCCAGGTTTTGCTATAATGATTTCTTTCCCTCTGCTCACCTTATTTTAGACTGCACTACTCTCACTGTCAGTTTTCCCTATTTATCTTTGCTGTCTTAATTTGCTTTGTAGCACACAATTCCATCTGACACCCCATTACTGATTTATTTGTTTGTTTATTGCTGAGTTCCCATGTTATAAGCTCTTTGGGAGTTTTATCTGCTCTTCTTCTGAAGAGGCATCTCCCATTTTTTAAACAGTGACTGGCATATAGTAAGCATTCAGTAAATTTGTGTTGAGTGAAACTATAAAATCAAATTAAGACTACAAATTTAGCTATAGAGGAGTAAGAGAGACCAGATTATTCGTCCCAATTAAAAATTTTTAATGGGAAAATATTCAAAATAATGTTTCTAGACATTGGATAATGGACTGCACAGAAAAAGTAACCCTGAGACAATGACAAGCAGCAAGGTGGGACCCAAGATTGTGCTCATCCACTGCCTTGGGAGAATCTGCAGGAGCCAGTGCAGGGGGGGATCCAGTGGTATCTCTAAGATTAGGAGAAAGAGTTTGGGGAGATAAATTGGCTAGCCCGCCTAGGGAAAAGCAAAAGAGAGGAGAGAGCTACCCAGAAGGGGAGAGAGGTGAACCTGGAAATCTACTGAGGACTCCGTTTGAATATTCAACTGGATGCTGGTCAGTGCATGTCTGTGAGGAAACTACATGAACCCGGAAAAGATGGCAGAAGAATCAAATGGAACCATTGTCAATAATGCCATAGAGTCAGGAGTAGTTTGTTCCCCACAAGCCAGAGAAAAAAGGGCCCCTAACTCCTAGAGCATTAAGTATAATCTTCAGAAGGGTATTGTCACAGTAGTAGGAGCAAATAAGAACCAGACTAAAAGAGGTTCTGGGCCCAGTTAATAAAACTCAAAAGAAAAATAAAAGAAAACTCAAAAACTCAAAAAGAAAAAAATCTAGTTTTTTCTAAGGAATTTAAATGTGTCTTTGAATAAAACAAAAAATATATGTATTTAAAGAGATACAAAATTATTCTGAAAACCATAATGTGAATTTCTGGGATTTGAAAATCATCTGGGATAATACAAATTTAATGGGTATGCATAGAAGCAGGTAATTCAACTGTTAATAAGGAAAAAAATCAGTGGAAAGATTCAGAAATGACATGATTATGGGTTAAATTGTGTCCTACCATAATTTATACATTGAAGTCCTAACTCCCAGTACCTCAGAATGTAAGGTTATGTGAAAATAGGATTGGTACAGATGTAATTAGTTTTATGTAATGAGTTACATCAGTTGCAGGTGTGATTAGAGGCAGCTATTACAGCGGACACTCATCTGATATGACTAGTGTTCTTATAAAAAGGAAAAACTAGACACAGAGCAAAGCATGCATAAAGGAAGATGATGGGAGGAAATACAGGAAGATTATGATCCGCAAGTCAAGGGGGAAGTCTTAGAACAGATCTGTCACTCACAGTCCTCGAAAGAGGCTGTCCTATTGACACCTGGACTTCAGACTTTTGATCTCTGGAAATGTGGTCTAGCTCCCTTATATTGTGTTACGTTGGTAAGGAAGCCTATGCACACTAATATATACATCAGTGGTAAAATTAGCACAGAATGCTATTATGAAAGCTAATATAAATGAAAAACAGATTCAAGAAGGTAAAAGAAATAGCGATATATGAAATATACACATATTCATATCCGTCAGGCTAGCTACCTGTTTATATGAAAGTGCAAGGGACGTAGGATAGCCACAACATTTTGACAAGAAAGAGCAAAATTAAAGGTGTTTGCTACTTTATTTCAGAACTTATAATAAAGCTATATTAATCGAGACAGCATGATATTGGCATAACAACAGAAATAGATTCAGTGGAACAAAATGGAGAATAAATAGACTTTCATATACGTGGATAACTGATTCCCGCAAAGTAACCAAGGGGAAGAGAAAGTAGTTGCAAGGGGTTTATACATGACCTATGAAAAATCAGAAAGACTCTCCGCCTACCTCACAGCATGTACAAGCACGAATTTTGATGTGCTGTAGACCTAAATGCTGAAAACTTGTAGAAAAAAATAAAGAGAAAGAAATAAAGAAAACTTCACAAGATTTCTTGGACAAGAGACAGAAAACACAACCATAAAAATGGATAAATTAGAATGCATCAAAATAAAAAAAGATATTATTCTCAGGAGAAGATAATTAAAATTAAAAAAAAACAACAAAAAACTACACATAAGAGAAGAAAATATGTACAGCACCTGTATCTGGCAAAGGACTTTTACCCAGAGCATGTAGGGAGCTCTCACACTTGAATAATAAAAAGACAATCACCCATTGTTGGGGGTTAAAAATGTGCAAAAGTCTTGAGCAGATAATTCAATAAAAGATATATAATGATCAGTAAGTATGTGATGAGGTGTTCAACTCTTTAGGCAACAGAGAAATACAAATTACAGTCAAAATAAGAACTGCTTCATACTCATCAGAATGCTGGAAATTAAAAACAGATGATACCATCTGTTGGTAAAGATGCTTCGGAGTTGCAGCGATTGATGTTTGCAAAATGGTACAACCCTTGGGGAAACAGTTGGGTAGTTTTATTTATCTGTTTGCTTAACTAAAGCTGACCTATACCTAATCTAGGGCATAGGAATTCTACTCCTAGATATTTACTCAAAGAAAATGAAATGAGTTGTAGGAATTCTTTGTATATTCTGATGTCAACGTGAGTTTCTTGTAGTACTGATAAATATCTTCCTGCTACGGCTTTCATTTCTTCTCTCGATACGCCTTTTGATCAAAGTGAATTTTTAATTTTAAAGTCGTTCAAATTATCAGTCTTTCCTGGTTAGATTTTTATGCCTTGATGAAAATATATATCCACAAAATGACATAACAGACAAAAACTGCAAAAAACCCAAATGTCTATAAACAATTTAGTAGAAAAACCAGCCTTGTCTTTCTCACGTGAATAACACTAAATTATCATTATGAAATCCTAGTATATACAACATAGATTAATTCTCAAAATATTTACACTGAGTAAAAGAAACCTGGTACGAAAGAATTCATAGATATGATTTGATGTATGTGACACTCTAGAACAATCAACACTAATCTATTGTTTTAGAAATCAGAAGGGTGTCAGAGACCAAGATAAATTGACTAGAAAAAACATGAAGGAACTCTGTGGTCAATGGATGTTCAAAATGTAATTAGAATGTTGGTTACATAGATGTAGACATTTGTCAAGACTCCTTAAACTACACTTGAAGTCTGTGCTTTTTGTTGTTTACCTCATGCCTACTCTATAATTTAAAAGCTTTTTAAAGAAATAACCCCTTTTCCTATCTAGCATCAAGAATGGCATAAAAGGAATGTGATGTGTGTGAATCAGCCTTATAGAAATGAGAGATGTATCTCTCATAGCAAAACTGACCTCTTAAAAGTATCTTGAACCATTGTATGTAGGTCCTACCCTTTGTATCCAAGAAAGAAAGGGTTGGGATTGACCAGACACTTGCCTGCTGAGATAGGACAAGAAATCCAGTGATACTCTCTCCTTAGATGAGATATAAATTCTGTAGCCATTTAGCAAATAGGTGTAGGTTAAATAATGACTCTCCACTCTTAAGAGAAAGGGCACAGTGTCCCTGAAGTAAAAATGAGACAAGTAGGATTTCAGTGCTCCTTACGGCATGACGGTTACATAGCAGTGCGATTAGTCTTACACTTGTCCAGTCTGTCATGCAAACAAGAACACTGGCCACAGCTTTTCAGTAGTTCTCTGGAGATTAATACACTGGCTTTCAGCAAGCTTTTACACAGCCTAGAGCAAGGTGAGGTGTTCTTAACTACTCAAGTATTGCAAATAGGTTTATGGTAGAACAGATCTGGAAAATGACATAACATGAAATGATCTGTAATTCACATTAAAAACAGATATAAGAAAATGTTGACTTTGATACCACCCTTGTCTAAAGGTCATGTTTATTGCATTTCATTATTTCAGCGTGACTTCTGAGGACTTGGGCTTCTGTAGTCAGTAAGAGTTAAACATAACAAGGTCAAGAAGAAGTGAGCTAAGTAGCAGACCAGAGGGAATTTTCTGGACCTCTCTGCTGAGAGGCAATAAATCCTTTGTGGGGAGACAGGGCAACCAGCCTGCAGGGTTCTGCTGCTGCAGTGCAGAAAAAATTGTTATCTGAAGCTTCTCCTTTTTTCACAGCTAAGTCTTTTACTCTTGCAGGTGTCCCACAGCAGTCTTCCAATCCAATGTTCTCAGAGACAAACCAGAGCCAAGCCCAAAACAGCTGCCAACTTTTCAAGTATTTGAAGTAGCACCCAATATGCCACAGATAAAGAAAACAGTATGACATAAATCCTACTTACAGAAAGAGCTCTTGTGAATCAAAAAACTCATACAAATGCCCAGAGAAACTGCCCAAAAAGCTCAAATGGATAATTTACAAAAGAAGGTGTGCAAATCTTGACTTGATCCAAATGTCACTAATGAGCAATGTCAAGTAAATACGAACTACAGTTTTTCATGTCTCAGGTTGTGATGATTTGGAAAATATTCATGAATGTTTGATAAGACAAGTACTCTAATGTACTGTTAATGAAGCACATGTGGTATAACCTTTTTTGGGAAGCAATTTAGCAATACGTACTGAGAGACTTGACATGTTTCACAGTCCTTGAATCAGTCATCATCTTTCCAAGACATGATGCAAAGAAAATGATCACTTATGTAGATAATGGTCTATGTGTAAAGATACTAATCACAGCTATGGAAAATTAAAAATTACTTACAGTTCTAATAAAACAGTGTGAGCTAAGTAACATAGCATAGATTACTATAAATAATATTTATGAAGCATGAGAAAATACTCAAGATATCATGTAAATGCAAAAGTAGGATAAATGTGCAGTTATGAATAAACAGTCCTTGAAAACAATCACATGATCCAGTTTTTATCAGTTTCATAGTATGCATTTAACTACATTTTACTTATTTTCCCCCATTGCTGAACACTCGGTTACTCTAACTTTTTGTTGCCACATTAGATATTCTATGTTCTGTAAGAACCTGTGTAAGACTCTTTCTGTAATATATTATCAACAAGAGAGTGGCACTATTGATATATATTGCAGAAACATTTTAGATGATGTATATATCAATAAATCTGAAAAAAAGTTGTAGTAAATGTAAGAACAGAATGAGATTTTAGTACAAGTGTGCATTAAAGAATACGTGTATATAGAAAAAAAACAGTCCTAAAAATTACATAGAACCACAAAGGACCACAAATTAGCCAAGACTATCCTGAGAAAGAAGATAAAGGAAACATCACTCTTGCTGACTTCAAGCTATGCTATAGGAAGCTATACTAATCAAAACAGTATCATATAGGCATTAGAACACAAATAGATCAATGCAACAGAATCAAAGCCCAGAAATAAATTCAAGCATATAAGAACAATGAGTAATTAACTGAGATTTTTTGGATGTTCAATGTGGTGAGCCCTGGTTGCCTAACAGGTCAGGAAACTGGAGCTGTAGTTCACGCACCTTATTTTGCCGTGTATAATGCATACTTATTTTCCTCAACTTTGTGAGGGAAAAATAGGGATGCACATTATCCCTGGGTAGTATCGGTTCCATACACATAGAGCCGTTTTAATTATTTTATTTATGTTTGAGTTAAAAGTATATCTCTAAAAATAAATAACAATACTGATACATATGCAAAGTAATACCCTGGAAAATGGATAGATGAGTGAAGAAGGCATTACAATCTGCTTTAACAAAGTCTGGTCAGGAAGGTGTGTAGGACTATTTGAAAAAAAACAGCGTCGCTTGATTTTGATCACTACAAAGCCCGCGTCACACAAAGTGCAAAAGTGATCACAGTGGACTTGAAAACTCACTTTGCTGTGATCCCTGATGGGGTGACCAGCCAATTGCAACCTCATGATGTATCAGTAAACAGGCCCTGTACAGCCCTCATGAAGACAGAGTGGACCTCATGGATGCGGTCAGCTGGTCATGATTTAACACCTACAGGCAGAATCCAGAAAGCATCCCTCACCCAGGTTTGTGATTGGATCCTAAGATGGTGGGAGCCGTGTCAAGGAGGAAGTGGTTAAGAAATTGCATGAAAATGCAGTATCAGCGACGCAATGGATGGAATTGAGGACGACGAAATTTACCATGATGAGGAAAGTAACTCTTCAGAAGAAATTGTCAATGTAGGAACTGAAGAAGAGGAAGGATACTTCTGATATTGACAGTCAGAAGAGTTCTTGACCTTTTATGATGCATAAATATGATTTTGTAAGTATCTATTACATAAAAGTTCTTGTACCATAATATGTTAAAAATGAATGCTAAAATTCATTTATAATACAAAAAGCAAGTCCCCAAATATGCAAATGAAAATGTAAATTAAAAAGTTAAAGCAAAACTTAATGGTTCAAAAACATGGTTATGCATTATACAAGGGAGCACCCAGACACACGGCAAACTACGACTCAAGGCCTGGGGCCTGGGGACAACCAGGATGGACAACTAAATAAAAAAAAAAAAATGTTTCTTCCTCCTCTCTCTTCCTGCTTGTTCACTTTCATTCTTACCTACAACTATCCTTAAAAAAAATAATGTTCAGTGAAACAAAGGGAGTCTCCTCAATTAACGGTGATGGAAAATCAAATATTTACATGTTAGAGAAGGAATTCAGATTCCTATGCCACAGCACTCATAAAAATTACCTTGAATGGCTCAAGATTTAAATGCGAACCTGAAGTCACAAAACCCCTGGAAGAAAACACATGTAATATGCTCCTTGACCTGGGTCTTGGCAATGATCTTTTGGCTATGACATTGGAAGTATAAGAAATAATTAAGAAATAAGTATAAAAATCAAAAATAAATAGTGTAACCTTATCAAACTAGAAAGATTTCCACAGCAAATGAAACAATCTGTTAAGGAGTTAATGTTCAAAGAAAACAACTCTTACAACTCAATTGCAAATAATCTAATTAAAAATAAACCAAAGACCTGAAAAGACATTTTTCCAAGGAAGATATATTAAAGACCAGCAGGTACATGAAGAGATGGTCATAATTACTAACCATTGGGGAAATGGAAATTAAAACCACAATGAGACATCATCTCACACCTGTTATAATGACTATCATCAGAAAGACAAGACATAAAAAATGCTGACATAAATGTAGAGAAAAGAGAATTCTTGTACACTTTGGAATGTAAACTGGTATATAGACACTAGATTGAACAGTATGAATCCTCAAAATTAAGTCTCAGGCACTTAGCTCGCAGCTGGGGCATAGAGCAAGTCAACCAGGGACCACAGTTTCTGACCCAGGGCTGGGAGAACAGCAAATCAAATAACAAAAATACTTCCTTCTCATCACTCTTCCTTAAACAAAAAAGAAAGATGGCTTTTTCCTCCTCTCCCTTCCTTCTGCTCTTTAAAACAGAAACCACCACATCAACAAAAATCTAATTTCTCTGGAGAGAAAAATATTAAAAATAGAAGTACCATCTGATCCAGCGCTCCTGGGAACATTTCCAAAGAAAACAGACACGCTAATTCAAAAAGATATCTGTACCCCCACATTTATTAATTCCAGCATTATTTATAGTAGCCAAGACATGGAAACACCCTGAAGTTTTTATATATATATATATAATATGTGTGTGTGTGTGTATATATGTATATGTATATACACATGTATGTGTATTTGTATATATGTATGTATGTATGTGTATATATAATACACAATATAATATTATTTAGTCATAAATTGAAGAAATCTTGCCATTTGCAATAATATGTGACATTGTGTAGTTGATCTCATTAAATCATTGAAAGAGGCCAGAACTGTAGCAAGAAAGTGGGATGAATACCACCAACAGTGGGGCAAGCTAAATTATAAGCATGAGCCTGTGACCCCTGGCTCCTTAGACTCCTAATAAGTTTAGAAACAAGGAAAAGTCAGAGACAACAGCTGTTCAGGGACTTGAGATTAGTAAGGAGGACAAAGATTCAGTGAAATATGAATTATTACTGTTAATAGACACTCAGGGTTCATGAGCTGGAGACAAATGCTGCATATTGTCTCTATTTTATGTGTTCTACATGTAATGAAGATGTATTACTTTAAATGAAAAGAATGTGTGTAATAGAAAATAAAAGTTTCAAGTATAAAAGATAAAGGCAGAGGTAAGATGTCTTCCAGAAAAGTCCAGATTCCAAACTGCTCTTCTCATTTTAGTCTTTTATCATCGATGGCTACTCTCCTGCAAACCTGGAGCTTCAGTCTGGGAAGAAAGTGATAGAAACATCTGTGATGGAAACACTGCCCTGTTTTCAAGCCACTCAGTCTTGTTCTGGAAGCGTGTCTAAAGTGGTTATTTTGAGAAAAGAGATTTTAATTCTATAGTTCAAGTTAAAGGAATATTTCTAGAACCATAGATGTCACATTTCGTGGAAGATTGAACTCCCATGCAAATATCCTTAACAATTTAAAAGTTTTACCTCATGTTCTCTTTTCTTCTGCAACTAGAAAAAAGAAGATCCAGTTTTTCTGGGGTAACTATCTTCCAGAAGAACATCTTCTAGATAGTTTTTGAGTTCCATGGTCACAATTCCATTGTCCTTACCCCATAGGTCTTCCAACCTCTTTGTTAACCCTTCCCCATTCCAGAGGCAGGATCGACTTTGGTAATATGATAATCCTCAATATTCTGCCTCCACTTTTCTGCCTCATTTTTATTTTCCTTATGGTCCTCTCCTCCAACCCCAAGAGGAGTACCAGTCTCTCACCTTCTATTCTGATACCCACATAGACGCCCAACTTTCCACCATGGCACCTCATACTCCACCATTCCGTCTCCAAGCTACATTTGAATTTTTAAAGTACATGCTTGTTATCACCAATGAATCTGCTGGGCCTCTTATGTGTTTTGCTTATTTATGTGTTTATTTTATGCCTCTTTACACACCCTCTCCCAAGCTACAACTACAATGTCAACCCTACAACATCAGAGATTTTTGCTTCTTATTTCATGCTGTGGTTCCAAGGTCTAAAATGTTTAGTAACATTTGTGGAAAGGATGAACAAATGAAAGGATTTGAGATAAACAGTTTTGGGGGTAATGGACACTTTTAAGTAACCCTTACTAAGAACTGGCAGATGACTGACTATTTCATTCACTCATTGATCAGACATCAGTAGCATAACCACTAAGTGTAAATCACTAGCACAGGGGATTCTGTGATGAGCAGCATACAATTCTCGTCCTGGAGGAACTCACGATCTACAAGTGCAGACAGGCCATCAGAAGCAAATAATATGAAACCACTGCAGTTGAGTAAGCATGAATGGAAGCACGAAAGAGCATCCATTTGGAGGTTTCCATAAGAGCTTTAGATATCTGCTTAGCATAAGGATGAGAAATGAAGGATACTAGAATAAGAGGTGGAAGGGTATAAAATAGGAGGGTTTGGACAAAGGGGAAAAATTGCACTAAACTTTGAAAGTGAGAGAAGGCAGCATGTTCTGGACCTCGGTGGCACACGACTCAACAGGCCTGTCACTCCCATCATGCTGTAAGTGAATAGCTCTCCAAGATGTGAACAAACACATAGGAGCCAAGGCTGCAAGGGGCAGGCCAGGTGGCCATGTGCTCTGTAAGTCCTCAGCAGGGGCTGGCTCGATCCTAAGAGACAATGGGAGGTTTCAGAATGGCGCAAAAGGGAAGAAAGGCTTGATCTTCTTCGGGAATTCAACATGATTCAAGCTGTAGAGAACTTTCTGCCAATAAGGAGACCCTCTGACCAGATGACAGCAACAGCGTTGTGGAATATGGAACACATAGCAAGGCAGGGAAAGCAATATGACCATTGCTAGTAGGGCTGACCAGGGTGTGGGATAGGAGGACTAATTCAATGTCAAAGTGACTTGAGGTGACATGACAATAGATGTGGTGGGAATAGAACTGAGGTACGAGGCAAAAACAGTTCTGAGAGTTGTGACTAATTGTATGGGGGGAGTAAAGTGGATGGGTATTGGGAGCATCTCTGCAAATCTCGACTCCAGAAGGATGATGGTGAAGGGGGAATGACATGGAGTCAGAAGGAGAACTTGCTCCCCCACATCAGCCTCTGACAAGTGCCTGTCTGACAGATCTGAGCTGTGCTGTCTGCCCATGTGACAAGAACATTCTGTGCCCCCAGAAATGGAAAGGGCTCACGAGGCTTCTACCCTCAGCATTTGAATAGAAGCTTAAAACATGAATGATTTTCTAGTCGTGGGCTGGTCATCTAGAAGCAAAAACAAAGGGATTTTGAAAGGGGAAAATTACACTTCAAAGTCCCTCAAACTCTAGTAAAAACCTTCAAATAAGAAAGCTACTGTGAATATATCTACTAGGGTTGCTATCGTACAAAAGATGGAAAACGACGTGTTGACGAGGATGTGGAGAAAGTGGAACGCTTGTTCCTCGATGGTGGGAACATAAGGTGGATGCACCTGCTGTGAAAACACTGCGACTCCTCAGAAAAGTGAAAGTTAGATTGACCACGTGACCCAGCAATTCTCCCCCTTGATGTACGCTCAAAAGAGCTGAAGTAAAGGACTCAAAGGGACACTGAATGACAGTATTTGTGGCAGCATTGCTCACAATATCCAAAGGACAGAAACAACCCAAGTTCATCAATAGATAAGTGGACAAACAAAACGCAGTGTATATAATACACACACATAAACACACACGTAGAAACACACAAAACACATGTCAACACAGACACACATATACATAGTGGAGGATTATTCACTCTTAAAAGGGAATGAAGTGCTGATACAACATGGATGAACCTTAAGGACATGCTAAATGCTTCACGTTTCCATTTATATGAAGTACCCAGAACAGGCAAAGTCATAAGGACAGAAAGCAGCTTCGAGGTTACTAGGGACTGTGAATATGGATGTTATGTAATGAATACAGTTTCTGTTTGGAGAGACGACAAAGCTCTAGAAATGGTGGTGAGTGAACATTTCGAATGCAATTAATAGTACTACTTTGAACACTTTAAAAATGGTTAAAATGCAAATTCTGCATTTTACTTATCAAGTGGCGGCAGTGTTAATATGTGCATGGCTTTTTTTCCGGAGTCGTTTAAGTTTATGGTAAATTTTAGTTATTCTGTTTTCTAATTTGTTGTGGTTTCTCCTTCTGAGTAACTTCGTGCTGCAAGAAATGTAGAAAAATAGGTAGAACCAGGGAGGACTTGATACAGCCGTTACTGAAATGGTAACTGAAGAGCTTCTGCCCGCTCGCCCTCTGCCTTCTGTAACCCTGCAGCCCACGGGCTGTGGTGCCAAGTTCCCCGTCACAGGGAGGAAAGTGAGCTTTGATCAGAAGTTCTGTCACGACACGCCCCCCTCTCATTTGCAAATGGCCTCATTAATCTATAACATAGTTGAAGGAAATAAGCACGGAACCATCCTGTAATTCCTTCCTAAGTAAATAGATGCAAGAAAACCAAAAAACAAAAACCCAGGAAGGTTTCAGTCTGAAAACAGTGAGTTTCCCCGAGAAAGAAAACGTCACCGTCCCCTCCGTCCTGACTTGGCCCCTGACTAGTCATGGAGGCCTGGGAAAGCCATTTAGCTGCTCTGAGCCTCAGTGACAGCATCTGTAGAAGCCAAGTCGATAATGGTTATTGAGTGGCCACAGGCTCCAGACCCCTAGTGAGAGTCTGAAGGATGTTGAGGCCACGCTGACAGCTTGGCTCTCTGGGAAGTCAGGATCTCCTGGAGAAGAAAGGATCTTGTTGCATAGAGACCCCCGTGAAAGATGGAGGGAGCCGGAGGACAGACCTTCACTCCTGTCTGGGGAGGCAGTGCTTGCTGGAGTGTGAGAAGGAAATTGATAGGCGTGTAACGAAGTTACCAGCCTTTGTTTACTGGGACTTGGGCTCTGGCTTCCAGAAGCAGCCAGTGAAACTGGGTTTTCTGGTTAGCTGGTCAGGTGACCCACTGCTGTGCTCCCTTTAGTTCTTATTGTCTAAGTTGAGTGGTCTCCAGAGCCTGCAGGTGATTTACATGGAGTAGGTGAGGGGGATGATCGATTCTCCATCCCTTTGCACAGCGCACACTCACACACACACTCACACACACACCAGAAAAAGTGTAATGCTTTGTTTTCAGTGCTCAGTGGTACAGCGCAATGTACAAAACTGGAGAAAGATGGGAGAAAGGTGAGTACTAGAGACTGAGAGACATCAGAATATATAATATAATATTATATATATATATATATATATATATATATATATATATATATATATATATAACTAAAGCCATCACCAGAGATGGAGTCACCAGAAAGATACAGCATGAGGTGTGCCCTGGTGGCCTAGTGGGTAAGGCCACTGGACGTAGTCCACATATATCCCAAGGTCCTGGGTTCAAGACTCAGGACGGGACTGGGGTAATAGGGTGGTGTGTGTGGGGTAGGGGGGAGAAGAGTCAAGATGAACAGCTAAGTAGAATAAAGAAAGCTTTTTTTCCTCCTGTCTTTTCTGTCTGCCTGCTTCCTACTTGCCTTCATTCCTGCCTGCAGTGTTCCTTTAAAGAACAAAACACAAGCAACGACACATACAGATACAGCACAAGATGTGTAAATGAGGCTCAGAACTATTGATTTTGGGGTCAAAAGAGAAGAAATTAGTGACAGACTGAGAGAGATGTTGTCAAAGAAGTAAGAAGAGAAGCAGAAGATGCTGATGCTTTGGGACTCACAAAACGACACGTGTTTCCGGAAGAGAACAGGCAGAGACCAATGCACGAGGCAGTTCGGAGGACCCCAGCCAGTCTGGAAGGCTTGAGAGACTGACGTCATTAGAGCAAACTGTGCAGTTTTGCTGATTTCATAAAACCCGAGTGAAATAAACGGGAGCTGAGGGAGTGGTAGGAGGCATCTCCAATTCTGTATCTTCATTGCATATTTTAGAACCAGTAGTTTTGATGTTCTGTGATTCTCTGTGCTAGTATTTGACAAAATTCCTTTTCTATACTGTGTCCTATGCATCCCAAGAGACTAAATATAGGGAGTGAAAAAGAATCACATTTCTTCCCAAGACCAACAGGAAATGTCTGGTTGGAGAGAGGTCTTGTCCATACTCTTCAAAAGGCTCATCCCTGAGGTTCCTTCCCCACTGTCCATAGAAAGGATTCAAGAGCTGCAGTGACAACATCTGCCCCTTTTTTAACAGACCAGGAAGTCATTTCAGATGGCGGACCAAAGGCCAATGAAAGCTTCTTTGTACTCAAGACATCGGGAAGTTTTTTGACTACAAAACTCTTCAATATCTTACAGAAACAGCATCCTTTGGACATTCCAACCCCAATGTTTCTGAGGCATCATGAATTAGTAAATAATCTTCTTTGGATAAGAATAAACAGTGAACCTCAGCTGAGAGCTCTTAGCTGAATAAGGCCTGGAGAAGATTGAAGGGATTAATAACTCAAACTTCCTCCAGTCCACATCACGACACCGCTGATGCTATCACATAAGCACTCACTACCAGTCTTTGTTTATCGAAGTCAGATGGCCTCTTCTTTTCTCCCATGACAGTTTCCAGGAAGTTCTGGGGCCAGCTCACATTAATTTGTTTATTCAAGTCTGCCCCTTTTAGCTTTCTACAGAGGTTACAAAATTAAAAGTTGTCATGCTTCACAAGTGCCTGACCTTTTCAGTTGGAAAAGTTCAGAGACTGGCCTGTTGGGGCGAAGAGGTAATTCTGCCAGGAGCAGCTGTGACCTCAAAGAGTCGATGTAAATATTTCAACAGATAAATAATCAGTCAGAGAACTTAGGCCAAAATTCTGCAAATGTGGAGCAAGACACGAGTGTCACAGGTGGAGTAAATTGAAAAGAAAAACTACAGAAGTGACATTTCATATGTCTGTTATGTCAAGGAGAAAACCTTGGGAGAAGAGGATCGTTAGAGCAGAAAAATCTAAGTTCCAACAAATGACTGTTTTCAAGGGACTGTAACAGCCAAATGGAAGAATGTGGGGGCCACCACTCACCCTGGATTTCACACTGGGAATGCTATATCATCATGATGGCCAAATTTATTATTTAAAACTGCTTAAAATGTTTTTCAGTCTTTGGAGTTACTGGACTATTAGGTAGAATGGAAAAAATGGAAATCCAAGAAATGCTTTAGTGAATGAGGGAGGGAGAAATAATTGCATAATTATATGTCCCTAGAAATATCTCAGAAGTCTAATAACCAAGAGAAATGAACAAAATGGAACTTACTGTGGCTAAATCTTTATCATGAAAATTCTATAAAAATAGAGTTATGGAAATGGATAGTGCAGAAATACATCTCTAGATCCAGGGACAATTGAATTTTGATAGGAGTGGAAAGGTCACTCAGTGGAGAAAATGTAGTTTATTCAACAAAATCATGTGGCATAACCAAATGTTCATATGGAAGAGAATAAAGTTGAGCCCTTGCTTCACATTGCATAACAAAAGGTAAGTCAAATTAGATCAAAACCTAAATAGAAGAATTAAAACTATAAAACTCTTAGAAAAAAACAGGTATAGTGATCTGAAATTTGATAATAGGTTCTTAGGTCTGGCACCAAAAGCACAAGAAATAAACAAAAAAATAGATACCTTGGACATCATCAAAATTAAAAATATTTATGCGTCGAAGAACATTATCAAAAAAGTGAAAAGACAACTTAAACAGTGGAGAAAATAATTATAAATCATGTATTCAGTAAGGGTCTAGCATGCAGAATAAAGAACATTTATAACTCAATAATACAAAATGACAAATTGCCCAATTTTTAAATGGGCAAAGGACTTGAATCGACATTTCATCAATAAAATTATCTAAATGCCATGAAAATATGAAAAGATGCTCAGCATAATTTGTCATTAGGAGAATGAAAATCAAAACCATAGTAAGATATCACTTCCATTCACAAGGATGGCTAGAAATTTTAAAAAGCAAAACATAAAATAGCATTGGATAAGGATTTGAAGATGTTAGGATTCTTATACGTTGCTGATGAGCATTTAAAAAGATATAGCAATTGGGGGATTCCTCAAAAAGCTGACCATAGAATTATTGTAACCCATCAATTTCACTCCTTTTTCAAATTCAAAAGAATTGAAAACTGCTACTGAAACACATACATGTACACGCATGTTCGTAGCAGCACTATTCACCACAGAAAGAAGACAGGAATAACCCAAATGTCCATCTATGGACGACAGGAAGAACAAATAGTGGTATCTCTCTTTGATGGAATATTACGCAGGCACAAAAAGGAATGAAGTGCTGATATACACTGCAACTTCAAAAATATGATACTAAGTGAAGGTAATGAGGCATAAACGTTTCCACTGATAGGAAGGATTCAAATAGATGCACCCATACAGACAGAAAGGTTGATAATTGCCTGGGGAGGGGTGCCTGGGAAGTAACTGTTTAATGGGTAGATAGTTTCCTCTTGGGTGCAAAAAATATTTTGGAATTAGATAAAGTGACACTTATATCACATTGGGGATGTATTAAATGCATTTCTAAACCATATCAGTGTTAAATGATCCTCTCTGCTTGGGCAAATCATCAACTTGGGTATATTACCAAGGTTAGTATGCTCCTGACATACTCATGGTAAAATATGAACATAGAAACAGTATTCGACCATAAGACTATTCAGATACCATTAAAATCATCATTTTCCTTCTTCTTTCATTCCATCTTTTATTAAACAAAAATCTAAAGTCCCCACTGCTAGAGATCATGGTTATCAAGACAGACCCCTGACCTTGAGACACTTGTAAGAAAAAGAAAGTGAAAAAAATGACTCTCCCCAGGTCACAGGATGCTAAGAGGCTGAGTCAAAGCAGAGGTATTGATACCTTCAAGTGACCTTCCTTCTTGAACCACAGAAATGACAGGTCTTTGAAACTGCTTCTAAGCTTAGAGTCTCCACCCCCTATTTTTTTTTTTTTTCAATTCTTGATTTTTTTAATGGAAAATTTGCTTTTGATTTTGCTTTGACTCCTTAATATACTAATATTCCTGGATTTTGTGAGGGCTTCTCCCATCTCCCACTAATTAATGAAGAGAGATTTCTTTCCAGCAGCATGATTGCATTTTGAAGTTTATGCTTCAAAGCTAGTACTAACAGTTATCTCCCCAGGTGAACCCCTACTTGAGACAACTCCCCCCAGCACCACCTCAAATGACTTTTAGTTAAAGCCAACTCAGTCAGTCATGACTTATGCTTTGTGCTTCTATATATAAACCACTTAGTCAGATGAGCCACTGGATTTGGAACTTAATTAGAGCAGTGCATCATGCCTTGCTTGCCCCAAACGTTGCATTCGCGTTATATAAGGCAGGCAAATTAAGTGCTGGTAAAGGGCCAACCGTATTTTCCTCTCCAGGTTTGTTTGCTGTTTCCATTGGAGGATGTGTTTCTTCTAAGTGCCCCAAATCACCATAGGCCATTTGTCTTTGTTTAATGGCTGTGTGTGTTGCAGAGGTAGGTTTCAGCAGCGGCCACCAGTGACGCTAACAGTGCTCTGTGCAGGTCCCCAGGCAGGGCACAGGGCTGCAATCACCTGTCTGCCTGCCAGTGGTGTCTGTATTCAAAGGGTGAGGTGCAGTTCTCCTCCCACTTTGGATGGAAGCCAGGACTTAAATAAAAGAAAGAATAAGAAAAAGAAATCATAGAAATTCAACTGCTGAAGTCAAGGGCAAGTGAAATTGATTTTAAAGGGCTGGCTCCAAGCCACAGAAACAAAGAAAGTTGAGATGGAAACAGGGCTTGAAGCTCTTGGTTAAAATGCAGCAACGAATGACGGAGAGGTGGGTAAAGGGAAAATGGACAGAAGTGCTTGCATTTAGCAGGCCCAGGGTTCTGAAAACGAAGACAGTGACACACTTTTCAAAATGAAAGAAAAATTACTCCCAAAGAGGTTCTGTCTGCCTGTAATCTAAGAAAGAGGTTCTAAAATCAGAGTAGGAGGGGATGGTAGGAAAGAAAGTCGAGCTTAAATCCTAAAACTCCACTTTCTGTTATTTGATTGCTAAAAAGTCATACCATTTGAGTTCTATAAATAGGATGTCCAGATTTATGTAACATTATAGCTCCACTTGTGTAATTGACTGCAAACAATGTACAGTTTATTCGAGAAGTCACATTACCTTGTAATTTGGGGAGTTAGTTTTGAAGACAGATTATGCCTGATTTCAAATGTTGGCTTTCCACCTAACTAGCTGTGAGACTTCAGGCAAATAGCTTGATATCTCTGAATCTCAGTTTCTAATCTGTAAAATGGGAATGACAATAATAGTATCTAAGTCCTAGGACATGAATGACATATTTAAGAAGGGCAGGGCAGTATTCGCACATAATTAATACCATATAAAGTGGTTTCTATTTTGTTATTAAATATTAATAATTCCAGCTACCTCTTAGCCATCTATTTACTTTTACTCCAAAATTATTGACACAAAATGTCCAGATGGGCAAAAAACTGTATTTTTTTAAATAAAGCAAAAGTGCAGCAGGAATGAAGGTGAGTAGGCAGCCAGGCAGGAAGAGAGAGAAGGGAGAAGCATTTTATTTATTTTTATTTAGTTGTTCACACTGGTTGTTTTCCCCTGGACCCAGGACTGAAACCCAGGGGTATATGGCTTTATGGTAGAAAATCCTACCCTGACCCCAATGCAAAAGTCAGTGTGCCAGGAATTTTCCACAGTACAACAGAGACTAGAGGTATGTCCTGTTATCGTGACAAGGACAAACAAGCATAGCCTCCCTATTCTGCAGCTGTACATAACTGGTAAGAGTTGCCAGTAGAAAATACACATAGCCAAGGAGATGAATCTTTACCTAAAAGTATAAAAGGAGCTCCCCAAGACCCCTGTTGCTCAGCTTTCGGTACTTGCAGTAAAGTGCTGAGCCAGCACCGGTGCTTGCACTAAAGTGCTGTTTTCTCTACCTTTCGAGTGCCCCGTTGTCAGTCTTCTCACTATCTGGAGACTTTGCCATCACAGCTTGGGCTCCTTTGAAGGTCATTGACCTAATGCTATTCCACTATGACTGCTAAATAAATTTGGACCCATATTGATGCTATGTATAAAAATTAATTCCAGGTAAACATTGTATACAAATATTACATTTTCCACATTAATATTTTTAGAAGAAAATGGAAAAAAATACCTTCAAGGCTGTGATAAGAACTTTCCCCCACAATTTAGCAGGACATGAATGTATCATTTAAAAAAAAACCCTGAAAAATTAGACTACTTTAAAATGAAGAATTTCCATTGATCGGAAAACATGGGAAGTGGACATTGGCAGGGTCAGAATAGATAGTTGTAACATTACAAAGGTTTCAGAATATGGAAAGAATTCCCAGAACTCAACAAGAAAATGTCAGTCAATATAACAGAAAATTGGACTAAAGACTTGGAAAGACTTTTACAGGATAATATACAAATGGATCATATAAAAATGTCCAACGGTATTAGTCACCAGAGAAATTTAAAGGTGAACCACATGAGGGTGTGTTCCTGTGGCTCAGGGGCTGAGACAGCTGGGGTGTGGACCATGCAAAGCCCTAGGATCCAGGTTCATTAGTGCTTTGGGGGAACCCAAATAAACAACTAAATATATAAAAATGCTTCTTTCTCCTAGCTCTTCCTTCTTTCCTTCCTTCCCTCCTTCCTTCCCTCCTTCCTTCCTTCCCTCCTTCCTTCCTTCCCTCTCTACTTCCCTCCTTCCTTCCTTCCTTCCCTCCTTCCTTCCTTCCCTCCCTACCTTCCTTCTTTCCTTCCTTCTTCCCTCTCTCCCTCCTCCTCCCTTTCTCCCTCCTCCTCCCTCTCTTCCCTCCTTCCTCCCAAAAAAGTGAACTACATGCAAATCACTCATTATCCCCAACCAGAGTGTTTAAAATAAACAGATGCAAATCACCGAGTGTTGGCGATGATGTAGAGTAAATAGAACTCTTATACTTTGCTGGTGGGAATATACATGGAGTAGCCATGTTGGGAAACTTCTAGGTGGTTTCTGTGCAGACCCCGTGGAAAAGCAATTTCAGTTCTAGAATTTCATTGAACTAGTATGTGTGAGAATATGTCAATTCATTATCAGTGGCCTCAAATTAGAGACAGCTCAAATTCCAACAGTGGAATGCATAGATTATGCTAAATTATGACATAGTCTTAGAATAAAATACTACACAGCAACACAAATGAACAAACTATTGCTGTACATAGGAAAAGGGAGAAATTTAAAAAAAACAAAACAAAATTGAATAAAGTAAGTCAGACATACTGCAAATTCATACGTATTATATAATGCATTTATATACATTCCCAAAACAGACAAACCCATTTATGGTGTTAGAGGTTAAGATGGTAGTTACCTTTAGGGAAAGGGGTTAATTATCAGAGAGGTCAAAAGGGAGATTCTGGGAATTTAATAATGTTTTAGTTACTGATTTGGGTAATGGGTCAATGATGTGTTCACGTGAAAACTCACTGAAGTCTACTCTTGATTTGTATACTTTATAAATACATTCTACTTCACTAAAGAAAAGCTACTCGAGAGAATTAAGGCTATGGCGATTACCAATGTGTAAAACAACAAATTTAACCCCTCAAGTCTTAACATTTGGTTATAATCTATCCATACTTAAATTAAACTGAGCACGTCTCTGTGTGTGTCTTGCTAGAGTACAAGTTCCATGAAGACAAGGATTGTTGACTGACCTACAGCTCCTGTCTTTGGCCACTTTAACAGTGTCTGACATGTTCTAGGCTCTCAATAAATATTTGTTGAATGCTTGAGTAAACAAATATCTTGCAGTGGATAAATTAAAGGAGAGTTAATTTAATACTGTATTCGTGGGCCAGGAAAATGGAATGGGTTCCTTCCTAGGAGGTGTAAATAATATGATTGATATGCTTTTGTGTTTCCTCAGCCTGTTTTTTTCAAGCAGGGTTCATAATTGGAGAGAGTGATAGATGAGTAACAATCAACAGTGGGAACCAGTGTGCAAGGCCATGAAACATAAAGGAAATTAATTTCTGAGCCCACCAAGATATCTCAGTATCTATCACTTAACAGAACACATGCATTCCAGCAAAGACAACTCTAAAGCAATTTCTTTCTTAAAAGGAAATCTATTTTCTAACAGAAATGGGTGTTTTCACAGGGAAAAATCCCTCAATAAGTGAAAGTTAGAAATAGTCTTTGTCTGAGACAAGGCACAAGATGGCGGTCATCTTCATGACACACTAGACTTACAGTATCTGGGATACTTGGTGCTGCCTTCTTGTTATTTTCATTTCCATCGCATTTGTTATATATTTGCATAAATTCCCCAATATTAGTATTTACTATATCCAATCAGGAACACATTTCTGACTTGCCTCCTTTCTCTTTGGGCTTGGGTATTTTCTATAAATATTGAATCTCAGGCAATAGCAAGCTTCACCTGCAGTAATAATGATGTCACACTATTACCTGAAAATTCCTCATGTTTTAAGTCAAAGGTTATGTGAAACAAGTTTTTAATGCAGTAAATTCACAACTGGATAAATCAGCCTTAGTTTTCCTAATGGATGAATGTGTTTAAGTCCACACATAACAGATTCTCAGGCAATTTAGTCAAGGTGCTTAAGAGAACCACACATTCAACAGTTGTCTTAGAATCTAAGGAGTGTGGGTCAGGGTCTGAATCTGTCTTCTGTTACTCTTGTTAGGGAGTGACTCTGGGCCTCAGTTTCCTCTTTTTGTGATTAAATCTCCTAGTTTGGAGGTTTAACGAGTCAGCGCATGTGCACCACAGAGTAGAAACTCAATAAGAAATATCATCATCAGTACCAGCATTATCATTATCACCAATACCATCATCAAGATCACCAGCAACCACAAATTACCTCCAGAAAATCAGAAGTTCCCAGGGCTGTCAGCCCCATCCATCTCTGGATGGTTGTCAACCTGAATTTTGATTAGTTCTAGCTGAGTTTGTTTAGCAGTCCGACCTGATGCATTTATAGGCTGGGGAGACCACTGTTTCTGGCTCCATCATTAAAGAGCAACTCATCACCATGGTCCATATTTCCATCTGCAAAATGGGACTGAGCAACCATCACCGTTCACCAATCATTTCTGTACTGCCTATATTGGAAACTGGCTGTGGAGTAGGGATTAGCATGGCAGCAGGGAAGTAGGAAGGCCCTTGGGTTGCTGCTTGGAAGCTGAGAGCTGGAAATAATTCTCTCTGATCTATTGCCTGGAGAACACCATGAGCCAGCTGGCCTGAAAAGATAAGAGAATTGTTCTTCTCCAGGCTGGGTGGCACCATTTTCTAACAAGGAGCTAGGCAGCATGCTTAGCAAGTCGACTTTCACTCTGTGCCAAAGTCTGCCTGCATTTCTTCTGGATTCCAATTTTTATCCTTTGCTACATGTTAAAAATTATTTTAGATCTTCCCTGGAGGAGGTAACCATGACTTCTCAAGTTCTTCTCAGACAATTTGTTCTAAGTGTAAAGGATTGGAAATGGGGAGTGGAAACAGACATTGCATTAACCCAACTTGAGAACTAAAAAAACAAACAAATGCTTCTGTTCTAAAAATTGAGTTGGAATTACTTTGGAAATAATAATAGATGTGCATAAATGTGATAATGCCCCCCCATCCCCTCCATCTATTTGTGTACTTGTGATCCTTACAAGCAGAGGATGGAAAACTTAAGAGGAAGAAGAAGAAGCAATGAATTTTTATCCTTGCAGGGTGGTGGCATATGAACGGAAGTAAGCATTGCGATGGGTAAGTTTGGTCAATTTGACTAATCTATAAACATACCCAACTCTCTTCCCTGGGAGACTAGACCTAATACTGCACTGGGTTCTTTGCTTGCCAGTAAAATATTGCTTCTCAGGACTCAAGTTTTAGTTTCTTAAAGTTCTTTTTCACTTTAAAAACTGCTACCATCTTTTCCTCTTTGTAGCATTTTCTATTGTCTGATTTGCTTTTGGAAATGAGTGTGTATAACTTCACCACAACAACAACAAAATCAGCCACAAGGCATCCCTGCTCCCCGCAAATAAATCAACAACTACTATTGATGTAGTTCCTCACCTCTTATCCTCATTCATGGGCTCTTGGAGTAAATATTGTTTCCATTTTGCACAGGAGGCAATAGGGGCTGAAAGAGCTTATTCAAGTGTTAGTGGGCATTTTGGAGGCCATCTTGGCCAGTACTTGTGCTGACCCACAAGGGATTCCAGATATGATAGGCCTAGAAACAGCACAGCTGAGGCACCTTGGTCTAAGAGGGACTCTGAGGCAGGACCGCTGGGGGCCAGGAGAAGCAAGAGGAGAAGGGAGCCACTTAAAATGGAAACCAAGGGGCTCTCTATTCTATGAATTTAAATGCAGACATGACATTAATGGCATGGTAACCCAGGAATACTAACGCACTGCTCATAATTACACCTTGCACGTCTTTGCTCTTTGACAGATGCAAAGAATTTCAAAATATAATTAAACCTTCCAATACCCTGGTGAGGAGGCGGCATCGTATTCATTTTACAGATGGGTGAACTGAGGCTAACAGAAGACAAGTCTCTGAAAGTTAACTCACAAATCTGCAAGAAAACATTCAGGAAATCCCGTGGTTCTCTGCTGCTCTGGGCTTTGGCGTCAACCAGCTCAGAGCAGTGGCCTAGAATGTTTAAGGAAGAAATCAAGATAGAATGTTTTCATGGAGAATATTCACTCATCCTTATCCATCAAAATATCTATACTAAATATGTGAGACAATAGCATAAAGGCAGTTGAGATATGCATTGAGCCCTCCTGATAGCTGCAGTAGATTTATCTAGGGTTTCTACAAACTTGCTTGTTTGTAAGATTCTCATTAAGATTCTGATTTTGTCTGTCCAAGATAGATACTAGGAATCTGCATTTTTGACAAGTTTCCAGGTAACTTTTTATAACTAGGCAAAGTTGAGAAATACTAGGATGCATCGTTCTATAAGTATTTCTGAAGCCTATTATTTATATGCCTACTACTCTCTGTCAGCTCTATTTATAAGAACCCTGAGTATAAGAAGCAAACTCGAAAGTCTCTTTCTCCTCCTTCTTCAATGTAATGGAGAATGCAACAAATGATTATTTCATAACTACTCTCCTGAGAGCCTTACCTCTTGGTCTATATGATACAGCATTCACAGAGAAGAAACTAGGAGAGACATAAAACTAATAACTGTTAGAGCAATAGATAATAATATAGTGAGGTTCATACAAAGTATTCTAATGAAGGAGACCAGGTTGGAGATAAATCTACCTGAGAGAAAAAAGGGGATGATTTTTGAGCTGGGCTTTGAAGGATGCACAGGAGTTTTTTCATTGGGAAAGTGACACGAGCAAAGGAATGCATGTCTACTTGTAGGTGCATATATCTACTTCAATCATAACTCTTTAGAAGAAGGGCAAGAAAAATAATGTGATGAGAACTTGAATCTGTGAAAAACTGTGGAAGGATATGCTAAGGATTTAAAAAAATGCCTCTCTATGCACTGTTCATTCATTCAGCATATAAAACTGATCACCTGTTGAGAATCAGGCAGTATTTTAGGTTCTAATGATTCATCACTAATAAACTACATTTTCCAAATGCCTTTCTTTGGGCATTTACATTCTAGCAGAGAAGAAAATCAACAGACAAAAATATATGGGGGTGTCAGATGATGAATGTTAAGGAGAAACATAAGGTAGAGAAGGAATAGGTAGCCCCTGGGGCAGTGGTTGATCCTGGGCAAGGCCTTACTGAGAAAGTGAAAATTAATCCTTGTTCTGTAGCAGATGAAGAAAAGAACAAATGGGGAATGTTCTGGACACAGACAAAAAAGCAAATGGATGGGCGGACCTTGTGTCTGAGATAGAGAGGAGTCTGTTTTGGCTGGAGTGAAATGGGATGGGAGATAGTGAGGTGACAATAGGCAGAGAGAGGGGGTCAGATTGGGAAGGGCTCTCTGAGTCATCTTGCAGATTTCCACCTTTTATTCTGAGTAAGAAGGAAGATCATTAGAGGGTTTTTTAAAGATGGGAATGACATGACTGATTTTTGATTAAAGATGTGTCACTCTGACTACTGGGAAGAGAATGCCCTATAGGGGCCAGGAGCAGATGAAATGACACCAGAGAGGAGATAACTGCAGTGATCTAAGGCTCAGATAATAATGGCATGGGTGTAGGTGGAAGCAGAGGAGTTATACAATGGTATCGTTCCTGATGTCTTTTGAATTTGCTAAAAGGGTGTATATCCAGTGTGCAGGAAAGAAGAAAGTTGAGGATTTAAGTCCTCATTCTAGAAATCATTGCAATGACATTACCCAGTCTGTGGTTTTATGGAATTCTCCTGGTTTTCAACTGGAGGATAGGTGGGAGGTTATGATAATAGGTCAGGCATGACATCAGGGAGATTGAGCAGGACTGGGTCTGTGAGCTCCAAATAAAGAGTCATTTTGAGACAAGCTGTGAAGGAACAAGTGGCAGAATTTGGTGACAATGGTGGTTGATGCATGATGCGCTGAGAGACTGAGAGTCAGATCCATTGTCAGAATGAGGATGCTTGACTTTGGCTTGCTAAAATTAATGTGTCTGTAGTTTTGACTGAGTGATAGTAAAAAACAATGAGCAACTTAGTTCTGCAACTTGGGAAGGAGGCCATGGCCAGGAATTTGTGGAGACAGTGATTTTTGAATATGGCATCCTAATTTTAAATAAGATTTCTAGATATTGCTAAAGGTAATGATTTACACAATACATAGTACTCATATCTTTAAATGTAAGCACCAGGATAGCTTAGGAAATGTTCAGAGATAAAACAGCCCAGCAAGAATCAGCATCAGTGTTGGGGATGTATGGAAGTGAATGGCATGAGCTGTAAGAATTCCCCAGCCTCCTCACCATGGCCATCCTCTGCAAGAAATCTTTGTTATCTGTGAACTGTTTTTTCACATAGGCATAATCAACACATTCATACATTATCTTTTTAAGGTATGTAATGGGGATTCTCAGAAAAATGCCCAATTTGCCTTGAAATCCTAATATAAACCATATGGCTTTATTTTGGTCCTCATTGGGCTTAGGATCAGAGGATCAGAAGAGCTTAGTATTATAAATGTTTTCTTGACCAAGTTAGGCAAAATTCCCCTTTTCCTATGTCTGACAGTGTACCCTGGAAATAAGTAACTAATATACAAAAATCTTTGAGGCTTCTTTATTTAGGAAGTTTGTCTCCTTAATTTGTATACAGAGACCCAGCCTTGTTTTCCAAATGAATTAGAAAAAAGATCTTATGGAAAATTGCCCTAAACTTATAGGATTAAACCATGGAGAGATTTTTAATAGATTTCATTGTGGGCAACCCTCTTTGCCCAGGAAAGGTTATTGTACAAGATCAGAACCTCTTCTCATCAGGAAGAATTCCACATTACCACTCACTGTGGCATGACTGTTGACAGAAGGCAAAATCCCTTTGTGTCCACCCACATCACCAACTCTGGAGTCCAGCTCAGTTTAGAAGATGCCAGGGTTTTACCTTTGTTAGAGAGCCCAAGTGCGTCTAAATACTGAGGTTGGCATCCTAGTGTCATTAAAAGAATCCAGGCTACGCTAGCCCAGAAGGAAGAGGGTCCTTAATTTTGGCAGCCCTAAAGTTATCATCACCTCCTTTGGGGGCGACATCTATTGTGACATGATGTGTTCTCCCCAATAGGCTAAAGCAGGATATAGGGCAGAAATGAAGAAGGAAATGGAACCTAAGCTTCAACCCTGTGTGTGTTACCAGTGGCCGCCAGCCAAAGACTCTCCCTGGAGTCTACATCAGGGCCACTCACAGGTGAGAGTAGGAGAGAGTGAGAAAATAGATCTACAATCATTTGAAGAATAATAGAATCCTTTGATGTTTTCTCTAAGGGAAAAAGAGACAGATTTTGCTGATAATATTTAGAAGGCAAGGGAGAGAGGAACAAACTCAAGAATAAGGGCAAGTTATATGTGCAGAGGGAAACACAAATAGATCCAAAGAGAGTTGTTCAGACTAATTGAGGTAGATACCTGAATTGGCTCCCAAAGTTACCTGCCTCCTGGTCTTCATGCCCTTTTCCAATCTCCCTTTGATTGTTGGTGGGATAGTGTCAGGGAGGAGAAGAACTTCCTCCCCATCCTTCTGGGTTCTTCTTGGGCTGGTCAAGCAGTCAATTTAGCAATAGAAAGACGAGTAGGAGAAAATAACAGATTGAATTACACATATATGGAGACCCTTCATGCATGTAAACTGGACAATGCAAGTGTGTTTATTCTAAACCAAGGAATGGGATAGGGCTCTGGAGCATCAAGGAGAGAGGTGAGTCATATGACCAAAAAACTGATGCTCTGTTATTAGATGTTTCCTCTGCCAGTGGATAGGTTTCTCCAGTGGAAATTTGTTTCTGGACATAACCCTGAGTCTGGGTAATATCCCTGATTTTCACTCTCCTAGGTCATTAAGGGGCTGCTAATAGTTTACTGTGCACCTGCAGGGTCTTGATTGACCTTAGCTCAAAATAATCCTCAAGTGACATCTCTTAGGGAAGTATGTTCTCGACACCTTGGGGAGGTCTGTCTGAACATCCTGGGGGAGGTCTGTCTTTTAATGGTGACTTGTTTCTAGTGAACTGATGACACCCAAAGTGATGTGATGTCACTTTGGAAATCAAAGACTGTGACTTCCATTTTGATGGTACTTTCCCACCTCTCTGCTCAGTTGGATGAAGCCATCTGGCATTTTCTGAGCCATGGAGAAGTTCGTGGAACAAGAATTGGGGGTGATCTCTGGCCAGGAGTCCAGAAGAGCTGAAGCCCTGAGTCCAGCCATCTGCAGAGACTCGTCTATGACAACTATGCATGAACTTGGAAGCACATCTTGCCCAGTCGAACCTCCAGATAACTACATTCTCAGGCAAAACATTGAATGCAGCCTGGTGAGCCCTTTAGGGGCAGAAACACCAAACCCAGACACGCCTAGGTTACTGCTCCCCCAAAACTGTCTTTTATAGATAGGGGCTGCATTAAGTTGCATTAATAAAAATCCCATTAAGTTAATTTCTTACACAATAGAAAACCAATACATTGATTAATCTTGGATAATCTGGAATGGTTTTAGAAGAAAGGAAATGAATAATTTTATATAATTAGCATGGGACAACTTAAATATGTGATCCTGACATGGAAGAAAAGGGAGGAAACAAAGGCTCCAAGAAACACTGGAGCAGGAACTCGAGAGGGAACTGTGGAAATAAATGTAAATCAACCAAAGGAGATCAGGCAAAGGTTCCTTATTCAGAATTCAATGTAGCAAAACTCAGACACCTTCGCTTGTGCTTACAGAGACTCAGAGGCAGGAGGAGTGTCAGAGCTTTGCTGCGGAGGCTGTTGGCCTGAGGAATTGAGGTCACTAACGAGAAGGGGAGGGGTGGTCATCTGTGACTGGAAAGAGATGTGTATGTGGCTTCTTTTTAATCCCACTTTGGAAGCAGGGAGACAAGAAAGGAAAGTGATCCACTGTTAATGAAGTCCTGGCCATTTGGAGCTTGTGACAGGGGTTAAGTCTGGCTTCTTGGGTCATTGCTAGAGATAGTGGTCTGGCTCTCCTGCAGGCCGCCACAGAGTGGGCAGCACATTAGCGTAGACAGTGGGTCAGAGTTCTATCTGTAGATGTGATCTGGTCATTGTTCATCTGCATATTCAGTGTCTCAGCAGAGCAGCAATGAGAAATGTGGTGCCTGACTGGAACCAAGGAGATTTCCACAAATGAATTTCCAATACTCTGGTCACAGAGGGGCAGGGAACAGGAGGACACAGTGCTTTTCCACAGACTCAAAGATCAATTCACAGCAAACATCACAGAGAAGTGATCAGAGATCTAGAACCATAGCCAATCATTGCGATGCGGGGACAGCAGAGCTTGAAATCTGGACGGCAGGGTGCAGATGTATGAGCAGAAAACTAACTGGCAAAACCTGAGACTCCTAACACCCCAAAGAACAAGGACCCCACCTTAGCAAACTGAGTCGAGGACACACCCCTCGAAACTCCTGCTGTTTTCACTCTGGGTAAACTGGACACACCCATGAAGGAAGAAACCCGACCCTCAGAGTGAGATGCAGGCAGCCCATATCATACACACACCTGTGCATTCCTTCGATTGAACTTTCCCAGCCCGCAGAGCACTTCAACTCACTGTTTCTGCTTTTAATAACCTTGCTGTGTGTTCCTGACCAAATGGCTCTCTCCACGAATTCTTTCTGGACGGACCCAACATCTCATCAGTGTGTCTCACTTACCCTCACCAGCATCAATTGGTCCACTTCGAATTGGGTCAGAGTTGTAACCATGTTTTAGTCACCTGCCTTCCTCTCCTTGCCCGGATTCCAAAGCAGGTTGGCACATCCATGTTTCCGACACGTTTTTTGAAGTCTTTTCTACTGTTTGCTTTGCTTTCTCTCGCATTCCTCTCCATGGAGCCAGCATCTAAGTGGACTCTTCCCATGGAGGCTTTTGCTCTACAGCCAGTCTCAGGAGAGTCTTTAACTCTGTGATCCCAAGTTCATTGCTGCATAGTTTTGGACTATTTTGAAGGCAAACTTTTTTTCACAGTCAGACTTTGGAGGGTTTTCTTTCTTTGCTTCTTTTACCTTTTTACCTGCTGCTTAACTAGAAAATTATTCTCCACACAGAAAGTTAAATGTTATCTCATCCTGTTGCTAGAATAAAAAATTATCTTGTAATATCTTTCGAATAGGCCAAATGCTACACCAGATCGACCGTCCTCTTAGCAGGTAGTGACTCGCAGAAGGCGGTCTGGGGCCTGGGTAATAACAGCAGGGCCTGTAATCTTCCCCAAGCTAATGAGGGTCGCATCCTACCTGACTTGCAGGCTTTCCACAGAGACTTGAAGCTTCTACTGCTCTAATTAGCAGTGGTTGATGGAGGGGAAAGCTACACCTTTAAAGGTATCCATCCTAGCGGCTGGAACAATTAACTGCAGCCCCAATGGCAAAGATGGTTAATTAAAATAGTGATGATGCCGATAAGAGGGCTGACAAACAGGGGTCCCTCATTAATGAGAACGGTCGCCTGCTCTGCTCCCTTCTCCCCCTTGCTCATCAGGAAATAGCAGCGGGGCCCCCAGGAGACTGCCGCTCAATTAGGCCCCGCAGGCAGTGGAAGCTGCCCAAAGCCCTGTGAAGAGAACTTTTCAGCACCTAATTTGGGAGGGGATGAAGCGAGGGCATGGCTTTAATGGAATATGCCACAGGCATCTCCTGGTCCTCAGAGATGGAAATGGCCACTTGAAACAGTTCTCCAAAAGGCAGGAGTGTGGCGTGAGGGAGAGATGCAGGCTTTGAAGTCACACAGATCTGCAGTGGGACCGTGGTTCTTGCAGTGACATAGCAAATTCCAGAGCCTGTTTTCTCCTTGAAAAACTTAATGACCTGATCCAGGGTTGTGCGAGCGTGTGTGTGTGTATGTGAGTGTGTGAGAGTATGTGTGTGGAATGTGTATGTGAGTGTGTGAGCATGTGTATGTGTGTGAGTGAGTGAGTGCATGTGAGAGAGACATCACAAAACCTGTGAAGTCGACACTGCTCTCCACTTCATGCCCCCGTGTTCAGGTGAGAGCTCCCGAGGAGACTCAATCCATGGAATTCTGGCTACAGAAAGTGGGGTGGATTGAATGAACGCCAACTGTCTTGCCCGGTCAGCGCATATTTATGGGAGTCTCTCCAGTAATTCCTTCCATCCCCACTTACCTAAAGGCACCTAATTACCAGTCAGTAAAGCTGGATTGCAAATGTTTCCTTGCGGGGTTTATTTCTGACCCCGGGTCCAAGCAGGAGCGTAACTCTTGCTGTTTTGATGGGCGATGGTTGGTCTGACCATTTACAAGGCTCTCCTGTTCCCTTGTCTGACTCTTGCGCTGTGCCCCTCGCCAATCCTCCTAACACCAACACACCTGTCCTGAGGACTCCCCTCCGCCCTCTCTTCGGCCACCTGCTGCTCCTCAGGCGTCATAGCCCCCATTAACAGCTGTCCACACTTGGTCCCACCCAAGTGGCATTGACCTAAAGCCCTTTAAGGGCATTTTGTGTGATTTTGTCTACGCTCCTAAAACCAGGATCAGCTCATTCTCTTTCTTTGTCATCCCCCATCATCAGTCTGAAACTGGACCAGGCCCACTGCCCGTCACGCAGAAAGGCCAGTGCTTGTGAGGACAGGGGGTTGTTGAAAGGAAATTTGCTTTATTTTCAAGAGGTGCCCCTGGAGAACTGGAAGACGTGTCTGTCCCAGCAGCATAAGCCTGAGTGAATAGACCGGGAGAGTCTATAGGCAGAGGACACCTGCAGTAGGTAACGCCAGGGTGGTGGGGTTGGATGGGGATTCACGACAGCTTGTGATGGCAGACAGGGTGGCACCAACACTGGCCTGCGTGCTCATCAGGCAATTTAGTTCTTTTTGCCTCAGTGAAGAAATCTGGTTCAAGCCATTGTGTCTCTCCCAGATTTAGTCAATCTCCAGGTAAATTATGTATTAATTAAAGTCATAGATTCCCCAGTACTCTTGTAGGCCTCGGTTTGGGTCCCAATTCACTGCTGTGTTTCAAATCCTCAACAGAACCCTAATCATCACTTCTGAGTGGACAAGCCTCCTTCCTGCACTCCTGTTAACAAAGGAGGGTTCTTGGAAGGACACAGGGACCTAAATAACCCTACTCTGCTCTTTCAGTTTTAAGAAAACACCTTTGCAAAGCATAAGCATCTGGCTCTCCTGTTTTTGTTCTTTTCAGTGAACACGTGATATTGATAGGCTGGGTAGAGACTCCCAGAGTTTCATTAACTTGATTAAAATCTAACTTTTAGGAAGAGGCAGAACTAAAACACAAGTGGGCCAAGAAAAAGCTGGACTATATTTTCCACTCTTCTAGGAATAACTAACATTGGGCACAGTATCACGCAGGCTACCTTACGAAAATCTCAGTGGCATAAAGGACAAAGGTTTGTTTCTTCCTCGTGCTACATGGCTCTCACAGGTCAGCTGGGGTTCTCATGCTAAGTCACCCCCTGCAATCCTCTGCACTCTGAGTCCTGGCTGATGGAGCAGCAACTCCATGGAGCATTGCAAACAGCTGGGGCAGAGGGGAAGTCAGGGATGCTTAAGCATATGTTTGCTTGAAAAGCAGAGCCTTAGAAGTGATGCGTTTCTCTCCACTCACATTTCATGAACATAGCTGAGACCAACAGTGCAGGAAGTTTAGACCCTTGCAAAGGGAGAGGCAGGGATCTTGGTAAAGAGCTAACCACCCACATGGACCCTGTTGTTCCTTGTCTCGACCCATGATGCTGAAGGAATGGGCAAGTCCAGTAGCATCTACTCATCCCGATCGGCTCCTCCTTGTAGATGGAGGATTCTGGTCCCCTCTTCCTACCCCTTCTTGCCTGCAGAGATAAAGGAAAGATATCCACCAGGGTGTTTGCCCTGGAGGAGACAACTTAGAAGGTGATGCTGGAGTTTCACTATCAATAACTTTTTTTTTTTTTAACTCCTTTGAAGACACAAGCAACTGCAAAAAGAGACGCTACCAGGGGGTGTGTTCACACCTCTGGTCTCTTAGCACAGAGAGTAAACCACTGTCCAGGTATAAAATTGATTTGCAGACACAGGCAAATGCTTATGGGCTTCAACAAGAATACATTAAGACATCTCATTCTTGTTTGTTTGCTGGTGACAAAGGTTACACATTTCCTCTAGGAACAGAAGAAACAGTAGTTCTAGAGTGTTCAGACTGACCCCTAAGAAGATAACCAGGGCCCCCAAATAAGGGACTCCATGACTGAGTTCTTCTCGTGCCAGGCAGGTCCATTTGTGTTACTGAGCACGTTGCTTCTTCATCCTGCAAAACTGGCCTCTTTACAAACACAAACAAATAAATCCCCCCAAATAAGACACAGAGTTTCTCCTTCCAGTTCATACAGCCTGTTCCTTGCAGATAAACACATCTTTGCTTACGTGTGACTTCATACTTCTGCTACTGAACAACACCTGTAGGGTTAAAGCGAAATGAGACAGCTAGAACTAGACCCAGAGCAGAGACAGGCATTAGACACAGGACAAGAAGACGTTTCCACATCCCTGGCAGTAGCTAACAATGAATGTGTTGAGTGAAGATGGTCCCACAGGGCCTGGTTGCTGACACAAAGACCATGCCAGCTTCGCTGGGAGCATCACACATGGCAGTCCACGACCAGCAACGGGAGTGATGCAGGTGAAGTGCCACTTGGAGAGCTGTCCTTCCCTGCTTTGCAAGGACTCCCTGTCCTGCCGGGAAGCTTAGGAAAGGTTGATTTTTTTACTAGGATACGAGTGTAATAGAATCAGCACCAGTCTGCCTTCCAACAGCGTACATAGATCTCTGCTGGCTCCCATCCTTTCTTGGTTAATGCTCACAGTCTGATGCACCTCCATATTCAGATGTTGCTGAGGAAAGCATAAAACGTGATTTGAGAAGGAGAGATAACTTATGAAGCTGTTACTGGACTTTCTCACATCTGGTTCTTTGTCTTCTCAGTGCAAGATTTCAGGAGAGACAGAACAGTATATATACCAAAGCAAGGAAATTTATTGAAGCAAAATCCATTCTCAGAGATGAGGCTGGGCTGGCCCCAAGAGATTGGGAACAGAACCCACCGCCTTCCCTCCCAGGTTATATCTTTCTGCTCCCTTCCTTGAGGCCTCCCAGCTCCATCCATTAAGACCTTTGGAAAAGTCCTGAGGGCCTTGTGAGAGCCACTGAGCTCTCATGACTAACTAGCTTCCTCACAGCTAAAACATGACACCCCAAGTTTCTCAGAGTTGATCTCTCATACATACCCCACTCTGACGTGAAGAAACAAGGACAGGGGAGGACAGCCCCACAAGGCAAAGGAGAAGCTCCAATTCTTCCAAACCTTTAGCCCTTCCCTCAATCAAAGACGCCACCTGCCACCCCTGGGCCTCCACCCGTCTCCTCATCCAGAAGTACTCTGTTGCCCCTATTCTCTGGAAGACTGCAGAAAGGGGAGTTGTTTATCATTAGAGTAGGGATGAATCATTCCTTCTCACCACGTGTGATCCCCTTCCCTCCTGCTGAGATCCTAGGTCTCCTTCTCTACCTCAGCTCAGGATATAAATGTGTGTCTGACACCGCTACCTCAGAAGAGATCACCACATAAACTCTCCATATGTATGTTATTAAATTTGGGCTTTTCTCTTAATAATCATGCCTAATGTTAATTTGTTCATTTGTCCAGTCTGTGATGAACCTCAGAGAAATGGGCGCAATTTTCCTTTGATCTCCATACACACAAGTTGGTAGACTAACAAAGATCTTGAGCTCACCTCCTCTCCTCTCACAACAAAATCCCATCTGTAGACAAACCACAGTTCTAAAAAGAAATGAGGATAAAAGAATGAATGGAAACCCTAAGGAAGTTCGGGTCAAAAATGCTTACTTCAGAAGTGAGTAGAGCTGGATGCCATTCAGTGAGCAAACAGACACAGGGAGAGCTGAAGAGACTTTGAGAATATCCTCCTCACAGGGCGGGATGGAAAACAAGGGGTGAGTGTTTAAGCAAGATGGTCAACAAGTTTGGGTCTATACTATAATGTTTGCCCCATTGGGAGGTGATGGTTAGAGGCTGGTAAATCTCATACTTAGAATGAGTTTATTTTTGCCAGCAAGGGGTTAATCTACCACGGTTCCCTTTGCTGATTACTTACAGGAAGATTTGATCATAAAAGCCAATGAAAGTGTTCAAGAGTCTGATTCTTCTTGTCTATCTAAATTACCATCTCAGGAGGTAAAGCAAACCAATTTACCTTGAGGCTTTCATCAAAGAAATCAGGAGACGTTCAGGGTCCACATGCTAACAAGATAGTAAGTCCTAAAATAAGAAAACAAAATAAAAGAGCCAAACTCAAACTAAAAGGCATTGCTTCATGATAAATTCTCACTTATTCTGGCAAAAGAATTCAAGGATGGAAGTATCGTAGGAAGTATAAATGGTCTAGTTAATCGCATGTCAAGGTAGGATTACCTGTCCTCACAGAGTTAAACAAGGAGATACTAAAATAATACTAAATATAACTATATCCCTTATTTGTCACCAACATCAGTTTGTCCAATAGTTTTTATTATTTTTTTTAAGTTCCTTATAAGTATTTATGTTCTCTTCTTCAAAGATTAGCTAAGAATTAATCTAGGACAAGATACCCCCACTGGCCCTTTTTTTGTTATAAACAAATATTTTGTAATATAGGCACACAAGACTTTTTCATTAAGGAGAATTAGAAATATCCCTGGAGCCACCATGGTTTCATATGCATAACCCATGATTTCATTGTTTTATGATAGTACCTCAATTCAGATCGAACTCTTTTGAATTACTGTCATTCTAGAGTATGGGGCTCACCATAGAATTTTCTTTCCTTGGAGAATTACCATCTTTTCCACTCTTCCTTCTGTGCTGGGAGCTAAACAATCGTTGCTTGTTCAGTCAAAATCATTATCTTTCTGGGTATGGCCCTTCACCTGAAGGTAATGTCACAAGTCTTCTAGTATCCCTTAACTTATTTTCTTATCTTAATCAACTCCATCCTTACCCATCTGACGATCTCTGCAGGCATCTTCCCCCAGATCATTAGAGAAAATTCTCCAGAAATTCTGTGTGACTTAAAAAAGGGTAGATTTAAGTAGAGAATAAAGCAGAGTGTGGGTGATGGGTCTAATGTCATGCCTAAGGTCAAACGATGACCATTTTAGAAGAGTGAGTGGGGAACTGATATGACCACGTTGTTGGAAGTTCAGAATCAATCACAGGGGAAAAGTGTTAGAGTAGAATCTGGGCCTTGGGCTAAAGCAAAACTGATTTCAAGTCTTGGTCCAAATATTTATCAATTGTATCCATTAGGTGGTTATTATTTAATTTCTTTGTGCTCAGTTTCCTAATTGGAACATGTCATAATACCTCATAGTGTTTCTGGGAAGGTTTAAATAGGTCTAAGAAACTGGGATTAGCAAGCTGGGTAAGACACTAGGGTGATGGTTGTGGGAATATGGAAATGAGAAAGAAGAGATGAATTTTGGAGATAGTGTTCCCAGGAGGGGTAGAAGAGGGTGACTAAGTGTTCTTCTGTGAGTGACCTCATAAGTCTCACAATCCTGACTGAGTGGGGCAGTACAGAAGGCTGACCAGACTTATTTCAGATGGAAGAGAATCACATCATAAGTTAATTAAGTTAACTGGGGATAAGTTGGGATAAGTTAAATTGAAGTGATGAGAAGTCATTTTGATGCAACCGGTCATTATTTACTAAAATAGCAATTTCTAGAGAATACTGTGTACTTGGAATTCATGGGAACTGTGAGATTTGCTTTTCCAAGGAGACTGGTTAAATTCACACTGTCATTGATTCTTTCTCCTACCAGCTCATTCATCAAATCTGTGAGACCACTATGTGTTAGACTCAGTCCTCTTAAACAATGATGGACAGACAGAAGTCCTTGACTTCCAGAAACTTGTTCAGGTTATAAGATTAGAAAGGGACACGGATGCCTCCGCCCTTCAATTCTGGACAATAGGAACTCATTCTTGTGTGTAGGATCTGCAGCTGGGCATGAAGTGGGAGAGAGCTGGTATGTGGTTGTGGGCCATGGCATAAGGAGAAGAGAAGACTGTCTAGGCTAAGAGTCTTGGTGCACAGAGAAAAACTTTGGTCCAGATTAAACTATGTACAAGACAGAAAAGGCAGAAGGTGCAAGTTCAAATAGCTGAAGTTGGAGAGATACCCTTCTGTGTAGTGGAAACAAGTCCAGAGTTTTTTCTAGGGTACCCTTCACTTGGCTGGTGAGCTAAAGAGATTTCTGACATTTTACAGTACTTTAGATCAGAAGGACTTTATTCTTTTAGCTTCATGCTTGGCTCAGAGAAAATGCTTAGTGAATTTTGCTTTTTAGAGGAGAAAGAAAAAGGAATAATAAAACTGGAAGAGGGATGTTGGAAAGAGCTAAATTATCATCCTTCTGAGCTCTAGATTTAGAAGGTAGTAAAGATATTGTGGACTACTGATACTCTGTGAAGTCATAGACATTATTATGGGGGAAACGTGGCAATCTGAGTTGGAGGGCTGTGGAGAAGTAACAAATGCTTGGACCAGTGGTTGTGAGTGACATTGGTAATGAAGAACACACACCAGGATGTGCAACATCATAGTGTGATGTTGAATGTTGTGTGTGTCTTTTCTAAATTTCAGACTCTCACCTAGAGATTGCTCTTCCTCCTAGAGGGCAAATAAAATGAGAACATTAGCAGAAGACTGTGGTTCTTCAGCAATGACTGAGCTAAAGCATCCTGCTCACATGGGGAATCGGAGTGGGTGGCAGGGTGTTACTGATTGTGACTGGCAGTTGAGTGTGAGATGCCTATTGTCAGTAGTGATTTCTTAGAAGAACTGTAATATATATGCTTCTCCTTAAAACCTAACTGGCAGGCTTCCTGGCAGGCTCAACTGGCAGGGCTCCCGGGAGTGATGCCCTCCTTTGCAAGGACTTAATGACTTCTTGTCATTAACACCAGTAGGCAGAGAGATAAGATGGGAGGGCATTCGTACTTAGCCATGCCCTGGAGAAAGTGAGCACCAGGATATGTGAAGACGTTGCTTTTCCTTTGCAGAAAGAATTCTCGATGCTGTATGTATTCAATAACTGTTGCCTTGATATTAAGATGGCCAGTGTTCTGACTCAGATTAAACCATTGACACTTGAATAGCAGGAGTTTTAACTGCGTGGGTCCACTTTTACATGGAGGTCCTATAAAGGGATGCAAATTTGAGATGTGGACAGAACATAAATGTGTTTTCTTTGTGATTTTCTTGATAAAATTTTCTGTTCTCTTGCATACTTTACTGTAAGAACACAGCACCTAATATGTATAACACACATACAAGATATGTAGAACCTGACTGTTGATGACGCTGTTTCTAATCAGCAGCAGCAGAAGCAATTACATTTGTGGTGAGTTACAAAGTTCGATGTGGATTTTCAAATGCACTGGGGCCGGAACCCCAACCCCATGTTCTTAAACTGCATTCTTCAATTTTAAAACATTCCTGATACCTAGTACAAAATTTTTTTTTTAAATTCCAAATCTGATACACAAGTCCCTTCATTGGGACTTATAATGATGGGTTTAGCTAGCGATAAAATTTTAAACAATTGTATTTCTAAATTCCTGATGAAATTTTCACTTCTTTCGTTTTTCGGTCCTCAATGAACAAGCATATTATTCACAGGAACGAATGACGGCTCCTGAAAGTTAGCTGTCCCCTGGGTTTTTAAACAATCCCTGAGATCTTAATCTCCTCTTTATCTTCATATCTTCCTATTTCACATGCAGCAGCTGTTGGAATAATTTAAATGATCAGATACATGCTAGCAGCACCCAGAGGTGTGAGGATTTTGACTTTGAAAGTAACTCAGTATTTCCAGATTTGGATGAGAAGAACAGTTTGCCTGATTTTTTCTGTCCCATCTCCTTTTAGAGTAGTTATGGTGCTAAATATAACAGCAAGTCTAATACCAGCAGCAACAACGATATTAATCTAAACGTCTATTTGTCATGCAGGCATGTTATTTCAGATAATTGAAACAACTGGAACTAGAGGAAGAAGCATTTCCATGCAAACATCTTCAAGTTACACAAAGGCAAGTCAGATAAACATGGTTGCATCATTAATATTGATTCAAAAGAAATCATAGTATATCAAAGCAAGATAAAATAAAGCACATAAGAAGAATATGTAGTGAAGACCAGAAAACAGCAGGAGATTGTAATCTATACATCATACGTAATCTTCCAATTAAAGAAAAACACTCAGGTTATGTGAACTGCATGTTACTTACAAATTATAAAATGTTGAAAATAATATGAAAATAATAAATATGAAAATTGACAGCAATATCATTAATGTTAAAAATGTTAACTGATACAAAGGGGCCATTTTTCTATTAAAAATGGTAGCCTCAGCAATAGAGACTATAGAAATCATAAACACTAAGTAGCAAATCACCAAAAGGTAGAAGGCAAAAATGTTATGGAAATGACACATGGTTAATGTGTGTGCTTTAGCACATGCTCTGTCTTTGAAAAATTAAGCATTAAATATGCATATATGTGTGTATATACATACATACATACGAACTTAAATGATTATGTACAGGGAAAAATATGTACTTTGTATTTATAGAGAGATAGCTCTATTATAAGGTAGCTCTCTAAAATGTCAATACATAATATAAAGTTTAATAACATAATACATACTCTTTCAGGTGTCCTTAAAATTTTTACAAAAATTGAGCACATACATAACCCAAAGGAATCTCAGTATAGTTTAGAATGTAGAAATTGTACAGGAAGACTATGACATGTTTATTTAAAAATAACTGGAATAAAACAAGTTTATTTCAAAATAAAGGAAAACAGCTGTTATAACTAACATGTGAAACTGAAATAAGCTTCAATAGAAAGGCTTGAAAACAATAAATAAAAAAGAAAAATCCCAGCATAAATAACAGATTAAAACTTGTGAACTAGAAGTAGAAACAAGAAGTGAAAAGAAATGATAATGACACAATGTAAATGAACAAACAAAATAAACAGAAGTAAACCCTTACAGTCTAAGAATGGAATGGTGGCCACCAGAGGGGAAGTGGATGGAGGCTGAGAAAAAAAGGGGGAAGGGGTCAGTTGTGTGGTGGCAGATGGAGGTTACACTTTTGGCAATGATCATAATATATTATGTAAAGATAGCAAGTTGTATACCTTAGGCACAAAAAAAGAAACAAACAAAACAAAAACTCTTAGATGCTGAGAACAAAATGGTGGTCACCAGAGGAGAAGGAAGTAGGCAATTCAGGTGAAGAGAGTCAGTTGTATGGTGACAGACAGAAACTAGGTGTTGGGTGGGGTCCTAGCACAGCATATACAGATGCCAAATTATAATAAAAAAAACACCTGACACGTATCTAATGCTATCAATCCATGTTGCTTCCATAATTTTTTTAAAAGCATAAATAAAAAAAGAAAAATATTAAAAGGAAGGTAAACAGAGAGGTGTTTGAAAAATAGCAGCAAACAGAAATTTCCAAACAGCAGACAAGGAGTCAAAGTTAATGGTGAAAATCCAGAGTCTTGAAATGGAAAAAATGGACTCAAGTGCTGAATAATGAGAAAGCGACAACAGAATCAAGGGGGACTTGAAAAATTATAAGCAGAATTGTTTCTAGAAACTTGACAGACTGAGTGAATGCAGATTTCTCTTTCAGCAATAAACAAGTAGAAATGTTGGACAAAACATGCCAAAATAACTTTTCAAAACATAGCGGAGCTCGAAAGATTGGAAAGACCATCTGCGGGCTCTAGAACAAAGAAGAAACTCAGCAGAAGGTGCTGGACACTGGAACTTGACTTCCCACAACAAATAGAGGTCCCTGGACAACAGTCAGCAGTGGAGGGTGGGTATGGAGAGTTGATGGGGAGCACATCCCTGGGAATGAGGGCCAGAAAAGGTGCTAGAGGCAGAAAATGAAGGGGGGTACTTTGTACAGATATTCTCAGCTGATCCTACAGGTGCTTTGGAGTGAGGTTTTGCTGGTCAGAAGACCTGACCTTTTTCTCCACAGCAGCATCATTCAGTATGACCTGGCCTCAAAGGTGACATGATCTTAGGCACCACATGTCCCGAGAGACCCTCTCAGTCAACAGCCAACACTCCATCATCTTGGGGAATGAAATCCTTTAGACCAGGGCTATGTAAGTATTCTAGAGAAAAATGTAGAGTTTTCTTTGGCTGTATGGAGAACTCACATTTCCATTTCCCCCCAACAATTAATTTAGTTGCATGTATTTAATTTGGACAATCTTAATTTGGACAATTTGGATATTTTTTCTTTCTCAATTTTTGCGAAGATGTGACCAGGAGCCCCACTCTCACCCACAGGTAAAGAACTTTACTGAGATTTACTTAGGTATGATTTCTCAGTGTTATTTATATTAATGCAAAAACTGAAAATGGTCAGAATGTTCAAAAAAATGGGAAATGTAAAAAAATTATATGTAACTCTTAAAATTATGTTTTCTCAAAGACTTGTATGATTCTAATTTCCTCAAGCATTTAATAGAATTTTCATTTAATTGCTAGGACATGAAAATATTAAAGGAAATAGATCAAATTAATGTCAGCTGGGTTTCATAATGTGTTACTTTTTAAATAACTTGCATTTTCCAAATTAACTATAACTATCATCATAAAAAATTAACATGGTATACAAATAAAAATTATGCTAAATTTGACTCCATTCATTTTCAAATTTATGTTTGATATGAAAACTCATCTGTGCAAATGAAACTGTACTATATTGAGGGCAGATTTTAAAAAATATTTGACTTCTTTTTTTCAATCTGATTTTCAACACTATTTTCATGGTGAATGCGAGAGAGAAGAAAATCTCGAGTACTCCCCTCGGTCTTTATAATGTGAGATTTTCTTCGAAGATAAAAGCCCTCAAACTTCTGGATTCTCTTTGCATGTATAAGTGTGGTTGTGTGTAATTGCCACCATTATTTGAAGACTTTGCTGTGGTTACTTCAGTTGTTCTAGAGTCAAGTTCCCTTTGCATATGATTCCCATTAGATAAAGCGACAGAGTAAAATGACATTTTTCTGAGGCTGCAAATCTCACTATAAGGAAGGGAGGAATCCCGAGTTCCATTTCTACAGAACAAAAAGAAAATAAATAGCATCAATCAAGGGATTTTTCAATGAAAGAGCTTTCTATCTCAAGTTAGTTTTCCTTTTCTTTGCTCGTATTGTAAAAAAGCTAGCCCTTTATATACAGATGTTGATTTGTTGATGTTGTGCACTTTCAACGTACATGTAATGCAACATTCCTCCAATGAAACTAAATAAATCTGACAAAGCATACACATTGGAATTCTGGAAAGACTCATTATTAATTTTATTGTTTTTCTCCCTTCTGTTCTCTTTTCCACTTCTTCTCTCACTTCCTCTTTTCTTTCCTTTTTACTCCCTTTTACATTGAGCTCCAAATTCCTTTGCTCAAATTTCCATTTTTTCTCTCTCACCATTCCTCCCCATTCCTTTATTTCCAGGTCACTGTTCCAAGTTTCAGAAGTGAATTTCAATGTGCTGGAGAGGCGGTTGGGGGATGGGGCGTCAGTGAGAAGCCTGATGTTAGAAGCTTATGTGGGTGAGAGTCTGTGAAATCCTCCCTGGCCTCAGAGATTTTAAATGGTTTTAATCTATATTTTCTTTGTCTTTTATGCTTTTAAAGACACATCCAATCACCACATTTGTATCCAAAGCATGGATTTTCAGACTTTGACAACGCTGATCCCATGGATTCAATTTCCATAAATCCCTTAAAGTGTTTAAACCAACTTTTCTCATTTTGCAAAAACGTTCAACAAAAGCACAGGGGAAAACAATTGCTCTTGACATCACAACAGTTTAATATGGTAACTTATTCATTAAATTGTGCTTCACATCAATGGAAATCCTCAGTTCTACAAACTATCATTTTTAAATAGCAATAAAGGTGGATAATATCACAATACAATCTCCTAGTACCCAAGTTCATACAGAGTATTGCACAGAAACAAAAGGAAATATCTTTAGGAGAAATAATTTACTATCTATTGAGTAACTACCTTTACAGCTAAAAAGGGGCACCAGGTGTTTTAAAGTCCAGATTTTTTTCCCAACATGTTTTCATCTTTGATTTATTAAATAAAAAATAATGCAAGCAAAACCCAGAAAGTACTTCTGCGGTGGGGGGACAAGGGGGAAAGAAGGAAAGTAAAGATGGCCACGATTGAAAACATGAGTTGGCGGAAGACAGATGAGACAGTGACAGAATCACACAAACTCTGCTTCCTCAGGACAGTTTTCCCTGGTAAGAACTGAGGTTTTACAGCACTGACATCTGTCCCTTTGACGAGTTCCCGCAATGCAGCAGAACGTATAACTCACAGAGGTCCCATTTAATGTGTCAAAGGGTGGCAGCTGCAGGCTTTTCCAGACAACTTCGAACGCAAGCTCAAGACACATCTGTGCTTCCATGTTCTCAGATCCCGAGTTCCTTTAGGTTACCTGGAGTTCTTGCCTGTAGTTTTGTCTTGCAGATGTTGCTGGTGATCATAGCAAGGCCCAGTCCTCTGGAAATCTCAGCATCTCTGCAAGGGAGGGTGGTTCTGTGAATGTGCTGTGAAGATGGGCCCACATGTGCTCCATCCAGGAGGCTACACAACACATAGGTCCCAGGGTCCTGCTCAGTTGCCCAGAAAGGCTAATCAAAATGTCAGGGTATTTGTTCAGATGTGTCCCGGTGAATGTGGTGCGAAAGTAGCAGGCCCATGTCCAGTCAAGATGGAGGAAGGAGATAAGAAGGAAAGCTAAAGTCATGTCTTGGAGAAAGAAATGGCACACACTGCCCAGAGGTGACACAAATAGGTACAGCCATCACACCAAGCCAACACCGAGACCCAACCTGGAGACTTCAGTAATAGGAGTTCTGGGGATCACCGGAGGCAAAATAACTATGGGATAGGGTAATGTTAAGACACAGTTGTGATCAGATCAGAGTATTTGTTGCTTAAGTCCAATCCAGTTTTCTCTTGGACCCAACTCTCTATCTCTGTCAAAATCAGTCCTTAACACTGTCCTAATGTGCTGGTTCTGTCTAATGAAGCTCTTTCTCTTTTTTACTCTTTTAAATGGCCAAAAGAATTATAGCCCACATGTCATCAGCTTGCCCCGTTCTTGAGCATGGAGACTGTATATTCGACATTTTTCTATTTTTCAATATTTCCTGGCACTTACTTGTTTCCTCATCTTTCCACCTTTAAATGATGTTGTTCCATTTTAGGAACCCTGCTTTCCTCTAGAGTCCCCCCCTACTCTGCTAACCCCCATCTCTGCATGATTCCATTTTATAGAACCTGTCAGCTAGAGGTCATGGCTAGAAAGGAATCAGATGCACTCTGTAGATGTTAGCTTCTGACAGCTTAAAGCATTCCTTTCTCTGGCACTAGTGTGAAGGAACTCATTTAAGACCAAATAAAACCTTTTAGAACCAAAGCAATAAGTTGCCGATAAACTTCCAGAGACCTGGGGAGGTAGAGAGGAAGGAGACTCCTTGAACAAGGGTTTCTATTGATCATCCCTTAAGTTTTACTCTTCAGGCTGCTACTGAGAGTACATTTTTCTAACACTGAGATTCTCTGAGGAGTTGTGAGCCCGTTTCCTCAGCCTTCATCTTGAATAGTTTTGGATTGAATGGTGATATCCATCAGGCAGTGTTGAGTGTTGGGCTTCTCAATTTCCCTGGCAACACTGCCCATCTCTTGACATTCCATTCCTAATAAGAGACTCCCTCCCTGGAGGCAGGGAGTAAAGAGCCAACTTCACCTGTCTTCTTGGCATTTTCAAAATCACTGTAGGTTCACAAGTTAAGGGAAGATAAAATCAATAAAGGTTTAGGTTGCATATTCTTGCAATTCCCAATCTCAATACAGATGCTGAGGAGCATAATGTAGGGACAGCTCAGAAGTTAAAAGACCGGGGCTCTGAGTACGCTCTGGTTCATGAATTAGAATCTTTGTGGAAATCTTTCAATATATTTGAGCCTCCCTGTCAAGCTATTAAAAGGAATAATGAATAGAGATCCTATTCAATATATTAGAATATAATGAAGATCAAATAGATACCAGATGCATAAATATTTTGAAAAGCATTAAATACTATAAAAAGTTATGAATTTTAATCTTAAATCCTTTGCAAAACATGGAACAAAATGGATGACATTAGAGTATCTTTCAATCCCTTTTCTTGTCTGTGATTGGTAGCCTTTATCAGTATTAATTGTCACATTGGTTCTCTAACAGTAAAACCCTCATATTTTTCAAGGCACATGATAACCAATAAGAAAAACATTTCCTGGTCTTCTCTTTGCACCTAGATGTAGTTCATAGGTCGGTTCTCACTCCTGAGAGGTGAGTGGAAGTGATGTGTATAGCTTCCCTCTACTCCATTTCTGTTGTTGGAAATGCAAATGAAATGTCAGGAGTTGCAGTCATCATCTCGGCCAGGAGAGGGAAGCTGCAGTCACATATTAGAATAAAAAAGCAACAACAGACACCTGGGTTCTCATGTCATAATGTCACAACACAAAGCTATCAAATAAGTTTGTCTTTTAGTGAGAAAGCAATGGCCTTGATCTTAATGAAGTCACTTTTTTGTTTGTTGTTTGAGTCTGTTAAAGCAGCTAATTGGGACTATCTTAACGGACTTCATTTCTTTCTTTTTTAATGATCTGTGCTCACCATCTTGCTAGATTTACCTGGTAGATTTTCTTCCACATACTAACACTGAAATATTTGAACAAATCCTCATACTTCATCCAACTATTCATGACAAAGTTACCTCCTTTCCATAATAAGAACACATTCTTCTAATTTGGATAATACCCATGAAAGCCTTCACTGCTGCCTAAGACTGCTGGCAAATGTTGTCAATTATTAGAAAGGATCATTCTCGGGGCAGGTTTTCTCCAGTTACTAAGAGGAGGCTGCCAAGACAAGGGGTGAGAAGATGTAATAGGTACCTTACTCCTTCATAATAATTGTCACACACAGACAAGGATACCTGGTCCCAATCTGGCGACTGGGTTGTTCCTGCCAAGAGAAAGAAAGGAATGTCTACCTGGAGTCCTAGTTGTCGCTGGGGTGTGCAAGTCCCAGGGGAATTTGGGGGCAGGGGAATTTGGGGGCAGGGGAATTTGGGGGCAGGGGAATTTGGGAACAGGGGAATTTGGGGGCAGGGGAATTTGGGGGCAGGGGAATTTGGGGGCAGGGGAATTTGGGGGCAGGGGCTGCAGGGCTAGGGCTTCTTTTTGACTTTTAACACAGTTGTATCTAGAATTGATTGGGCTTTGAACGTTAAGTTTGTGGAGTTTCCAGGGAGACTAATCAGGCTCAGTTGCCCTCGATTGTTGCCCCTTCCCCAAGTGTCACTCAGCAAGTAGGAATGCTGCCAATTTTCGGGAACAAATTGTATCGCTTCATCTCCATGTCTATCAACATGGGACCCCAGGGATAGGACAAGTATGATGCTTTAGAATGAAATGATACGAGGGAGGAAGCCAGGGTCAGTCTTTTTAATTTGCCCAGCACTGGGCCTGGGGACAAGACACAGAGGTGTTCCCCTGAACATCGTGCTCTCCGGTCTCAAGTGGGACACAATGCAGCAGGCCGTCAGCAGTGAGGCCGTGGAAAGCCTTTTGCTAGAAATCCCGAGGTGCCTAAGGAACAGCGTGAAGTTAGCAGAGGCTGTCTCCAAGTCTCAGCAGGGCCTGGGTTCTCTGCCAAAAATGTAAAGCGAGTGTAAAAGGAACAATCTGAATGCTTTCTGTTGTCTTGATTTTCTACATGACAAAACACTGGATTATGACTGTGTGTGTGTGTGTGTGTGTGTGTGTGTGCGTGTGTGTGTGTGCGTGTGTGTGTGTGTGCTTTGCAGTAGCATGGAGAAGGGTAACTTGCAGCCCTGCCATTCTCGCAAAATATCAGATCCTGCCTGTGAAAGGGAGAATGCTGCCCATCAGCCCTCTTTCAATCCTCTTCCCTTCCTACCTCGAGAAGGAATCATCAGAAAAGGAAACACTGATCGCGTATCAGCCTAATTTCTACCAAAGAACAAGCAATATTTATTTGGCTCCCTTAGCTCACCCTGATTACATGACTCAAAAAATCCAGTTGCCTAAAAAGTCATCAATCTCTCACCTCCTTGATGGGTGGATGAAGCGGACAGGACTGAGTTCACCCAGGGCACCCTGCTCTGGGTCACTGTCCTCTTGGAGCTGTCACAGTTTAACTCTCCCTGGGGGTTGATGGCAAACACTTCTGAACAATAAAATTGGCTTCCTATGTAATTAGCAGGAAGCTTTTATCCCATATGGAAGCCTTGATGGAGTTAAGAGAGCTTGCATTCTGCAGGCATCAAAGCTTGTTTACAATCCACGAGGCCGCCCCCTCCTGTCTGTGGGTTTCAATTTCCTCATTTATGAAATTGAGACCAATCATGCCTACCTTCCTGTGAAGGTACAAGAACTGAAAAGGGTCCCCTCCAGGTCCCAGCACAAGGGAGGTCCCCGATCATGCCTCCCCTCGACTGACAGCTGACACCAAGTCATGCGTCCAGGACTCTTTCTGAGAGAGATGCTGAGCTCCCCTCTGTGCAGGGAGGCACTCCATGAATTCTGGGGTTGATGGACTCCCAAGCCTAGACAGAGTGTTCTGGAGGCTGAGAGGTGGCTTAGGCAAAGCTAGTTTAAACATCAAACATGCCGGATATCAATGAAATAGGCTTTTCAATCTGATTTAGGGGTTTCACTCATTTTGCCTTCAGCTCCTTGAAGGCATTGATTTGATCAATCTGTTGTGAAACTTTCTCCTCACTCTGATCCTCCTATTGAACGCAAGCCTTTCTATTCCACTTCTGGGCTTCTCCCCCTATTAGTCACAATCTTTGTGTAACTGTAGCTGAATCAGAACAAGGTGGACATAAGAAGCACTTGACGATGCAACACATTTTTGGTCCAGTTTTCTAGTGTCTCACCTGAAGAGTGGACTGCAGCCACGGTCTAACAACAGGTGAAGACCAGGCAGGGGAAGCAAAGTTACTAGGCCGAAGAGAGTCAAGATGTTGGGAGGTAGTCTGTCCACTTTCCGAGAATAACCGTCCTATTGAGCTCCAGGTTTGCTGACCTAAATCAGAGTTATTATTTATCTAGTGACCTTGAATATATCTTGGATACATGCAAGCTAAGCTCCATTCTTCAGGCCAAATTCTTTTTGAATATCTTTTCCTCTGTGAGAGCAGAATTTCAAACCTGGAAGTACTATAACAAAGATGACTGCTCCAAAAATAAAATAAAATTCTGAAAGATTTCTTAAAAAGTCAAGGTCCGGTAGCCAGCTCAGCAATGTTAGACAGAGAGTTTATCTCCTACCTCTCCCACCCCTGATTTATCATTCGTTCCTTACACTGAAATGAAAAATCAGTAAAGTGTGATCTCCTTAGGCATCAGTTAACAAGCAAGTTTTCCTTAAATGTCCCTACTGACGGTTATTTCTCTGGACCCATTTCAGGGACACTGAATCCTGTCCTGAATCCACTTACTATTCCTGAAAAGATGGGGGCAGAGGCATGACTCAGGGCCCAGATGCAGGGGATTTGTAGAACGTCAGTCTCTAGTGATGCTCAATCATAGGGTAATTTGTTTAAAAACAACGGCACCAACAAAACACATTACCTGTGATTTAAACCACATTCACACAGAGTTAAGAGATGGGAGCTGCTAGCCAAATGAGGGGTGACATTAAACTTCCTCTGAGGGCTAAAAAGCCCTTTTTTGCTCTCATTGAACAGACTGGCATTTCTATTACAGAGCTCATAGGAAAACAGACCCGTTTCAGGAGAACATCCAAGCCATCCCTGGCTTTTCATGTGTGTCTCTGCGAGTTCCCTTGTCCCAAACTAGGACCTACACTATTGCCAGATGGATGGCGAGCATGGTTTCTATTGTGGGCCCTCCTGCTCCCTGACCTTCTAAAGTGGTCTCTGTGGGGTGTGCTCCCACCCGCCTGCCATTCACTGATGGAACAATGCCAGGGCACAAAGAACAAGAGGAACCATCTCCAGCTGGGTGGGGATGAAGACAAAGAGGAAGCAGCTTCCACCTCACACTGACGTCCTCAGAGGGGCCCACATTCTCCAGGGAAGCAGCCACCGGAGGTCAGGGCACCTGCTCAGCCTCTCCCTCCAGAGGGAGGAGAAGGCAGGCGGTCACCATCTCACCACCTGGCTGTTGTAGTCCTCGGTGACGGTCCCCTCGGGGGTCCCATCCTCTTTGGCCCACCGGTGGCCTCGATGCTCCCGCTGCATCCTCCGCTCCTCGCGTCTCTTTTGCCGGCCCCTCTGGTGAGCCAGCTGCTTGAGGTGGCGATAGCGCTGCTGGAAGAGGTCCCTGGCGTATTCGTACAGCTGCACGTCCAGGACGTTGAGCTCCTCGATGCGCTGGCGGGCGCCCCCGTTGATCTCCACGTTGGAAGCGCGCGTGATGTTGAACTGCGTGAACGGGGAGATGAACTTGAGGTTGAATGTCCTCTCGAAGAGAAACTGTGTCTTCCTCTGGAATTCCGTCAGCCCAAAGAAGGCCATGCTTTTCAAGTTGTCCTTGGCGCTCTGCAGCAGGATGGCGTTCCTTTCGCTCTCGGTCATGAAAGTCAAGTTGTAGCAGCCCACCAGGCTGAGGTCGGCCAGCATGCGCACCTGGCGGTTATTGGCCAGGTTGTAGGAGCAGTCCATGAACTCCCTCAGGCTGACCCCCGACCAGTCATCCCCGGGGTAGCAGGCAGGCAGCTCATCGCGGGTGGGGCTTCTCCCGTCACACATGTGCAGGGAGGTTTTCCAGGTGGCCCCTCTCTGCACGTGTTTCCACTCGCTCAGGTAACGTGACACGGGATCCCGCAACATGGTGATGTAATAGAAATTCCTGGAAGAAACCAGAGGGGCGTCAGTCATTGATTGACATCTCTAACCCTGGCTTCGAAAGCGCTATACTTTCATCTGAGTATGGCCAGCAGGCTTGTCTTCCCAGTGTGCCTCTGGAGTGGTGGCCTGGATCTGCACGGCCAGGTGACTGTTCCCGTGTCCAAGTGTCCATAAACACGCACGGGCTGCTTTGAACACTTTGTAAGGTTTTTCTTCCTTGCTTCAATGGCAGGGAGGGATGCGCTCAGAGACTAGATGCTCTATTATTTGGCAATTATTCTCTGATAAATGACAACTGGCCAGAGCACCCGACATTAAGAGAATGTGGCATACTATATATTTAAATTTTTTTTTTTTAGTAGTAATTACTCCATACACTAAAATAACTTTCTATGTATAGATTCCCATTCCTTAGATAGTGGCATACCATCTGAGTTACTACTCATCCAATATTTTTTTGTGATCCTTATTTGATCCTTCCTAGCAGACATGAGACTATTTGATAGGGAGACATACAAAAAGTTGAAGTGCTGAGCTTGTGGGACTAGAAAGAGCAAAGCTGGAAGCCCAGGTTCCTTCATCTTTTGTCTTTACACTGCTATTCTGGTTAGTTTGGAGGAAGGGTTGAGAAGGATGTGCTTTGTGTGAGACTATTATTTAGGGAAATCTACTATGTATTAGTTACTTTATGGATCCCAGCGCAGATAATCAATACAACTCTGTAAGGTGGGGGTGTATCATTACTTTTCTGTAAAAAAATAACTGAGAACAAAAACACACAGAAAGCAAAAAATAATAGCCCAAGACCCACAGCAAGTTCATACTTGAACTACAATCGAATCTAGACCGCTTTCATTTTTGAAAGCCCTTGTGCTTTGCTATGAACTTTGGTATTTTAAAAGCGAAGATACAATTCCTATTTATTGAGTACCTATTAATGGCCAGGTGCTTTGGTAATTCTAATGACAGGTCCTATCTCATTTAATGATATCACATGTAACACTGAAAATAAATATAGTTTATAAATAGTTTTAGATTAATGAAGTAAAGATCAAGGAATCTCTGGTTTAAAAGGGCAAGAGAGGGGTGCACCCTGGTGGCCTAGTGGTCTAATCAATCCTGGGAGCGGTCCCACTTGCATTCCAAGGTCCCAGATTCAAAAACCGGGGCCCAGGAATACAACCAATGTGAGCAACTAAATAAAAACAAATAATGTGCTACCTCCTCTTTCATTTTGCCTGTCTGCCTCTGCTTGCCTTCATTCCGGCCTTCACCTTTCCTTTAAAAAAAGATAGGTAGGAGAAGTACAAGAAGGCAAGAGAGTTGGAAAGGTCAACAGACAAAGACACAACAGTAGACAAGAGAAGATGGCAGCTGAAACAGAAGAGAAAAGGTAAAATCCTTCTCATAATTTGAGCAGCTGATGAATGGAGTGTGCTGCCTACCCCACCTCCATCACCAGGAGTGTTCAGGAAGAGCCCATTGGTTCCTTTGTCACAAGGTAGCCTACTTTGACCCTTTTTTCTTCCATGGAAATCAGTCTGATCAGAGCTTAATTTTGGTTCAGTTCTTATCTCAATGAGGGCAGCTCGAGAATTAATCCTTGGGTTCTACTAACTCAGAGTCACCTACGACAGATAAACAAGACCTTCCAAGTTCTGAAAAGAATGTTAAGTCTTCTCTGACACCTACATAAATGAGCAATCACTACAGAGAAGGCTGGAGCCCAGGCTGGTGCCGAACTGTACTGCACGCAATACCGGGTAGGCCTGAAGGGGACATAACTCAAGGGGGTAGGAAGTACTAGTCTGCCTGCCTCCACCTGGCATCTTGGAGAGCTGGGCAAAGCTGGGTCATTTTGCTTGATTCAGCTTCATGTCTGCTCTTCAAAGTACCTTAACACTAAAATAAACATACACATATTAGGATAAATGGAAAGATGACTATGCAGATGATAGGTAGATTTGGGATAATCTTTGAGGGGTGAATTTCAGTGATCATTGTGTCTTGTCATATTTTATTGATCATCTGTGTTAGTAAAGGAATCAGATGTAGGTATTCCTCACCTGAATCATATCTATATTTTGTTAGGGCATTCATGCACACTTAGATAAATAGTGGTGTGTCTTACTCTATATTTAAATCAAAGAGCATCTTAATGCAGCATGAGAAGCTAAAAAAACAAAATTAACAAAACAAAACAACCACCACCTTGGAGGATCTGATAAGTCTCACTGCCTTCCTTTATTCTTACTGCTTGTTAAAGACAGAGGCTATCACATTGGACTGTAAGTGAAGCTGAGGGGCGCTGCATTCTTACCATTTCAAAAATCAGCTCTGGTGAGGAAATTTTGCTTTAAATGCTTAGCATTGCTTTAAAAGTAATGGTTACTTTTAATAGAAAGGGGAAAGGAAAACAATGTTACTTTTAGATGGGGTGTGTGTGTGTGTGTGAGAGAGAGGAGTGAGATGTATAAATGTATAAGTGAGTGTCCATGGAGAGAAAGAGGTTCAATAGAAAAGCTAACCAATGGGAGGAATACAGCCCCAGTTCCCAAGGAAGAGAATATGGCCTATTAAGGAACTTAACATAGTACCTACAGGAGGAAAGTATAAATAGATGAAGACTTCCATTATCTTTAAATAGAGATGCTTCATTATTCAAGTATAACTGTTCACTGCCTATGTCCTTCAAAAAATAATTTTTCAAGACTTGGGGGCAAAGTTTTCAAATTTTGTTTTAAATTGAAATGATAACACTTTATTTAGATAAATTCCCTGAAATACTTGCATGCTAAATGCCTTCCCTATGGACCAGAGCCCAAGATCTTTCAAGCTCACTAAGTGTCAGGGTGGTAGTAAGGGCATTTAGTCCATTTCAACAACCCCATGAGCTAAGTGTGCATTATTTTTTTTCACTTACTTTTAAATAAATAGTATTTTGAGAGATAAAATAAACTGTGAAGATCATGCTCCTGGTCAGTGACAGAACTTGGATTTAATCAAGGATTGACTTACATAAATAAATATTATTTGTCTCTATATAATGAAGAGAGAAACCTCTTAAATTTAAGAAATTTAAGGGTTTAATTTTTCAATGCTTCTTTTAAAAAAGTATTGATAAACTATAATACTTAAAATTATACACTGACTGTACACAGTTACTTTTGATGTCTACTCAGACAATTTTGAAATGTGCTAAAGAAACTTCAAAATCTAACACCTGCTCCCTTCACATCTGAAAGAGGGATTTTTCTGAAACTACCATGTTTGTCCAGCCTGAGTCCTCACTTTTGCCAATCACCACTACTCTGTCTGTCTTTCACTGTGACAGAATGACAATTCCCTCTGTGGAAGAAAATTTCCCAAAAGGTCAGTAGGGAAATCAGTAAAAGACTGACACAGCTTCAGGGATCCACAAGGAAATGTTGACAATAAAGTCTGCTCAGCCTGGATATCACTGCAGTTGAAGAGTCTATGACATGCCATTATTAATCCTGCTTTGATCTGTGTTGGCACTTGTCCACATTTGAATTCTCCAAGCAGAGATTGATTTTTTAACTTGCAAAACAGTTGCTTAATAAATGTATAAACATAATAATGATGATGATGAAGTAATTTAGATAGGATAAGGATTTCAAACACATCAAGGCAGAAGAATTGGAATCAGAGAGATCTTTGTAATGGGTCTACTAAGACCACAAAGTGGAAAAACTGAGAATTTATCCTATTAATTGAACAGAAAGGAAAACTCACAAAAGAATTTAAACAAAAAGATGACCATCAGCTGATAAGACAATGCTACTTAAATTTAGATATGCTCCAGATTTTTTAAACAATCATAACAGCAGGAGGATTTTAGACTTGAGATTCATAATGATTTGTGACATGCAGATTTAACTAGAGCCTATAGATGAGAGACTTTGGTGTCACTTGGGAAAACTATGGAGTCCCTGGTGCCTTCATTCCATTGGAAATCTACCTGGTTGCAAAACGATCTACATACCTCAAGCTTCGGCTTGAAATAGTCTTGGTTTCCACTTTATCTCTATTAAATCTAACACTGCATTTCACAATGGCTGCCCATATTTTAGACTAAAGTGTACATGAATATAATAAGTTCTACTAGCCAAATAGCGAAGAGGTCTTTCAGGGAACTAAGGTAAACTCTGATGGCAAGATACAGAAATGTAGCATGGAACATTCATATGGATGAGTTCAAAGCTGTCTCATCTCATGCTTGTGGGATAGAGCAGTTGATAGCATTTGTATATCACATTAGTCAGACTTGTTCTCATGTATATATATTTTTTTGTTTCAATCCTTCAAATTCGTCAGAGAAAATTGGAAAAAATAATAAAAATAAAACAAGAAGGTTGAAGAATACTCAATTCTTAAAATAAAACACTTAAAATTTGATGAAATCATTTGTTCTCGTCTCCATTTTTTTCCTTTCTTTTGCTTCTCTATTTTAAGATGGGAAACTGAAAAAAAAACATTGTTGAAGTTATGTCTACCTCTAGGTCACACACTCAGCCTTCTCTGTTTACAAGTTTCATTCCAGTTTCATTAATTTCCACCCACCTCCAAAAGGATAGGAAATGACTTTCTTCTGCCCTTAAAATTCCTCATTTGGTTTCAAAATACTTGAAGTGTTTAGTACTACTGAAATCTGAATTTTCTCTTTTAGGCTTTACATGTTTGACAACACAATGGAGGGTGAAAGGGAAAACAGAAAGGACAAGCAGTTCCCCAGAAAAATCTGTTGTGGCCACAATGCAGGGGTCACCATGGACCTCTGTTGATGTAAATTCAATACCCGGAGTCTAGACAGAATCATCTGCTCATATGCTGGACCTCATATTTAGGTAGTTAACCTAAACTCAGCCCAAAGTTTGCAAACAAAATAGGTTAACCATTTTTTCCCTCCCTCATCTGTCCATTCGTCAGTTCCCCAGACATTCATTGAGCTCATAGCGGACAGGCACTGGGGACCTAGAGATGACTATAAGGCATTATACTCAATAAAAGCTCAGGCACTCACTGATTTTGGTCAAGTGAAAGAAATGCTAACGACCAAGGGTAATGTTCTGTCAATCTCCCTGGACCAGAACAATCTCTACGACAGACAACTTTGTTTGCCTCAGTGACAGTGAGAGTCAGCGGGTCTTCTGTTCACCATTGACTTCATTGAGAGCTTGGATGAATTCATTTAAGAATGTCCATCAGGCAGTAGCAGCTCTTTAGAAGTGTCATTCTCGTGGCCCCAGGGTAATGATGGCAAATACTCAGGAAGGTTAGGAAGGGGAGCAGGACCTTGGTAAGTTCAATGATCACCCCAGCTGATAATTATCATCTGGGCCATCATGACTTATTAAAGTTTGGAAACACTGAACACAACCATGGCTGCTTTATAATCATTAGTCTCCTGCTTTACTGAAATCATTAAAGCATTCTAAAACCAGCACAAAGACATTTCTGCCTTTCTTCAGTCATTGCCTTTTTCTTTGCTCATTTGCATCCTGCTCATCATTCTTTCTCAACTCAGATTTCATATCCACCTTCCCTGACTTTTCTAGCCTCAAGCATTTACCGTCTGACTTACTGCACTTTTAACTTGCATGAGAACATCTTGGTCATATCTTCCCTTTAAGTTCTTTTCTAATAACCTTAGACCTTGTGTTCCCCTGCACCTTACCCCTCACCCAGAGTTCAACTCACAATAAATGATGCTATGTAAAGAAAAGATAGTCATACAAGATGAATGTATCTTATTGATGACTATTAATAGTGCTTTGACAAATGTGCCATCTTTTCCTTCCTAAACACAAACTTGACACCATGTTTAATGTCTAAAATGTGTAAAAGGTGTAAAAAGACACATAATCTTTGAATACAGCCATCATTTGACTGTAATGGTCAATATGCGGAGAAAGGCAGTCAGCAGAGACTTTGTAAAAAGTAGAATATTTCATACAACAGGTAATTAGAAGAAATGATTTTTTTAAAGTTAAACTTACTCTCTTCCCTAGTGATTCAAGAACCTGTATCTCACTAAGCAATTTGTTGTATAATCGTTTATTTCTTGAATTAGCAAATCATCTATTTAACACATGCTTATGAAGCGTTTGTTAGGTGTAAGGGGCTACTCTAGAAAAGGCGTAAAAATACGAATAAAATGTCCTCAAGTATTACGTGTGCCAGGGTGGTAGAACAGGAACAACACTGATTAGAAAGTTATAGAGGTAAGGTATGGACAAAGAATCTTTAAGAGAATATACAGGAGTCTATAGAGAGACTGGCCTAATGAGACCAGAAAACTCATGGTGTGCATGTCACTGGACGTTGGTTTAATAGTGAATGAAGGAAAAGAGAGAGTAAGCTAAACCAGGATGCTGGAGACGAATTGTCATGGGCTCTGAGTACAACTGTAAATAACTAAAACACGAAAAGTATTAATGGAGGAAGTTCCATTTGACAAGAGTGTCAATGTTGGACAAAATTAGGCAGAAATTAAGAGAGGCATTCAGCAATCATGGTAGAGGGTAACAGGGAAGAATTCAACAGGGACGAGCTCTGAACCATGGGGTTAATATGAAAGACTCAGGAAGCATTCCAGAAACATCACACACTGATTTCATTCATCCCTCCTCCTTCTGATTATCAGTTTCTTCAATAAAACCTTTTCCTCCCCACTTCCCCTCTTCCTTTGTATGGAATCCTCCCTTCCTAGTCTTCAACGGAAAAAATGCAGAGCTAGTGTGCTCTTCAAAATGGTGGAGTGAGGAATATAAACTATGACTTGCCCATCCAACAAGAACACATCTGAGAAAACCTACAAAATGTGAGGATCCCAGGGGAGGTTTTAATAAATACATTCCTTCCAAGACCAGCTTAACCCTCATGAAATCAAGCTAAGAAATGAGTATCTCCACACTATCTAGTTCTATGCATTCATACAAACCAGTTCAAGCAGAAACTCCAGCGAGCTTTCTGTGACATCTTCTGTGGAAGGGATTTCTTCCTCCTCCAAACAAGCTCTCAAAAAAAACAAATTGAATCACACTGTGCCTCTCACACTTTATTCTCATTCCAGGAACCCATGAATATCTTATTTCTTGAATAGGTGCTATATCTCACTCATCTTTTATTGCCCAGAGCTTATGATTCACAGCATTAAATATCGTGGCCGTTCAGTTGTTCAATATTTGTGAAATGAATAAATATATATATTTATATGTATATGTGTATATATATATATATTATCAGTTTCAGGAATTCTCATGGTGAGGTCCCCAGGAAAGTGAACTCGGAGGTGCCTTAACCCACGGAAGTGACCTAGGCTAATGGTTTCCCTCGGTCTAGACTTTGTGAAATGAATGGGAAGAATCAATTTCTCCTCCTTCCTCTTGCTCTACAGTCTTTGAAGTAAGTTTTGCCTACTTAATCAAGCTTTGCCACTTCTCCGTGTCTCACAAAGAACAATGGCAGCCACTGTAGACGGACTTGGGGGACATCTGAAGGAGATCTCACTGACAACTCTGCACAGACAAACTGTTACATCTTAAACATAAGCTGACGTGCGCATTTGGAAAAGAGAAACTTAGCTCCCACCCCTGCCCCTCGCCCTGCTGCGCCATGTGTTAGAATCATTTTCCAAATACTTGGAGTAGAATTAATTTCTTGCTTCTCTTTAGAGCCACATGCTCATTGTGGGCTGCCCATTCTTCATGATCTCAATAGAGTATTATCTGTGCTATACTGTATCTGATAGGGGACTGCAGCAGTTAGAGCTGAGCAAATCGGCCTGCCCTTTGACATAGTGATGAAAAGGCCTTTTATTCCAGCCTTGAAAGCAAATTAAGGAATTTAAGAATGATGTTCTAAGCAAATGGGAAATGGGGAACTATGCTGGTTGAGTACTGTAATAAAGAACATTATGAGACTGACAACAGTGCGTGTCAGAGTGATTGGGTCCAAGGATGTCCAGTATTGTGAGGAGAAAATGGAGACACGTGCATCTTGTTATCTAACTAGCACAGAAGCCCTGTGTGCTCCACCAAACTGTCATTGTCTCCTCCCGCCAGTGACTTACAAAGCAGTCAGGCCCTTTTGGGGAAGGCATTTTTATTGGACTTGCTACTCAGAGATCTTGAGTCTTTGTTTGGGAAGACAGAGGCCGGGGTGGTGGTGGTGGGGGGGTGCTCACAGCACTTCCCTCAGGAGCAGTGAGGCTCCATAACCCTTTTCCTGATCCAGGTACCTGATAGCTTTAAAGGGGTAATGGATTTGGTGTTGGCAGATCTTTCATTTTTGTTTTGTTTTAAATCATTGACTTCTATCCCCTCTCAATTATAATAATTCATTGTCATTATGGAAAATCTGAGCAATGCAGGACAGTAAACAAGAAAATGTAAATGCTCTATAATCACTTTGTTCATATATAACTGTATGCATATATACCACATTAAATATATATACACATTCCTTCCTTTCATTGAGATCATAATGTAGATTACATTTTAGCCTGTATTTTTAGCTACAACATACAGGATGGGGTTCTGCCCTTATGGCTCAGGTGACTGAGACTCTAGCATGCAGACCATATAACACCAAGAACTCCAGTTCGAGATGTGGGGCTGGGACGAAGAACCACAAATGAATAAAAAAAGATGCTTTTTCCTTCCCTCCCTGCCTCCCTTCTTTTCTGCCTTAAAATGTTTCATCTTCTTACTTCCTTCCCCTCTTTAAAAAAAAAATCTTTCTAAAAAAAATACAGGAAAATACACAGGATGAACGTTTTCCCATCTCATTAAATATCCTTCTCTAAGAGCATAATATCCCACTTATGATGGTCTCATAGTTTATGAGACCAATCTGCCAGTTTTGGACAAGGTTGATTCTATTTGTGAGGCCATTATTATCAATTATAAGCTGATGAGCACTTTAAGTCATAAATATTTGTTCAGAAAAGAAATGGCTAGAAGCAGAATTTCTGAGTCAAGGGAATTGCCCCCTATCAGTGTAAAAATGCAGCAAGAGAGACAACCACTGTCAGCAGAAGAGAGGACAGGGCCATTCCATATGTGCAGACATTATCAGCGCCCTGAGGTCAAGGTCACCCAGAAGTCAGAGGGCTGGAAAACAGGGCCCATCTCTGCCCCTGCCTGCTGGGCCTGGAAGGTGCACTGCTCGGAAGGATGTTCCAGGACAGCCAGGGTGCAGTGTGTAACACGGTGGTGAAGGAACATATTTCTAAAAAGATTTGTTTATTTTGTATTTAATGAGCAGCTGGAATATCAAATTAGAGACTAAACATTTGTGGAATCAAATCCCACTCATCAGCAACGCAGCTACATTAAAGCTGACATCTGGATCTGAAAGATGAAGGGCCCTCGCTGGATTGTACGCGGCGCCTGTCCTCAAAGGCGCCTGTCCTGCAATGTCTAGGTGTCAGCGCATGTTAATGATGGAAGCCATGCAGGAAAAGCCCACCACACGAAGAGGCTTCCCGGCCATCGCTCAGTGAGGACCAGTCCCCCGCCCCACCACATCCCCCAGGAAGAGGTAGAATTTATCAATAAGGAAACATTTCAAATCCGAGCACGTTGCTGTTTTATATTGACATGACTTCTCGGGGCCTCAGACTCACTAAAATGCCGTGATTTTCGGATGGTTGTCATATTTGCTTTCACTTTCCCCCAAGTGGCTGCTGCAAGAATAAATTTCAGGGAATGCATGTTCCAGGGGCTTGTTTTTGCTATCTTCCCCAGTACAGTTCCTCCCAGTGCAGCTGCAAATGTGCCAGGGAGGGTCCTGCTCTCATGCATTATTCAGGAACTTCTGTGATTATTTGGTTCAGAAGCACCCTGCTTGCGCTGCCTCGCTGGGATTTGGGCAGGACAACATCTCAAGGTGCTCCGCTCTCTCCGCTCTGCAAAACTGGTTTATGCATGTGGGCATTCACCTGAAGCCTGGAGCCGCCCCACAGTGAGATAAGGCCCAATTCAGTCTCCCTTGCAGCTCTAATCCCAGCTGAGCAAAGCAGAACACCAGATAGTACACTCAGATTGTGTTATCAGGCCTTTCGTGATCAGCCTGGCTCTCCTCTTAGCTAATTTCTCAGGTTCTGCTTTTAAGGAGTGTGGGAGTCACACAGGGTAGAATCCCGGAGGTGTTTTCATTGCGATTGTCTTGCACCAGTCAATTTGGAAAAGAAAAGAATATTTAAGAGCAAAGGCACATGTTCCAATATTTAGTTCTCTATTTGACAAGCTTTGATACAAATTTTCTTAAAACATCACAAGAACTGGAAAAAAAAATTCTGTCTAGGTTTTGCCAGGTTCTCACATAGAAGTATTTTCTGGGTTAGGGTTTTCTTAGATTTCACTTTCCAGACGGTCATTTTTTTTTTTTTTTTTAAGCGTATTCAACAAAACGCCTATGAGATTTCCATCGATTCCATCTTCCAACTCTCAAAGAAAGTGACTTGAAGATCACACCCTAGACAATGATCAAGGAGCACGCTGACTTAATACGTGGAACATTCCAGGTGAAATGAAAACAGATAGTAAGAACAGTGATAACAATGGCCAACATCTATTGATTGCATCTTAGGGCCAAATCCAGCTTTCACTATGGTACTTGCATGCACCGGTTTCATCATCAAAACAATCCTTTCAGTTAGGATACAGGCTTTTAGATAAAACCTTTAATTTCACAAAGGAATGAGAATTCTGATGATCTCTTCCATCCTCTTTTAAGTGAGAGGTGGCAGGGATGCAGTTGGTGACTCAATGCTGCAGTGGTCCAGGCTGCATTGAACTCTAACCTCTGGAAGTGAAATGAACATCTCAGGGAGAGAGACTGTGTACCTGTGGGTACCAGCACACATGAGAATGCGGTAGTTACTGCAGGATCGGGGTGGACAGAGAAGCAGCAAGGACAGAGGATGTTGGCTCATCTCAACTGTAAGAGCATCTGCATCCAGGGAGTCTTCTACATGTTTACAACTTAGAAGGAGTCACAGGAACAATTTTCCTGAGCTCAGCACACTCATGAGTCTGCATAACAAATTTACACTTGAGGAAAGGGTATTAGAGACAAGGGATAATTACTACAGTTGCATGTAACACTCCTAAGGACTCCAGAAGTCCAAACCTTGTAGTAGTCTCAGGGAAGTAAAGGATGGTTAGAAATAGCTATGCAAGAGAATTCAGACAAAGACTCATGCTGTGATAGAATTTTTTTTTTTTTGATGTCTTCAAAATAGGCCTTTTTTGAACAATGCTACAAAGACTCAAAAATGTATTCGAAGGAGGTAGCTGGATCTTGAAGTTGGCATTTCCAAAGCCTTTATTCAGAAAGAGAAGACTCCAGGAAAATACCAGTCAAGCTGTACTCATTTGCTGGAGCATGAGTGCATACTTTCAAGCACGTAGGGAACATCTCTAAGACAAGAGGGAAAGAAGTCAGAAAGACCTGGGCTGCAATTTCAGGTCCACCTCATACTAAGTGTGACCGGGTTAGCGTATATCACCTCTGGGATTCTTGGTTTCCTCGTCTAAACAGCCAGGAGAGAAACACTTACCTCACAGGTTCTGGGAATTGTTGAATAAAAAAGCAACAGTCCCACAACAGGTGACACAGAGAAAACTCTCAACAAAAGTACATACTTTCCACTTCAACAACTTCCCTTCTTCTTTCAGAAACTACCCCAAAAGAGTAAAATTGAGTGAAATTTTAAATATTAAATAAGTGATATTAATAATAAAAAAGATCAGCCAGTCGTGCTTTGATATTTGTCTAACAAGCTTACAGTTTTCAAAACACTTTCCTCATCTATTATTTCATTTTATCTTCTCTCCAAGACTCTGAGGCAGAATTTTATAGATGAGAAAACCGATGCTTAGAAATATGAAAGGCTGTTCCCAGCGGCACCCAACTACCAAGTTAGTGGAGCTGGTACTTCCCTTTTTCTTCTTTGCTCACTGTATCATAATTTAAAATAATTGATCATGCATCTCATACCAAGACTACACTAGGTTCTTGAATACAATGGTGCATAAGATATAATCTGACCTCTGCGGGGCTGGCCATGAGGTCATCTTTTGACAACCCCACACAGCTGTGTTTTGCTCTGATGTAGTTAAACCTTAGAAAGTAAACATAAAAACAGAACATTATTCTACTATTTGGAGGTCCCCCTGAGTTGTATATTAGCTCATTTTCTCTTTGAAACCCATTGAAAAGAGGGGGAATCAGAACTAGCTAGAAAAAATGGTGTATGAATACACTTCCAGGCAATGTTTAACATTGGAGGGGAAATCATTTTGAAATAATAAACTCTAATTTCTAAGTCGGTAGTGCTATGGACCCCAAGCTGGAGTCACATTGTCTGGTGGTCTTTGCTTTTGTGATAATGTCACTGATGATCATTCACCAGAGAATTATAAAAATGCTGTTATTCTAATTTCATCATTTCTTCACTGCAATGCTTCTATCAAGAGAAACTTACTTTTACCAATTAGTTGACAACCTGAGGTGTATATAGTTCATATAGCAAAGACAGATAAATGTTTGATCCATTTATTTTCTGTTTTGCAAAAACAATGGGGAGCTTTCCTAGAACTCTCCAAAAGAGCTTTCTGTTGATGCTGTTTGCTTTTATATCATTATGAGTTCATCTAGACATATTTACTGAGTTTCCACACATTACAGTCATTTTTCTTATTGAGGTTCTAATTATCTCATCGTTGGCCAGTAGAGGCTATTCCAGATGGCAGATATATCCTTTTGCTAAAATCCTTATAGCCTTTCATGTACATTCCTAATGACCCTGCCCATGACAAAAGGTCCATATTTTAAAAAGACAAGGAAATATGGTAGTAGAGGTTGAGAGTTGTAACAGTTTTTAAAGGAAGAATGTTTGCTCTTCAGCATCTATCTCATCCTAACCAGCCTGATCGGTGTACCAGTCTTCTCTCTCACTTCCTACTAGGAGGTGGAAGTGCTATCAGTACTGATTACACCTGTGCTTGAAGGGAAACTAGGCCAGGCACCATCTTTAACTTACATATATTCTATCTAAGCCCAACTATTCTTTTTTTGTCTCTCTCTTTTTCTTCTTAAGTTCACATACTGGACATTTTCCTTTATTTCAGGAGTGATAGACAGGGCTAGTGATTCATTCATGACCAGATAACCATGTCATTCCATACACGAATCTAGAGAAACCAAATTATGCTGGAAGTAACATGGAATCCTAATCAGCTTCTCTCCAAAATCCACTTCTTGACGGTAAGAGCCTGAGTTCCTTCCAGAAGCCCAGCCTACCATGTGGACACTCCATAAGATCTCTCAACTGTGGCGAGCTCCAAGGCACTTCAGTAATTCTGCCTAGTTAATAAAGCAGTGACAGAAGTTTAGGAGAATATATGCATGATAATTTAAATGTCCCAGAAAAGAAAAATCAATTCGTTCTGTCTAAACTTTGCCGTGGGTGCTGCCTTCATCAATTCAAGTGTGAAGCACAGTGACCTTAAGTGGCAAATATTTTTCTTCAGGCATGATTGAAACATCAGAGAGGTGATAGCGTTCAAGAGTCATTTCTTAGAGATTTTAAAACACTCAAAAGGGGACACTTATTTTCTCCTTTTCCTCTGCTGTATGTAAATCTGATAAAATACTCTTTAAAATGTTTGAAATAAATGTAGCTTGGGGCTGTGAGAGGTGGCTTTTAGCTTTGTGCAGTTGAGCATGGATTAAAATTAAGGGAAGGCATCCCCTAAGAAGCAGAATAATGCAACTGCAATTCCCTTGCTTTGTAAACTTCCCAAAACATGCCCCCTTTGAATTTATTCTTTCTCTCCGGTGATAAGAGCAGGAATTTCACCACAGGAAAAACAACAACAAAAAAAGTAGTCCACCCTTTAAAAATTGACACCAGCCTTCATCTCGGAGTCCTCCACGGTTGTCGTGTGAATTATGCTGCTGTTAATCGAATATACAAAACAATTCTAAACTAACAGCCTTTCATCAGTTTACAGTTTAGCTTTCTCAAAGCCACAAGGGGGCTCTCAACACTTTCCAAACACCAGTTAAGGGCTGAGGTCTGTTTCTCTAGTTAATTTCCACAAATCAATATTACCTATTAATGTACATTACAGAGACAAGCTACAGACTTCTGACACTTTCCACTCAAGTTAGGGAGAGAATTTCCTATAAAAATTCTAGGGGCCTGCCTTGATTGTAAGTCAAAACCCAAATAAGTTGCACCTGTGATTTCCTGTGTGCACTCCAGCATGAAAAATCCCAGCACTGCAGATTCTGTCAAAGGTTAAAACTGAATGCGAAGCACTGTGTATATAATGGAACACATTGACCTCCAAAGGATAGTAAAGGCTATTTGCCTACTTCTGCCACATCATGAGCCCCCAAATAGCCATGGTGGCTGGCACACAAAAGGTAAAAGGCAGTGACCCCTTCCTGGGGCAGTGGGACGTTGCTGGGGCCATTAGTATGAGAGGTTTTCCACTCATGCTGAGAGCTTGATAGTGTTGATGGTGTTTACAGCTTGTACCACAAAAAAACTCTTTGGAAGAAAGAAGGTATTTTAATTCTCTATTTAACTCAGAAGATCAGATCTCGTCAGAATCCAGTACAATGCTTGAGCAGAGTGGGAAGTTTCAGAAAAATCAGGACATACTGGAAACGTAGCTTTCTCTTAAGCTTCTAGAGAAGAGACAAAAGCAGCTAGCATGCTGACCACAGGGGAACTCTGGAGACAGAACAGAAGGGTCCCCTATACTTTCTATCAGGTTAGTTAAAATATCAAAATGGTCTTTGAACAAATTCAGAAAGTCCCTCTGAGCATTGATATGAAATGGCTTTTTAGTGGCTGCCTTTCATCAAAAGGTAAAAGAGACCCGATGAGAAGCATGAAGGGTCATAGTTCTGCCATAGGGTGCGGGTTCTTCATTGCCATTTGGAGATGTGGATCTTCTCATTCCAGATAGATTGCTCTCTCTGAACTCAGCACCATGAGGAGGGGCGGTGGAGGAGGGGGACACCTGTTTGGACAATGCAGTTGTTGTCCTGATCCGTTACCACACATCCCGCTCACACATTCATTCACTGCTTGAAATTAAGAATATCAAAGAGTGAACTTCTGGCCCATCCAGGAAGGCCAAAGTTTTGCCTCTGACTCAGTAACTCAAAAGATGTGCTCTGGCAAAACAACTCAAAAGATGTGCTCTGGATTTCTCATGAAATCCTACATTGCTTGGCATATGCCTCAATACAAATTGAACTCGACCTCAGCTAAACTGTGCAGATACATGCTAACATTTTTTTAGAGTGAGTGGTTCCCCAAATTTCATTCTGAGTTTGAATAACAATAGTCCCTCTTCATCTGCCTTTATCATTTCTTTTTATAATTTCTGAAGCTGCCTACAAGGAAGTGTCATTTGATTTCAGATCAAATTTAGGCTTTCATTTGTTAATTTACATTTGCTTATTATATTTATTGATTTATCTCTTAACTTATTGGATTTTTTAAATTTTATGGGAGGAAGAGTGCATCATAATATTATATAGGTTGACGGTATGCATCATTGTAAATTAGCATCTGTATATAATATATTAACTTTACCACCAACAGTTCAGTTCTTCCCTCACCAGTCTTCTATTTAAATCCTTTCTCCTCATCACTTTGCAGGTGACTTTTGTGATTTCCTCCATATAGCCCAGAATACCTTCATTCATGCATCCTCTTATGCTGACCTTCTAGTGGGATTTCCCTTGGTAAAGCTAGGACCTGGGACTGAAGCTTAGGGCTCATGGTGCAGCAGGTCCTAGCCCTGTCCCTCCAGCGGGACAGCTAGGATGAGGTAGCCCCTTTCCTTGAAGGAGGGGCTCAAGCATCAAGCAGGGAGCAACATCCAGATCCTTAAAGAGCCCAGAGCAATTTGTTTTTGGACAGAGAATATCTAGTCGTTTCAGAATAATTTCTTTGAATGCATTTTCATCTGTGTTGTTAAAATAACTCGAGGTCATAAAGGGAAGGAAATTCCCACCTCAAAGCAGAAGTTTCCTGTTATAGGACTGCATGTCTGTGTCCCCCACAGATTCGCATGCTGAAGCCTTCACCACAATGAGATGCTATTTGGAGGTGGGGCCTTTGGGACATAATTAGGGTTCATGGAGGTCAGGAGCTCGGAGTCCCCCATAACGAGATTATCGTCCTCCCATGAAGGAAAAGAAATAGAGCAGAATTCTCTTTCCACTCTCAGCAAGCCAGAAAGAGGCCCTCACCACACCTGAATCTGCCAGCATCCTGATCTTGAACTTTCCAGCTTCCAAATTGATGAGACATAAATGTCTGCTGTTCAAGTCACCGAGTCTCTGCTTTCTTGTTGTAGTAGTCCAAACTGACGATGACATCAAAGGTTGGTGTTTTATAAAAAATGAAAGAACCATTTTTTCTAGCACCCTTTTCCTCTCATAGGGCATCTGGTTATCATTGCATCTGATCAAGCTAAAACCTGCCCTCTAAAGATAGTAAATAATTCCATGATAGCATGGGGTTGGGAGTGAGGCTTTGGAGAACTAGTTTTCCTCTGTCTTGAATGTATCAACTCAACAGCTGGTCCTTACTAGTCAACACAAAATCCTTCACTAACCCCCCACCCCAAATGTTGACATTCTAATACCCAGAAGCTGCGAGTGTGACCTCATGTAGTAATTGGGTTTTTGTAGAGAATCAAGTTTAGATGAAGTCTTCAGGGATGGGTCCTAATCCAATATGACTATTGTCCTTCTAAAGAGGGTACATTTGAACACTGAGACAGTGTGAAAGGGAAGACAGTGTGGAGGTACTTGGAGAGATGCCATTTATCAAACAAGGAATGTGTGAGCTACCAGAAGCAAGGAGGGAAGTTTGGAACAGACTCTCCCGCACAGCCCTTGAAACGAACCCACGCTGCCAGCTCCTTGCTCCTGGACATCTAGGCTCTAGAACTGTGAGATTATTCATTTCTATTCTTCATGTCTCCCAGTGGATGTACCTTGCTACAGCAGGCCTGGGAAACAAATGTAAGGGAGCTACTTCTTAGAAAAACAGATGCCCATAAGGCAGAGGAAACCCATATGAGTTCACATATTAATGCCCAGTTGTTTTAATCTATAAATACAGACAATGACAGATTTTTAAACCCTTGAGAAAAGAAAAAAAACAACAACCCAGAATTATTGCCTAGTAGACAGAGATAATTTAAGAAACAAGAGATCATTTAAAATGTTTTTATGATGATTCTGAGAAGTTAATGCACCTACTAGACAAGAACAGGATGATTTGGGAAAAGATCACAAAAAAAGTTCATGGGAATTAATTTATGCTCATACAGATGTTGGGTCTGAAAAAAAATCAATAGATTGGATTCATGATACGATCCAGGAAACCTGGCAGAGGTGAAGGGGAGGAGGAGGTAGAAAATATTAAAATTAAGTTAAGAGACAAGGAGGTGGCTGGTACAGTCCAAGGCCCATCTAGAAAAAAATCTGTATGAAACCACAGGGAAGAAATGACAAAAGCAAAAATAAAATATTTTGTTCTACGATTGGAAAAAAATCCATGAATGTTCAAACTGAAAAGGTCGGTGGGATTCAAGGGGTGTGAATGACATTTTAAGACCCCCAAATAAAGAGAAGGTCCAAAATGCTCTGGAGAGGAGGAACCTAAACACGTGGAGGGGAAATTCGTCAAGGAAAAACATTCCTGGGACCTCCATTCCCTGTGAGAGAAACTTGCCCAAGCAGAAGTCAAAACAAAAATTGCCTAATTCTGTGAAAAGATCATGTAAGAATGTCCTCATTCAGACAGATAGGCTCCCCTCAGCCCGTGTGCCTGGAAAAGATGAGAAGTCTCTCCAAGCACTTGGGGTTCCTGTGTAACATTAACATTTTATTTTATTTATTTATTTAAAAGAAAGGGACAGACAGGAATAAAGACAGGCCGGCAAGAAGACAGAGGAGGAAAAAGCACTTTATTTAAAAAATTAAAAAATAACTAAAGTTTTTCACATTGGTTGTCCCCCAACCCGCAAGGGCTATGATGTCTGCACTCCTTCCCAGGCGACTGACCCACCTGCATCTTCGACTGGGCGCGCCAAGATTAACATTCTAGCTTTTGTTTTTGTTTATTTTTTCAAAGGAAAGGTGCAAGCAGGAATGAAGGCAAGTATGTCGGCAGCAAGGAAGAGAAAGGAGGAAGAAGCATCGTTATTTCATTTTTATTTAGTTGTTCACACTGGTTGTTTCCCTCAGGGCCTGGACTCCGAACCCCATCAGGTAGCTGGCTCTTCTGGAGGAGACTGACACAACCCCTGCCTACCAGAGAGTGCCGCATTTTAAATCACCCTCTTTTCTTGCTGCTTTCAGCACTAAGGGCTGGAATATAAACCTGTTTTTTAACAAGTAGGAGCAAACCAAAGTCACCTATTCAAGAGCCTTTGTTATAAAAAACCCACACAAAACTAAAATGGCGGACAGGCTACACAGAACAATCTGTCTGACTGAACCTGGGTTCAGATCCTCATACTTAATTTACTAATTTTCTAATTTACTAATTTACTAAGTTTCACAATTTCAGGAATGGTTTTACTTAATTTATCAACAAAATGATCAACGACTTTATTATGAGAACTCTTAATGCTGGAATCATTGATCAATGACTTCAAACTTTTGAGGGAAAATGATTATAAACATGGTCAAATTACCAATCAAGTATATGGGTAAAATAAAGCATTAACATTCTCATAAAATTATATCCTCTAAGTTCTCTATGGAAAAAGGAAATGATATTCAAGAAAACATTCCAACTGAAGTCAAAAGAAACTCATGAAAAAGAGGTAGGCTCTAAGATGCTAGAATTAAGAGTATGCAAGGGAGAGAATTACAACTCAGATACCTTCAGGATGAAATTATGTGACAGGAAAGTGGTTCCCTTTCAACAAATACTAGTATTCTTAGATTGAAGATTTTAGATAATAATGCTGATCAAGGTCTACAATTCTTCTCTTGATGGGATAAAAGATAGTATGTAATTCTAAGAATAATTAAAAACTGCAATTCACAAGTAGTTATGACCTAAAATTAAGCACAGTAACATTTGAAGGACTAAATGGAATGTATGGAAGGAAAATCCCTTTGAATGTGGTGTGAGTGGGTTGGAGGAATGAGTATACATTTGCTTTTTTGCGAGTTTGATCACACTGCTAGTGACTACTTCCATGGTCATAGTATGTATATTGTTCATTGGCTTTTTAACTTTGTTTTTAGAATCATCATACAGAATAAATTCAAATCAATGTGACACTGAAGGTCATAATGCAGATGTTCACAGAAGTCTTACAGAATGAAGGTTAAGACCAACAGAAGTTGAAAGTAGAGTGAGTTGAAGGGAGACAGAGGAAATAAATGTGAATTAATTTCCCCACTATTCACAGTGGGGAGTCAAGACATCTCTGGGTGATAGAGAAAAACATACAGCTGTCATTCACTGAGTAACACATGTGTGTTGAGTCCCTATGAAGCAGAGGCAGGATTAGAAGCTGCATACCAGTAAAAAGGTTATTATACAGGGGTCTTATCCCTTATTGGACAATGACAAATCAGTGACAGAGTTCATGGATGGGGTGCATCTTTTCAATAGAAGAGTCTCATGTTGATGCCTTTTGCCACCCTTGAATTCAGTCCAAATTACATTAGATGGGACACATTCTCCTCATTTTGGAAGTAGAATTCACATTATCTCCTTTTCCTGTGTTTTTCACATTTTCCTTTCTATTTTTGCTATTACCCCTTTCTGTCAGATCCTCTAGGATCGCCTAGGGGTAAGGAAACTGCACTTATATTACTATCTTTCTGGAAGTAAATGGCAAAATTTATCATGACAGCCAACTAGCCTCAGAAGCAAGGGCTTTTATATATGGTTTTTCTGCTGGAACAGGAGTAAGATGAGAGAGCAGGCAGCACTGATCTCACAGGTACCATGATCAGAGAAGAGGAGCAGAAGGAAGCAGGTCCTCCCATTGCCTGAATCCTCACACTCTAATGACAGGAAGCTGATAACCCTCTGCCAGTTTCCTTCAGGTTCAAATCTACAGGAGTTGCTGAAAAATGGAAACTTCCAGCAGACTCTAAGTCAGGAATCAAAGATAGGTCCCCACTCTTCAATACCAATGCCTAAAGGGTATGTGTGTGTGTTCAATTTTAAATACAAAGGTAATTCCTCACAAGGGAGAAAAGCCACCATGCATGATGTTGTGCTTTATAAAAAGAAATATACATTTAGTCTTCATCCCTTTTTCTGTCACAGAGTTCCTAAAATGTAGAATTGCCTGAGTAATGAGACCATAAAGTTGTCTCCTTACGTTACTGCAGTGATTTCTGAAATGCTCCTGGAGAGTCAACCACATAATTGGAGGGCTGGAACTTTCAGTCCCACCCACCAATCTCCAAGAGAGGAGAGGGGCTGGAGGTTGTGTCAATCACCAGTGATCAGTGATTCAATCAGCCTCAGTAATGAAGGCCCCTTCCAGGATGATGAACACATGGAGGTTTGGAGAGAGTAGTACTCTTGGAGAGGGCATGGAAGCCCCATGTCCTTTCTCCTCTGTAGACAAATTTATGTTGATATGTTTTTATACAGAAGGAACTTTATGCTTAGCATGGAGGAACTGGGGCCAGGTAAAACAAGGACTCATCTTTCTAGAAGTTAACTTGAATTTGGGGAAAGGGATAAATGGAAAGAAAGAGAAATAGTCAAGCATCACACTGCAGACATGAGTGGAAATATTAACCAACAAGACGTTTCTGGTGGCAGAGTGGCTGAAAGTTTTGAGGAACGGAGATGACGATTGTTAATTTTTAAAGTGATTTCTGTATGAGTCTGTCATGGAAGGCCTCTTGTTGCCTCAAACCATCAGTGAAGTCTGGATACAAGGAAACATCTTATATGGATGGTGAAGAAAAAGAGGCTGGGTGCTTTAGTTGGATCAGGGTTGGACACCTCTGAATTTAGGTTGTCAGAACCAAAGGTGACCTTGAAAAGGAATGAAGTCTTCATAATTAATTTTAAAATGTGGGGAAGGATATGCACTTCCCTGCCTATTCCCCAGGATCTGATTCCATCTCTATGAATTTAACTCAACTAGTAGACCCAGCCTCACTCCTTAAATACATGCACTCTTCTCTCTGATCAAGATCCCTCCATTACCTAAGTCTGTTCTGACCGTATTCTTTCTAATCTGATAGAAAATGAGTGGACTATTTGGGCTGTGACTTGCGTTTGATATCCAAATATTACTAGTTCTGTCATGAATTCCATTGTCAGTTGAGTCTTAATATTCTTCATATTTTAAACAAGGCTAAAAGACTAAGGTAAAATGATATGTACAAATGATTATTTATTATATATTTTCATCTTTCTAATCTGCTTTTAATGAAGTCTCCTATTCATATATTTTTGTTCATTAATTTACTCAACAGATACACCCCTGCTATGTTAAAGCACACTGCATGTTCTATGAAGTAATTCCACCTTTCTGTATAGTGCAATGAATGTATTTTCTTCCCATTATAGGAAAAGTTGAATAGAATTTAGCCTTACCTTGATATTCTTTTTATAAATAATTGCATTTTTCCTATTTACTCAGAGCTCAAGACATTTATTGAACATTTTCCAAAGATTCTTTAACATCTCAGCCAAGTGAGAGAAAAAGAATTGCTATTCTGATTCAAAGATGATTTAGGAACAGGGCCCAAATCATCTCAGAAGTAGAAAAGCCCTCTAAAAATAGGACTATTTCTTCTCAGGCCTCTGCCAAAGCAGTGCAGGGCAGGGCCTCCTGATGGTGCCTTAGTGAGTACATTCAGTGGTTATTTCTTTCACAGCCCTGAGGTAACAAGAATGGCTTTTCATTCCTTCTGTTGGTTTTACTCCAGTAAAAATGTTCATTTTACTTCATTAGCAAAAAAAAAAAAGTTTCTCTTCATACAGAACATCGCTGCCTTATCACTTGTCCTAAACAGACCCAATGGAGTTAAGAAGTCTCTAGAGAATTTGGTTTTTGATAGCCCCTATTATTAGTACTTAGTGTATTATTCCAAGCATAGAGGCTTATAATTAAGCTGCCAGAAAACCGAAATTGTAATATCTTATTTTTTGACTAACACAAGTAATAGAAAAATTACCTAGGCTCTATATCTGTATTTGTTGGGGCTGTTTTGTGTGGCATTTCATGGACAATGTTTCATCAGATACAAACAAAACATATTCCCTCCGCCTATGACATGCACCCAAATTCTGCTGCAAGCAGCTTGAGGCAACTCCTGTGGTCCTTCGACTCAGCTTAACTACTAATCTATTGTTAGAATTGTCCTAAGATCTGCTCATGAGACAGGATTTAAGCTTTGACACCACTTATTTGCACATAGTTTAACTTTCTGAGCATGCTTTTCCTGGAGCATAAATGATGGCCAAGAGAGTGCTAGCCTATGAGGCTTCCGTGAGATCTAATATGGAAAAATCTTAGCCCAGTGCTTATCACATAGAAAACCCTAAATGTCAGCTATTCTCATCATCCATGAAGTTTGATGATGATGATGATGATGATAATAACAATAATAATAATAATGATAATAAAAAAAACTATCACCCAAACAGAACTTTCATGGCATCCTTCCAATGTGCCTGAAGAGGAAAGAAATAGGTCCCCTCCCCACTTCTCTTTGTCTCTTTCTCCCTCATTGGACAGATTTCCAGTGGAGCCACATTTTCCTGACAGGAAGGACGACATCACCTTCAAAGTGAACTACTCTGGTGAGATGCCCCTGTACTTGCTTTTCTCATGTTAGGAGCCATGATGTTTCACGGTGGTCTTTCCCAATTCTCCAAATCAGTTTTCTTTTTCTTTTTTTTTTTTTCTGATCGGACTCGTAGGGTAGTGGATATAGTAGCATTTAACCAAGAGGTATTTTTATTCTGTGTAGTATTTCTTCCTTGGTTAGGAACCCCAGCAGTAGTAGTCTGGTGTACTGGCCATAATACCATCCTAACAGGACCAAGATTGCACTTCAAATCCCTGACCCAGACACTGTGCCAAGTTCTGTGGAAACATAACCTTGTATAAGCTCCATAATCCTCAGGGAGGATGATATCATTATCTTCACCTTTCAGAGGACAAGTCAGATCTAGAGAGCTTACAGCCCATGTCCCAAAGCTAATAAATCTTAGAGCCAGCATGTAACACAGACCTATCTGACTGCAAAACCAGTATCCAGAAGCTTCCATAGCTCTGTCTCATATATGCCAGGAATTATAATAGGGCCCGGGATAACAAGACAGTTAAAACACAGTCCTGCCTTCAAAGAGATCATGGACTAGTCTGGAAGCTCAGGGTCCCCACAGTATCCTCCCAAGTATGGTCTGAAGACCCCTAGGACACGTGACCTGAGCTCTTCTTACCATGTTGGCTCCTATCCCCTTTTTCTTATTCTGTTGAGGATGTTATAAACAACAAAAATTTCATAGCCTGAGTGATATAAACAACAAGCATCTCCTTCTGACAGTTCTGAAGACAGCCATGTGCAAGATCAAGGTGCTGGCAGATTGAATATCTGTTAAGACCACTTACTGGCTGAGAGACTGCTGTCTTCTCTTTGACACCTCAAATGATGGAAGACGTGAGGTTGTTCTCTGGGCCCTGTTTCTAAGGGTATTAATTCCATTCATGAGGGATCAACACTTCTGACCTAACCACTACCAAAGACCTCACCTCCCAATACCGTTATACTGGGGGTTAGCTTTCAAGATATGAATTTGAGGAGGAATATAAACATTTAATCCAGAATATTCCTTCTTTAGTCTTACTGAATCATAGTTCCTCTGAGATTGACATGAAGATTCTGCATTTTTAATTGTGTCACCAGGGGATTCTAATTAAACACTGCAAAACTTTAAAAGTAAAGGCCAAACTAGCTGAGATATAGCGGATTTAGAGGGTAGCCACTGTAAAAAAGCAAGCCATAAAGGTTTTTTTTTTCTGTTACCAAAGGCATCTTTCTAAATTCTTAGCCTGACTATTTTCTGGGGTTGCTTAAATCCACCAAACATAATTCTTAGTTAGGAAGAATCATGTTAGCATTGGATTACAATAAAAATTTTATTACTTGTCTTCACTTTAAAAAAAAGAGGACATTATTACTGGGCTAACAAGAACCATTACTCAAAGATGATGAACGTGAAATCAGAGGTCCAAGAGCTTTTTTCCCTTGAGTCTAAAATAGTAAGCCAATAACTCAAATGGTTAGAAGTGCATCTATAAATTTTCCCCAGATTAGCATGTATTTTGTTTTGCTATTTTATGTGGCTTAAAGTAGAATAATGCTACCAGTTAGGGAAGCAATATTTTTTTAAAGGAAAGGTGCAGGTAGGAATAAAGGCGTGTAGGCAGCCAAGAAGAGAGAGGTGGAAGAAGTATTTTATTTTATTTAGCTGTTCCCCAGTGTCCCCAGGTTGTTAACCCCAGTCCTTGGAATGTACATGGACCACACCGGCTGCAGCCTGTGAACTTAACCACTAAGCTACCAGGGTGCACCTAGGGAAATTTCTTACCTTCTTACATCCCGTCTGCATTATCTTCATTTGGGTCTCCTTTAACTGTCATGGCCCATTGCTTATTAATCATCAGATTAACTTCTCACATTGAGAATCTACTCAAACCCAATAATAGGCTCCTAAAAGAAGTTTCTCATTCTTATTCTGACATGCAAAAGTCTATGCAATCTGGGTTTCCTTCTCTTTTTTCCAGAATATGCATCTTTTTAAAATTAGGTTTTTTCAATGAGTTAATCTACTTAAGATTCTATATTCCCATACCTGTACATTCTCTTTCGCCTTTTCTCTTACCAGTGCGGAATCAGAAAAACTAGGTTGGGTTATCTTCAGTAGCAGAACATCCCCTCTCTGTCAGGGACTTAAAGCAACAAGTCAAATATACATGGCGAGTTGGCATGGGTTGACTTTACCTTACCCGCAACGGAGTAAGCAGATGAGGCGGCCATCTTAGACATGGCTGGTTGCCTTACCTGGGGATAAAGAGGGCACTAGGGAGATTCAGATTGGCAATTAAATGCTTTGACCTGGAAGGGACACGTGTCACACTCATCGTTCAGTCAGCAGCACCAGCTACATGGCCCAACCCAACCACCATGGAGTCAGGATATACCCCTCCACTAGTGACTCAGATGGGAAAAACTGTTGGCAAACAGCACCCAGGATTTGAGGCTGAGCTGAAATACTTCCTCTGTTGCTTTCCCGCAGAGCCCAGCTGGGTGGCAGCGGTGACTTCCCCTTCATTCTCAACTCTCTAGTTTGTGTGTTATATGTGGGCCACTGTCAAATCTTAACATATTTTAAGTCATTATTTCATGTACTTATGTCTTATCTCTTCTGAGACCGGAAACTGTCACTTTGGAAATCATTCACCTGGTCTACCAGTTAAGAGCACATAATAAATGTTTAATAGCACCTGTAGGCATTGATTATCTTTCTAAATTTCATTTAAAATGTGGCATCGAATTTTGAACTTTGAAATTCTTATTTTTCTGGTTTAATTATTATGACCATCATTTCAGATACAATTTCCTTGGTTATTTGTTTTATCAAGTACTCATTTTATCAAGCTCTTATTAGCTATTTTCATGTTTTACATGTATCCCAAACACATAGGCTTATTTATAGTGTCTGACAAATAATGAGCACCCAATAAATAGCTATTAAATAATTCATTCTATATTCAAAACGACCCTAAAAGATACTAATCTTATTTTTACAGCTCAAGAAATTGGTTGAAGCTCAGGGAAATTTGACAAACAATGAAATATAATAATCTCATACAAAATAAAGCCTCTGATAAAAAAATACTAAAAGGGTATTGTTTTAAGATTGAATTTATAGATTTAAAACATTTCAGTTATTATGCTAAGTCAATTCTAGCTGAGATGGAAAAAGAACATGGGGGCAGGAAGCAAAGGTGCATTTGTAGAGTTGATGAACTAGACGAAGAGTAGGTTCAGAAAAGAAAGGGGAGCAAAGAGAGACCCAGCCCCACTGGTGTCCTGGAGCAGGAAGCCTGCTCGGTTCCAAGGACACCTGTGGCGGCTTTTCCCTTGACCCACTGCTGAGAGACTCCATGCTCCGCTGTAATGCTGTAACTCTCTAAGTGACTTCGGCTCTCGTGGGATCTGTGAGCCACTTCCTCAAGAATTAAGGGACTAGTCTGAATTTTTTCATGTTTGGGTGGGTGATGCCCATTTGAACAAGAAGGAACCTGGTTTTTCTCTCATGTTGGGAATCTTCAAAATTAGAAGAGCTATAATTGTCCCAAAAGACAACTTTCACATACACTCATACAGGGTTAGTCAGATTCCATGAGCCAGACTGGCATTCCTGAGCTCAAATCAAAAACCATGGTTAACACTTGTATCAGACCTGAGGGGTAGATAATACATAAAATGATCCCTGAGGGGACACAGAACTGTTGTTCTTGTTTCATGATGAGAAAACCACATCTGAGGTCAGTTACCTGCATCAACCAACAGAGTCAGTGGAGGCATAGCCTAAGCTTAAGTCTTTCTCTCTTCAGACTGGGTTCATTTTACTACATAATACTGCATTTCTACCCATATTAGAATTCAAGGAAGATAAACAATTTATTTATAAAAGAATATCAGGCATTAACATTTAGAGCACTGCTTCTCAGTGTCTTTCATGTAATGGCCCATGTAGAAAATGGTCATTACTGGATCACCCTGTGGGGGAAATGCATGAGGCTGCTCAGGGCCAGACTCCAGTTCAGTCCAGACCTGACTAGCCTCCACAGAAAGCTGAGGGCATCCATTTTTTTAGAATCATGCTCTTTGTGAAGCTCTGACTTATAAAATAGCTACATGAAAACAATTATAGAAAGCATTGTCTAACTCATGTGTCCAGGACTATAATATTAACCTACATAACCCATGATCAGAGAAAATTCCCCAGACATTGATTTCATCACCACTGAAGACTAAACTGAGTAGTTTGCAGAGGAAGAGGTCCACATGCATGAGATTTTCATAGGAGAGAGAGAAAAAGAAGAAGAAATCAGAAAATTACTGTGCAGAGTGAAGTAGCCACAAGTCCAGGGTTATTAGCACCTACTCGGAACTGGAAGAGGCACAGATGCTCGCCTAGACCCTCTTCAGAGACCAGTATGCCAACCACTGGATTTCAAACTTCTGTTCTCCAGATCTGTGAGACAATTTACGTCTGTCGTGTTAAGCCACCAAGTGGTAAGTGGTTACAACTTAAGCTAAGGTGTTTTCGTGTGAATTTGGGGTGGTATTGCTCATAATTCCTTTTACCATGCAGTCCCAGACTAGAATTCCTCGCTGAAGTTACGTGAGGCTGGGGGAGGGGACGCAAGGCAGAAGGGTATAACATTTGAAGGTCATTGTTGGTTAGAAGGAGATACATGTAGAGGGTGGTGGGTTCCCCTGTGGAATTCTTACCCACTCTGCACCCCTGTGTCACAACAGCTGGTCCTCCTGATGACAGTGCCTCCAAACCCACATGAGACTCTCTACTGGGTCTCACAGAGTCAATAAAGCACCTTCAAGAATCTTCCATCAGCTTCTACGCCAGCTACCTTCTATGGCCTCACTGTGTCAACTTCGAGATCTCCTTGCAAGCATCTACTCATTCATCCATACAAGAGCTGATAAGTGATCTTCTTTGACTTTAAAATTCTCCCTTTCAGATCTTTTCAAACTCCCCCTACACTTGTGAGAGTTCATAGTCCTGTAATAAATTTCTTTCTAGGATATAGTGATTTTGCTTGTTGATTAAATCATGATCCCTATGAGTGAACTAAGCTAGATGTTAGCCAACAGCACTTGAAAAGAAGGGAAAAGGATAGGCAAAGGCACAACATGAGAGTTAGGGGAGGCCCAGAGTGGCAACCAGATGTGGTGATCAGAGGGAGCAATGTCAGATGACACCCCGATTTCTGACTTGGAGTGGGGTGCATATATTAGTTTTCTGGGATTGCCAGAACAAGGTATCACAAACTCAAGAGCTTAAACAACGGAAATACTTGTCCACAATGTGGAGGCCGGAAGACCAAGCTCAGAGGGTCAGGAGGGCCATGTGCTCCTACTGAAGGTGCTAGGAAATGGTCTCTTCCAGGACTCCCTCCCAGTTTGTTGTGGTTAGTTTACAACCTTAGGCATTTGTTGGCTCCAACCTAGTCTTTGCATTCAGTTCACATGGGGTTTTCTCTTGTGTGTGTCTATGTCTACACCTCCCTTTGTATAATGACAATGGTCAGACTGCGTTAGGAACCACCCTACTTCAAGGGGACCTCATTTTACTAGTGGCATCACCAATAATCTTATTTCCAAATTAAGTCACTTTCTGAAGGATTTTTACATATGAATTTTTAGGGGACACAATTCAGCCCATAGTAAGAAGATCATGATTCACTGAGAAATTTAGGAGACTAGTCCAAGCATTCAGATTGTAATACAATTATAGTAATAGTCGTCATCTTTTTGACTGTTTCTTATGTACTCATTGCTTTCTGTGCACTAGCCCATTTATTCTTCACAAGTCATTCTTAAGTGATGATTAAATTTAATAAGACTACTTTCCAATGGTTTAGAAATTAAGCTGTAGAGCGTTCAAGTCATTTGGACAGGGTGACACAATTAATTAGGAGAAAAGATAGATTTCAAACCCAGATATTTCTGAACACTTGCTCTTAACTTTTATAACTTTCCTTCTGTAGGAAAGGCGCTAAAAGGGGGTTCCAATGGGCAACCGTATTAGGTATCAATATAGATACAGATTTGGCAACTAGCTGCTGAAAAGAAGTGTGAACGTTCTAGAATCTGTGAGGCCATATGCATCTCACCTGCAACTGAACAGTCAACATTAAACTGAATCACAGTTTAACTCTTATGTATGTCAAGCTGTTCAGGTAACTAAGATGACATTTTACAATCTGATATCCAGAAAGATTGAAGCTGGCCTGAATGCTTTACTGGTGTAGATGTTTCTTTAATTATCCAGCTATGTATTTTGTTTATGTTGACTAAAATATGATTTTTTTCCAAACCAAAAAATAACCTGACTAAATTCTGATATTCTTTCCAATTTCAATTCCAATGCTATTTCCTCAGAAAAGTTTTCTCTCACACTAAAGAAGACACCTCTTCCATGTGCTCTCTGAGTATCACAAATCTGATATTTTATTGTATTCCACTGAGCTTCATTTTAATTGCTGTTTTAGTCATCAGTAGCTATTAACAGATCATTTGCTCCACGAAGAGTGGGCTGGATCAATTTTGTTTCCACTAAGCTTTGCATACTTGACACATCTCAATATAATTTTGGAGTGGATGGATACATCCATGAATTGAATTCTGATTATTAATTATTCTGGAGCTTGGAAACATTTCAAAATTGTTTTATGAGGAATGTTTTGGTTCTGCCCATAGATATTCTCTGGATGAGTTCACAGTGACCTGTTTGCTTAGGTCATTGTTAGTCTTCACCACATTTATATGATGGACTCAATTTCATCTCTAGCTGTGGGTTGAATTGAACAAGGAAGAGAGACATCTGCAATTCCAGCTGTTTGTCAGGAGCATAAATATTTAATAAAAGCTCCTAAATAGAATCTGTGCAATATTGCTTTGAGGATAGAATGACTCATGCCTCTAGACAGGCTAAAATATATATTTAGGTCAGGTCAATGCCTTGGAGTCCTCCATAGCTGAAAAAAAAGTCATCTAGCTTCTAGAACTTCCTTAACAAATTTCACTTAGATAAAAATGTAATGTAATAACTTTCTGGGTTTTCTAATGCTCTTTGGCTCAATTAGACTCAATAGAAGACTATTCAGACTATTACTAAGGGTGTGGGCCACTACATCGCATTGTGACCTCTTGTTGGTGATCTATGGGGCAACAGCCAGTCCCAGATTCTCCTTCCTTTGGAAAATGTGTTTACTTTTATCTTTTTATCACGTCAGTTTCCTTACCTGAAACCTGAAGAAAATATTATACACCTCAGAGAACTTGGGACAAGATAATCTTGGTAATGCAAACAAAATGTGTACTTAACACAAATCTTGGCACATGGTAAGCAGGGAATACAAATACATATTGACTAATTGTCAATATGTTACCTCTACCAAGTGAAATCTTCTCATGGACAAAATAATCTCAACTTGATCTTACTTCTTCCTACCCCTTGCTTTTCCCTAGGATTAGTTTTCTCAGTCACATATTTCTAAGAACATTTTCATTCCTGCTTTTAGAAGCTGGTTTAACACCTTTGTGGAACAAAGTGAGTTATTAACACATACATACATTAGTTTTCAAAGGGCCAAGATGGATCACAGAGAGGTAAAAATGCCTTCGACTCAAAGTAGTAAAGCAGGACAAATCCCTGTGTTCTCAATCTTAGCTCTAGGCCGTAGTTTTTTATTTTAATTTTATTTATTTATTTTTTTAACCTAGAAGGCCACCAAAGTTTCTCTTTTGCTGAATTTCTACACTGCCATCTCGTCAGAGTTTGATGTGGCTTTTACCACATTCCATGCTACATATTGTTGAAATGAAATCTTTCCTTCTTATTCGGCACAGTAAATACATTGACAGCAAGAAAGACCCCGAGAGAACAATTCACAATAGCTGGAAAGCAAGAAAGGATTCCTGGAGTGTTGTGTACTGCCTCAGTAACCTAAATATCACACCGCAAACTGATAGAAGCAGCAATTTTAATATTTTTAAAGAAAGAAAAAGTCGATTTCCCTTTACTCCCAAAGGTAGCTGTGATTAATCTGTGGGGGTAAGAAGAGGGAACAGTCAGATGTAGAGCCTTTGAGGATTTATGGTTCTGTATGTATAATACACATAAGTTTAAAAACACATTTGTAAGCCCCAGGCTCTACCCGTAAACACCGAAGGCACCTTCCTGTCTCTCTCAAGGTCTCTAAAACCATGCTGAGCACATCTGGGGGTGCCTCCTGCCCTACATTTCTCTATGGAGATTGGCTTTGCTCTCATGCAATCACTTCAGTTGCATATCTTTCCACCCCCATCTCAGGCTTTACACTCATATTTTCTTCATTTGCATTTGGTAGTGTGACTCCAGGCCATTGGCCTTGGCATGAGAGAACTGGAAACCCAGTTTGATGTGGACACAAGCAACTGCTTATGGCTCAGCCTGGAAACCTACCAGCCCATGTTGGAGGCACTGCCCTTGAACCCTGCCCCCAGATACACCAGGAGGGATGTCAGCCTCTGCTAGTATCTCCCTTTGAAGAAGTAATAGCTTGGGAGCCAGGACCAAATTCACCCCTGCAGTCTGTCCAGGTCAGCGGGACAGGCATCATGTTCAAGATAGCTATTTTGTACACCGTCCCTATACCCCAAAACACAAACACCATCTAGAGATATATTCTCCAGGGGTGAATAAGCACTGATTTCAGCAGGTCATAGAATAGAAGCAGAATCACAATTTTTCTCCTCTGTGGCCAAAGAGATGCATCCTTCTAGATTCTAGGCTAGAATTATCCTTACTATGGCACAAACTTCTTGACTACCCACTCTCAGCATTGGATCTAAAACCATAAATAAATTCTGGCAGAAGTTCAAATTTGAATATCGGCTCTCTGCCAGAAAACAGTGAGTTCCAATCCTGGCTTTAACTCAGAGTCTCTTTTTGCTCCTAAAAGAGAAAAACAAAACCAAACACATTTTCTCATCAATGTGTGCAGAGTTAGTCTCACCTGCCCCTCTGGGTACAGTGAGAATTAATGGCTTCTATTTCCTAACAATACCCTAGTCCCTCCCTGGTAGTAAGTTCGGAATATGGGCCCATTAGCTGCGAATGTTGCTCCAGTGGATTAATATACCTCCCAAAGCCCTTAACTTACTGGGACAAATCTGGCTCAAGAAGTTAATGGGCTAATTAGTTAATTGTCAACTCTGCAAAGATGAGAAGTATTGTTATTTTGCACTTTATTAAATTCTGGAGTATTAGCACCTACAGGGAGGAGATGCTGAGAGGATTTGAAAAAAGTAGAATGACTGTGACACGCAGTGATGGCTCTTGTCACCAAACTCTTGTCTAGCCTCTACTGGATTCTATTGCGTGGGTCGCTCTGATAACCAGAGCAGGTGGAAAGAGAGACTAGAGTCTGTCACAAGTCCTTTTGACAGAAGTGGCTGTCCTAAAGTAAAATGAAGATAGGGTAGGGGCAGAATCATTGTCAGTTTCCACATTACTGGGGAGGGAAGAGATGACGTAGTGCTATGCGAACTGGAGCAAGAATTGCTTGGCTATGTGACTCAGTATGCATACCGGGGAGGTACTTACAGTGAGGCTTTATAATGCTACTTGAAAATATGATTGACTTTGGAGGCAAAAAAAAAAAAAGCATGAGAAAGTATTTGAAAATGTGAATATTCTATAAAGAGGAATGAAGTGTGATCAGCACAGGGCATCTGAGTCACAGGCACTATTAACAAGGGGACGTCATTGGAAGATGTTCAAATTGCTAGTTATGATGAGAGATTATATAGCTCAGACAACTTTTTTCTAAGGAAAAAACTTTAAAATTGCATGAGCCTCTGGATGATTTGGGAATATGTTCAATCCCTTAGCATCCTGGTACCTTCTGAAAAATTGGAAATCCTACACAGAACAGTTACCAACCAAATGATGGATAATTAAACATTTCTGGTGCCACAAGAAGGATGTTTTATTTAAGGATCTTGCCAACAAAATAGCTAATTAGACTCTTGGAAAAAAAAAGTTGTACAAAGAATTGCTGAAAAATTCTACTCAAAGAAGTGACATTTTGTTAAAAAGGAAAATGGTTTCAGAATGCAACATACACAAACACAGTTATAACTATTGCGCCTAAAACACTTCTTGAGAGATGGAATAGACTCTCTTGGTTGTCTATGTGACAATCATCTTCCTTTCTTTCATGATGCCCAAGCTATGAACCAATTCTGGTTTCCAATTCTTTCTCCTCCTCATGAATCAAGGAGAACCTGATAAGTTTAAGCTATTTGTGACAGGACCGTTGTTGTCAACCTGGGCAGTTTAGTATGTTTTGTCAATGAGATATGAGAGATGTGTATGTATGGAGGGCTTCTGAAAGTCTTCCTTCCTGATAAATTTCATAAGTCAGAAATATCCCCTTTTCCATTAATGGGTGATGTTGTACTTTGGTATGCTTCTGTACCTACTTCAGCCATCTTGCACTGATAAGAAGAAATAAACTTTAGATAAAGCCAACACAGAGGACAGCAAAAGAAAGAGCCGATCCTTGATGATTTTCTTGACTGTGTGTGATCTTGCTGTGGCATATCTCTGGAATTCCTTTTATTTAGATGATACATTTTATTATATATTCACACCGAACTGAGTTTCTTGCAGTGACTTTCTACAAATCTAGAAGAAATGGCCACATCCCAACCCCAAATTCCTGCCTGCACTAGAAATGCTAAATGTAACATTGCACACAGAATAAACAGGATCAGATCCTAATCATGACTAAAAACTTGGATAAGTCACCCAAACTCTATAATTTTTATGTCTTTCTTTATCAAGGAACAATAATCACTATTTCATAGGGCATCTGTAAAGGTTATATAAAAGAATGATTGAGAAGTGCAGTCAGTAAATAATATATCTAAAATTCAAACACGCATACCTTCTAAAAGCAACTATGACAGCTGTTTTCAAATAGGAAACAAATCAAGTGAGAAAATAAATAAAAAACTTGAATAAGCAGCAGGATAAATAAAACTAGATAGACATGGTATATTGGACCACACTGAGGAAAGGACATAAAACATATTATTTAATAACCTAATCCAGGATAAAATGCAAAACACTGGTATTTTTTTCTCATCTCTTAGAAACCTGGAATCTAAAGGGAGGACTCCTGAGGAATCTCTGATCTAAGAAGTACTTACTATTTTAGGTCCTTGATACTGCCCGAGAAGGATCCAGCAATGAGACTGAGATGGAGTGATTAGTAACGTCAGACAAGAAAACACTGAATCTGTTTATCCAGGAATCAAGAAAAGAAAGTTTTTATAATGCTAGTGTGAAAAAGTGTTGAATACTGAGAAGTAGACAAGTACTACAAGGAGATATGGGAGCATGTGGATATTCATGGGGAAAGATGATGAAGTAACTAGAGTGGGTTGAGGAGTAATGAGGGTTGAGAAATTGGAGACAATGACTATAAACACCCTTCATATTTTACTAGGGCAAGATAAAAAGAAACAGCAGTAACTGAGAGTCATGGTAGGTTTCTTTTTCTTTAAGATTAGAGATCTTAGAACATGTCTTTATGCTGACATGAATCATGCATTAAAGATGGAGAAGTTGACAGAGAGAAAGAAGATGATTACAAGAGTAATCATCTCAGAAAGAAGAGATAATTCTGAGACATCTCTCCTTATGTGGAAGCTGGTAAACTTTACTCCTGGAGTAGGTCTGGAGTATGCAGCAGATGCAAGTACCACGGTGGATCTGGTGATGATGTCTACTGATTGGCTTCCATCCTGGACAATAGTCGAGATAATATAATGGTCAAAGACAAAGAGTGCTTCAGAAATAGAAAAGTCTTATCTATTTACTTTGTTCTAGATTTCAAAGTTTGACCCTAAGCATTGAATTCTGAGAAAGAAGAGTTGAGTTTGCTTCTAATTGGCAAACATTCCAATTGTTCAGATTCTGAGTTACTTGGATAAACAGCTTCTGTGGTGTAGATGCCATATGAATGCTTTGGGACAGGCTAGTTATAAATTTAATAGGAAAATCAATTATCTGACGATCATCCATCTACCTGGCGACAGCACAATGGAGTAGAAAGAAAAATAATGAGTCAGAAGAAGTGCACTTTTTGATTTAAAACTGACACCACATAGCCAGTATTGTACCTTCTCTGCACTCCCTACACCTACAGTCAGTATGAAAATAATTTGCATCTAACATTTTATATAAAAATAAAATTATAAGATAATAACTATAGTGATGACGATGATGATGTCCCTGATAGTAAGAAGGTCTGTTTCTTATTGGGATTGCTTGCCATGAGACAATCATCCTCTACAGTCTCTCTATATGCTGTTTTGGACTGAAATGTGTCCTCTCTGCCCCAAATTCATATGTTGAAGACCTAATGTTCTTTATCTCAAAATATGACTATATTTGAAGACAGGGCTTTACAGAGGTGATTAAGGTAAAAATGAGGCTGTTAAGGTGAGATTTCATCTAATCTGAGTTGTGTCCTTATAAGAAGAGGAACACTTGGACATGTCGAGAGCCAACAAGGGCGTATGTGTACGAGAAAAGACCATATGAGGACACAGGGAGAAAGTGACCCTGTGCTAGACAGTAGAAATGAGTTACATTGACACCTTGATCTTGAACTTCTAGTCTCATGAAATGTGACAAAATAAATTTCTGTTGCTCAAGCCATCTTGTTGAGCATCCCTAGGAAATGAGCGCATATAAATACATACACACATATATACACACATATTATGTATGTGAACACACACTTATATATACACATTCACAATACACATTTATATCTTATGCTCACCCTCACTCTCTGGTAGGCACGATTATCTTCATGTTGAAATGAGAACACTGATATGTAGGGAGATTAAGTGACATCCCCAAGGTCACACATGAGAAGTAAATTCTTTATTAAGTATTCAAGAACTGTAAAATCCTTCTTAAAGGTAATTCTAAACCGTTGAAGTAAGATACAGAACTTTGAAAACAACAACTTTTGTTTCCTGAACACACATTCTTCAATTTCCAGCTTGTCAGCAGTAACTACAGAGCTGGTCACTATTATCTCCGGAGGGTCCACACCACTCTCTCTTCAAGGTTTACAGTATTTCTAAACATCTTTCTTATTGTGCCTTTTATTGGTCCCTCCTTGCAAGTCTACATTCAAACTCAATTAACAAGATCGTTTATCCTTTCGGCCTTTGTTCCCATCTCAGCGGGAGTTGCTCTGGGTGTTGCCTTCCCTCACCAGTCCTGCAATGAAGGGCTTAGACCAGAAGTGGAAGCTGGACTACCTTTGCTGGGGTAGCCTTAGGATCAGATGGCACTGATGTCCGTGTCGTCTGGACCTTGTGGTTGTGCAAACATCTGCTCTCTCTGCTTCACCCTGCAGCATTTCACTTCCATGAAAAGTGGAGCCTCAATCTCCCCTGGGCATCTGTGCTTGGGCACTGGGTGACTTCCAGTTGAAGGGTCAAGACAAATAATTAACAAGCTCATCCAACTGAATCTCATTCTGAGTGCCTTCCCTTGAAGAACCAACCTTCTCCAGCTCATAAGTGGATTGTTTAAAACATGAGGGCTTTGAAAGGTTGTAGCTGTCCTCTGTCTATTTATTTGCATAGTTTCATATCTGACAATTTGTCTTCAGGGTCCTCAGTCTCATAAGGACACCCCCTTCTAGGCAGTAAGTAAACAGTTTCTCTCACTGCATTATTTGCCTGTCCAATGGCCCTCTACAGAAGAAATGGCCACCCACTCAACGCTCCTCATCGATAAGTAGCAATGCCACGACCCATCAGAAAATAGCTGTGGAAAAAAGGACAGTGGTAGCCAGTTTCTTGAGCAACTATTGCATGACCATGCATACTTTGCATTCTTCTGTGCTATTTCCAAGATAACCTGACAGACTGTCAATCATTATTTCTGACTCATTCAGGAAACCACAGTATGGTGAAAGTAAGTAATCTGTCCAAGTTTTCATAATGAGACAATGCCTGAGATGGCTGCTCCATCTCTGAGGTTCATGTCTCTTCCTGCTATTTTCTCTCAGTTAATTATCACTGGCATTCCAAAAATATGAGTTCCTTTTATAAAGTTACTCTTTGAAACTTCATTAGGTTGACTAGTGCTCTCTTACACTGACCTGCTGAGCTGCTTGCTGACTTCAGAAGCCTGGATGTTCAGTGACCCTTTGAATTATTGGTTTATTGCCATATCATTCAAAAGAAATGACAGTATGGTTCATTTAAAAAATTTCTTTTGCATCTGAGGTTTTGCAAAGATTTGTTTATTGCTGTCATGTGGGAAGAGAAATAAAAGAAGGCCTGAAATTTTCAAATGTGAAGCTTCTCGTTTCCCATTCAAATAAGGGCCGGCAACAAATCACCCAGCAAGATTTCATTTTCAGTGATTGACTTAGACAAACGAAAGGCTGAATACATGCTGGATAAATGAGATGGGGGTGACGGCTGTTTGAAATATGTGAATCAGAATGCTTGCGAAAGGTAGAAAAGGGTGACTACAGATCTTCCCTCACTCCTAACGGTAACCCCAAGGATTATAATGATGGCCATTTGAGGGTATGTTGCCTTTTTCCTTCTTGCCATCTGCAAGTCATCAGCATATACATCAGGACACACTGCACAAAGCTGGGCATGCAGCCTGGGCACCACTGTGCTGCACCTCCAAGCCTCCTCTCCAGCGAGCGCTGGTCTCTCCAAGGAGTGCAGATCCTTGCCAAGTGGTGAAAATTGCAAAGGAGGATTCAGTCAGATGCCTGTTGCCCTGGGGAGAAGAGTCCAGTAAAAAAGTTTCTCAATGAAAACCTATCTCCCATCAGGTAACTCATCCCTGTAGATATGACACTGTGGAGTCTCTAGGGACCAGACTAGAAATAATTGACAAAAAGTCAGCAACTTGAATGAGTAAGAGCACAACCTTGAAACATATTTTTATAGTCACATTCTTACTGAATTTGTTTTCAAAAAATATAAGGCATATTTTAATGAATGAGTAACGGAATCTTCAAGTTTAAACATTGTTAATAGCTTCACAGTTAGGAGAAAATGACTGAGATTCCAAGAGACTAACCTTACATCCCACTTCTGCCACTGACTAGCCTTTGGGGAAGTTACTTAACCTCTTATGTCTTTATTCTCCTCAACTAAATGATGGAAATAATAATGTTTAACTTAAAGAGATATTGAGAGCTGTATGAAATGTCAAGCATATTTCAATAAGATGGCACAAAGATCACATAAAGAATAACAGATTTTAGGAATAACATTGGTTATTAATATTATCTTAGTATTGTGATGACAGGATTAGGTGATCAAGTCATAAACCCGTTAAAAAGGCAAGTCTATAATATACATTCCCAAAGACAGTAAAGAAGAAGAAAAAGAGTAACGTGTTTGAGACATAATAAAAGGACTTGTGCTGGAATGACTTTGATCTAAACAGATATTTTGGAGGGTGAGGTATTTTCAAAGAAGCTAAGCATGAACATTTTTTAAAACCACACAGTAGGGTACCAAGGTGGAAGTCACAGATGAAAATAAATATGCTTTGCCAAAAAATATAAATAAGAAAACTCATCAGCTGGAATAAGCATTGCTACAATGTGCATGTTGCTTCCATCTGGAAGAAAAATGCTAGAAAGAAACTTAATATTCATGACTGACACATTTTCTTTGTACTGTCAGTCAGCTGGAACCAAAATACACAGCTGGGTAGAGAGCCCATCTCGACTTTATGTTTCATCTGATGACCTTATACATCAAATCAGAAATTGTAGGCTGAAACAGCACTCTTCATTCTAGTTTACTTTTTTCAGAGGCTGGTACATTGACCAAAATCTGCCACAGTGCAGCCTGCTTCCTTTCTCACCTTTCAAGTTCTTATCAGAAATCAACACTGGAATCCATTTCCCAATAGAAAGAGGAGAAAAAAAAAAATAGACACTTGGTCAAATATCGTATTTGAAACAAAAAGTAATTTGTCAAAGAGATTTATTTTTGGTTTTCAGAGCACTCAAGTCATGTAGAGATATCTTAAAATATTTTTTTTTCTTAAAATTGGACAAATATTCAGGAAGTCAAAATGTTGGAAAGAATCTTCCTGGTTCACATATGTCCTTTCTATAAATTATACGTTTCTTGAGTTAGATCCAGCCTTTTGTTACAGTTTTTTGGAATTGTAACCTGCAGAGAGGAGTATTTAGCAGACATTATTGCACAAATGTCCCATGTCACATTCATTTGCCTAATTATAAGTCTGGGCCATACATTATCACATAGGTGAGTATTTAGAGTGTGACTCTTTAATCTGGTTTCAGGGATTGACGTAAAGGAACTGTCAACAATGTGTCTGGCCTCCTCAAAAAAAGAAAGTGGCTTCCTGTCATTTGTCTCAGACAGCAGAAGTTATTATTAGTGCAAAATCAGTAGAAACAAAAGAGGTCAGATAAATTCACACCTGCATCTTTCTCAAGCTTCTTAGCATATCGTTGTATTTAATCAATAAGAAAATGTTTGGGTGATGATGACCAAAGTAAAATAAAATGCATTATTATCTTTAAACAATATTTTAGGAGGGAGGTAATTCTCAGAATCATAATAATACCTTTATTCCTGGAGAGATTACTTAAACCTGGCATAGATATCCCAGAGCATTGTAGTGGAAATCAATTCCTAGCACTCTAGTCTTCTGAGAACTGATTGCAGATTTATATATTTTTGCTCTGTAAAGATGCCCAGATGATAGAGTTGGTTGTGATCCTGTAGTGTGAGAGATGTAATTAGAGAGCAAATGTGCGTTGCCTGATGGTTGTTTAAATTATCAAGACTCACCCTGCAATTCTCTAGCCTACACACTGGGAGGCAGTAAAATCCAGCAAATCCACTTGGACATAATGCGATGCAGGGAAATATCATGTTACCATTGGCAGACTCACAACTCATCAACTCGCCTTTCCTAACGTCTGGGCTTTTTTGTACTTCACAGATGATTGCTGCTTATTCTGTCTCCCAATGACCAGGCCTGATCACAACCACATTTATCAGTGTAATACTTTGGCTAATTTCACCCCAGAATAATGTTTCTGCTTATAAACAGCTAGCCTCAGTGGCAAGCAACACACAGTCAGGAGTTCCCAGGGAAGTGATGATAATGGATGATGGAAGGAGGAGGTTAATCTTTACAACAGAAAAAAACCAAAACAGCTTTACTTCCATGCCTTGTGACTCAACATCTATCTATCCATCCAATTGGAAGAGGTTATATTAGAAGCCTATAGGATGCACCTGAATTTCTTTATATATCCTGTTGAGATGGGAGGGTTCAAAGAGGGTACCTCATGATCAAGACTTTCAAACTGTCAGGCAAAAAAATAATGCAAATTGAGTGAAATGAATCGTTTCAACTAAAAGTCAGTGTCTGTTGGTGAGGCACAAATGCACTCACTTCTCAGAGCAACACAATTTGCTTTATCTTCTCCTACCCTTCTAATGTACAATGCATGAACCACATGTGACAAAAGAGATTGAGTCTTGGTCATCTCAATGAATTGGTGTGGTGCCAGAAAACATGGAAAGCTCACTCATTAGAGAAGGACTGACGACTGCAAGTGTTTTCCAGGTAGAAGCCATTTGGGCAGGTGTCTTTTAACTAAGATTAATAAACATATGTCACTGCAAGTTTCTCATTATAAGAGGCATGATAATGGAAAATCAAAATTTTCCAGTCAGGCAGCCACCAAACAAAATCTCTCCAGATAAACACAATGGTGCCAGCTGGGATAGGGAAAGCTGTTCTTCCTGCACCTGAAATGCTTTATGCACAGAGTAAATACGCCCCTTCTTTCTAGAAAAGTGACCATGAACCAGAGGTCTCTCAGAGCAGGCCAAAACACAGGTTATAAAATTTTCTTTCAACTGGCAATCTCACTCACAGGAACCAAAGCAACACTCGGGCCTCTCAGAAATGCCTGAAGCCAAGTAAAAGGCTATTTTAGAGGCTCTTATCAGAAACTGGAGATCACGGGGCTGGAGAGGTCATCAATTTAATGGGGCAACTATACAAAAGCTGTTGCCTGTGGTGACAAATGAAGGAAAGGTTCTGTGGAAAACCGGAAGAGAACACATGAGGTCCATTCAAATTTCGTTTTTCCGGGACTGTCAATGTGGGTCAGGGCTGTGGCTCCCAGGGAATCACCTGAGGCACAGTTTGCATTTCAAACTCAGAATTAAAGTATATTTCCCATCTACAGCTCATGGGTATAAATCTACCCCTTTATACCATTCAAAATCTTGTTGTGACACTGAGGGCAAGCTCTTTTCACAAAGATGGCTAGAAAATAGTCTCTAACTCCTGACCCAGAAAAGATAATTTTTAATTTTTCCATTTTCTTGAACTTGTAAGAAGTGACAATTCATTTTTCACTTTAGACACAGGCTAGTGTATATGTATAATATGTACCCATGTGTGTACACATACAATACCTATATATATACATATGCATCACATATATATAGTAATTTATATATATGTATTAACATATGTATGCTTTAGTATACTTTTATGTATGTGATTTATATATAAAATATATAAAGACAGGGAAATAACAATCCTATTATTTGCTTCATAAAACCTTTATACTGATGACACGAAAAGAGATCCTTAAAATGAGCCTGGCAGTTACACTGTAAATTTTCAAGAGCAGACTGTTGGAGGTCTAAAATATGTTACTAGAAAATGCACAAACATTGAATTAAAAGCCAATAGAAGAGAAGAACAAAGACAAGGGGGTCAGTGTCATGCTGTCTAGAGAAAGATAGTCCTTCCTACTCTTCTTGTCATATACATAAAGATTTCCACATAAGAATGAGGACACATTACTTTCCCAAGTTACACATATTACTGACTTTTATAGCCTGGCACAGTTATGACAAGGAAGTTCCCTTCCATGTGTCAAATTTGATGAATTCATACGGATGTCTGGACCCCTGTGGTGAGAAGCATTCTGAAGTTGCTTCTGGGCTTCAAAGAGACCAGGGCTGATTAACACACACTATCTGCTCTGGCTACAAGAGGGGCATGGGTGACTATTCAAGGATTTGCATGATTCATCCAACATCTAATGGTACCATTTAATGTGTAGGACTAATAATGGAATATTAGCAGGCATGACCCTCCTACACCAAGGTTAAAAGTTAGAGGAAGGTGAAAATTATCACAGCAAAGAGAAGTTTCCTATTGAAACAGAGATTCAGCCAAATCCAACAACTTAAAGAAATTAACTCCCGGATAAGGTTGTTATCATTCATCCTGTTCACATAGGGAAATGATGAGGATCAGATACTAAAAATAGCCACTAAGGGATGAAGGATGATGGTTCCTCAGATGTACAGCTAATGTCAGAGTGGGTAACAGGGAGGCAAAGATCTCTAAAACATCAATTCATTAATAACAACTAAATCAACAGGGACCCTCCCATCCCGCTGTGTTCTCAGGGAATCAAAGCATGGCCGCTCTCCTGAAATGCTAGAGTTTTGTTTTTTTAAATGGGAGAAGGTGGTACATTGGAGGGAAAGTTAGATAACTACTCATCAGAATTAATTAGGGAATTAACTCATGTAAAGTGAAAGTCACTCTATCAAGATGAAGCAGCAGAACCACCCATGGAGAGACAGGTATGAAGCTATATTATACACTCTCCATTCAGGGGACCAGGAATGTGCATTAGATTCTCTATCCTCAAGAGAGACTGACACAGACTGTGTTGTAAAAAAGGGTATTTTACAAAAATGCTTTCTGAAGGTCAATTTGAACAGGTAAGGTTTTGTAACAAACAAATGAGAAGCAAGTCTTTGGAAATACTTGGCACAGTAGTATTACACAGTAGATACTAAATAAATACAAGTTGAATCTGAATCTTAAGTTAACATGTTCTTAAACTTTCTAATTTTAAGCTCTCTCCTCATTCCAAAAGATTGTAAGTTTTACATATAGCATGTTACTTAACAAACAGGACTCAATAAATATTTTTTAATTTTCAGTCAATTTTCAAGACTTTTATGTTTTGAAATATTACCCTTATTAAGTTGGCTCTTCTAATTTATTTTTTTCTCATTTTCAAAGATGATGATGCATTGCATATGGTATAGAAAAGTTGAGTGTGTGTGTGTATGTATTCTAGAATCCTATTATAGAGTTAGTTTCCAGGTCATAAGGGAACCAGAAATCTTAAAAGACAGAAGTACTTGTTCATTGAGTGGTCAGTCTGCAGCAATGCTTATCATTGAAGAAGGATACATCGTGTTTTTGTTGCTCAGACTGACACTTTTCTAGAAAAGATGAGATTATCTGAATAGGAGCAGTTGCAACTCAGAATTCCTAATAAAGCTGATTATTGCAGGATTCTTTAGTTTGAGATTAGAACCAATGACCATCCTTACTGGTTTCAGAACTCATTTTAACTTAATCTGATTTGTTGGTTATACTTTTACCTATAGTTGCAAAAACAGCACTTTTTAAAAGAACTTTTTTAAAGGAAAGGTGCAGACAGGTAGGCAGAGAAAGGAGGAAGAAGCACTTTTTTAAAATTTTATTTAACTGTTCACACTAGTTGTTTCTCTGTGGATGAACTGGAGCCAGGGTTCTAAGGCCTGTGCTCCTTCAGAGGTGACTGACCCAACAACTGTTCCACCAGGACACATCAACATAATACAACTATTTTACCTGAGAGTCCAGCACTGGTTAAGATGGATTTCACAGACCCTGCCCTGCCTCTCTTCTTGAATACAACTAAAAACCTTGGAACGAATATATGGAACAACTATTTGAGGTTTCTGAAAAATAAAAGACAGCAGGCAGATTAGGGAAGAGAAACAGATGTTGACATACTATCAAACGCACTAGTACTTTCTCAATGATTTTCCCCCTGATTTGCCCCCAGCCTGAACTCAACAAGTCTGAAATATCCAGACATGCAAAGTAGGCACAAACAGAAACATCTCCAACAGAAGTATTCTACTTAGTGTCTTCAGAGTGCAAAGTTGCCTCTGGGAGTCAGATAGTGAGGGAAAGTCTCTGCTGGATTTTGTTCATATTTGTTGTTATGTTTATTACCATGTCCTGCCCAAGTCTCTGGGCAATCCTATGGTTTAGGTAAGAGCTTGAAAACTCTGAGAGAAGGAATATTTTCCTTTGACCAGAAGAATTGTGATCTAGGGCATGAGGGAGGATCTCTAATTGCTTTTATTTTGCCACTTGGTCCCAGAGGCAGATGGAATTAGAGGAAGTTTATGACAGAGATGCTGAGTTAAGTCCTGGGCATCTCAATAGAGGGCATGATGGGGACAAGAACACACAGGGAGATACTTGAGAGGAGGACGGCAAAGAACGTGATCCCATAAAGTTATATATGAGCACCTGAGCATACCATGGAGATACACATGGATGCATATGAATCTAGAGAGCATTCCAAAGCTCTGACACTAAAGTATGGTGCAGATAAATGTCCAGGTCCCAGACTGGCTGTGAGGAGGGTCCTGTCCATGACGTATCTAAAAATACAGCAAATATTTTGAACAATAAACTAACATTAGAACCACAGCCCACTGTAAGTGGGTAAGAATTTGGGGCCTGAACATGGTTTTGTTAATTGCCTGCTAAACAACATAAATCAACATTTTCCACAGAATCCCATATGACTATGATAACATTCAAAATGTCTAGGGGTATACTCTTAATTACTCAGCATATGAAGAATCATGAAAATCTCAACATCTCTCAAGGAAAAAGAGATGACAGGCCAGAGATTAAACAGATGTTGGAATTATCAACAAAACCTAATTAAAGCAACTATTAGAACTATGCTTCAAGAAGAAAGAATGAATATTTTGCAATTAATGGAATGATAGAAAGTCTTAACAGAGGTACAGATGATATGTGGAATGACCGAATTAAAAATTTAGAATTAAAAAATGCATAATATTCTAAACATACAATTTACTATAGGAACTCAATAGCAGAGTTGCCGTGACAGTGTGAAGTCTGTGAACTTAGAGACAGAATAACAACAATTATGCAGTATGAAAGATATTGAAAAAGACCTGTGGGAGTAGATCAGAAGGTAATTGTATTATCAGTATCACAGAATGACCATATAAAGTGTGGTATAGAAAAATTAACTTAAGAAATAATGACTGAAGTCATCCCAAATTTATTAGAATACAAACTTACAGATTCAAGAAGCTTATACGTCCCAAACAAGTTAAACTCAAAGAAGTTCATATACAGATTTACAATCAAACTGCAAACTAAAGGCAAAGAAAAAGAATTTTGAAAGCTACCAGGCTGAGGGTTGTATTATACACAGGGAAATAATTTTATAGAGAGTTGAGTTATATTCTTGGGAAGGATGAGTCTAATACCTGTGGGTTTCTCATTAAAAATCATGGAGACCAGAAGGCAGTGAATTTTTAAATGCTTGCAAAAGAACTTCAAACCTAGAATTTTATATCCAGCAAAAAATATGCTTAGAAATTTGACACCAGGCATATAGAAAGAAAAACAAATATGGTAATGATCTGGCTAATAAAATAGACTATTATTTTCATGTTATTCTTTAGTTATAAATGATGATTAAAGGTGAGAATTGTAATAGTGTCTGACTGGGGCTTCAATGTACAGAGTAGATGATTATAGAGAACTGAGTGACAATAACAACACAGAAAAAAATAGCTAAGGCTTCTCTATTGTGTATAATATCAACACATTCCACTAAGAGTTATAAAAAGTTATAAAAGTTAGGCAAACACTAAAACTTAATCCAAAGGTCTTTTAAAATTAAATATAAAAAGTAAAATAGAATAATAAAAAAATTCATGTAACCAAGGAGGCAAAAATGAGGAAAAAGAACAATATAAAATCAAGGGAACAAGCAAAAACTAACAATATAAGTGGTAGATCTAAATCCAAGTATATTGATAATTACTCCAAATATACATAGTTCACGTATCAATTAAAAGAATCCTAAACCTGATGACGTATACAAAAATTAACTAAAGCTGGATTATCAATCTAAATAAAAAATTTAAAGATAGAAATCTTATAGAAGAAAATACAGACAAAATCTTATGATGTGGGTTAGACAAAAAGTTCTCAGATATAACACCAACAGCACAATCTATAAGAGAAAAATTGATAAGTTGGAATGCATCAAAATTGAATTTCTGATAGTATAAATTATACCATCAATAGAAAGAATAAATAAGCTACACACAGGGAGAAATATTTGCAAATTACATGTCGCACAAAAAACCTGATTACAAAAACATATAAAGAAATTTTACAATGCAATAAAATGAAGAACTCAATTTTTGAAATGAACAAAATATGTGAACAGACATTTTAGTAAAGGAAATATACCGAAGAAAGAAAGTATTTGAAAGGATTCTCAGCATTTCTACCTATTAAAGAAATGCAAATTAAAACCAAATGAGAAACTCCTATACACCTATTAGACTAGATAAATGAGTACGTATGTATACACCTACAAACATACATATGTATATTTATAAATAATAATGTAAAGACCTGGTAAGAATAAGGAACAAATATAATTTTCATACACTGCTGGTGAGAATATAAACTGGTCCACAATTCTGGGACACATTTGGGTAGTGTTTTAATAAGATAAATAAGTATTTTTCACTCCTGCACAGAAATGGCCTCACCCAACTATCCTACTTCTAGCTATTTATTCTCAGAGAAACACAATCTTACATTTTTATTTTTTTAGAGAAAGCTACGTGTAAATGCTCAACCCGTAAGTGTAAAAAAATGAAAACAACCTAATTGTTCACCAACAGGTCAATAGTTAAAATGTTCTTCATTCATACCATGGGATATTACTCAAATAATTACAAAGATCAATCAATATACAACGATTGAGGTGACCTCAAGGGACTTATGCTAAGTGAATAAAGCTCATCTCAAAAGGTTACATTTTGTTTGCTTTCATTTATGATATTCTGAGATGCAACTATAGTGATAAGGAACAGATCAGTGGTTACAAGAAGTTGAATTAGGGAGAAATGTCTGACTGAAAAGGCAGCATGAAGAAAGTTTTATGGGGTTAAAAAACTATTCTGTGTCTTGACAGTGGAGATGCCAAAACCTGTAGCTTTGTACTTCTAAAAAGTCAATATTATTATATGTAAATTTTAAAAATAAAAATATTTTAAAGTCTTTTTTGATCATATATCCATTTTTTCCAAGTGTTATGTTTTTCCATGCAAGTGTCTGCTCAAATATGTGTGTGTGTCTGTGTGTGTGTGTTACCTCTGTGTACCTATTCATCTGTGGAACTGCTGTGCAGTCCAAAGGAAGGAACACATGCTTTGGGAGCAAACCTGAATAAAAATTCTTGTCCCCAAACTTTGTTCAATTATTAGTCAGAATTTACTGAATACCTACTATAAGCCAGGTACATGCTAGATTCTGGGATAGAAGGGGAAATTGACATCAAGAAACTCACAAACTAGTGAGGGAAGCAAACACTAGACAAATGTGGAGTATAGATCAGGTAATGATTACAGATGGTGGTGAGTGCTATCCGAAAACAAACAGGTGATGAGTGGAGCGGAAAGGAGAGGCTGAGGGGATATTTGAATTCTGAACTATGACAAGGAACCAGCAGTTACCCAAGAGGCTGGGAGAGAGGCACTCCTGTTGCAGGTGATAAGTATCAGGGAGCAGAGGTAAGAAGAGTCTGGTGTGTTCTTTGAACAATAAAGATGCTAGAATGACTGGCTTGTTGGGAATGGCAGAAAAGAAAGAAATGAAGCAGCCATATTGTAAAGCCTCACAGGCCACAGCCTCAAGTCTGGCTGATTTTCAGAGCAATGGAATCCAATGGTTTTTGCCATTGTGTTCAAGCAAGGAATTGTCCATGATCTGGTTTATATTATCAATGTGACTGGAAAATTTTTTTAATTCTGAATTTCAATTTCTGTATATGCCAAGGGGATAATACCTATCAAGCAAATAATTTCATGAGAATTATACATATATACATACACATATATGTACAAGATATATTATATATATGAATAATGTATGCACATTACATATATACATGCATACATATATAACAACATTGCATAACATAAATATATAGTACAAAATTATAATGTATGTGTGCATGGAATTGTACAGGTTGTAGAAGGTGCTCAATAAAAAGCAAGCTTCTTTCTTGCATTCTCTCTCTCTCTCTCTCTCTCTCTCTCTCTCTCTCTCTCTCTCTCTCTCTCTCTGTCTCTCTCTCTCTCCCCTCTCTCCATGAGTTCCTTAGCTATCTCTCTTTTTTCTGATATTCCTCCTTTTGGTTACTGACCTTGGAATGAGGATCTTGGAAAGAAATCTTCAAGCATGAACACAAAGCCTCTGGTTTTGCGGTCTTTGCCCTTTGAGTACTTTCAATGATGGGAGACAGGCAGCTCAGAGTCGATTCGGATGAACAGATGAAATAACTATGCTGGCAAATCACAACTGATTGAATTAGGTGAGCTGATTCCATTCAGCGTTGTAGCACAATGAAATGTGACCAGGACTGGTCTGAGGTGTTTCTCCATTGCTAGAGATTAGATGAGTTTCGAGACCCACTGTGGTTCTAAATTCTGTGATTCTAATCCAGCCCATGTTCATCAAAGGCACACCCTTCCTCACTGTTCTAAGGGAGCAGCCATCTTGTATGCTGCCTGGGTCCACCAGCACCTTGCTGGGGGCCTGTTTCCTGAGTCATAGCATCTATATGAAAAGAGCTTTTCCAGCTACTGCATTTTACATCAAAAGTATTCAACGCTTGTTATCTTTTTATGAGACAAATTTTATGTTTTTATTACATAAGACACTATTTCTAGCATTTTTTGAGGATGGATTTGACAGAAGATACAAAGGGATTTGAGAATCAAGTCTAATAATCCAGTCAGTTGATAATGTTCTAATGTTCTAGCTCCGTTTTCATTTTAAGGCAGCTAATTTGAGGATAATCTGTTAACATCTATAAAACGTATTTTGTCAATGCTTTTTCAGTGACTAATTAGTTATTTCAGTGACTAATTAGTTATAGCAGGCCATTCCCATTGCTTTTTAAGCAAAGTCATTTTATCTGCCTAAAAGCAAGAATAACAACACACTTATGGATGAACAGTGTCAGCATATGCTAGTTTATCCATCTCTCCACCTTTCTCATGACAGAAATAATGGGTAAAAGTAAAAAATTACCAATCTCATTTCCTGAAGAGCAGTTTGTAACTGCTTCCTTTTCTTCCTTTCTTTGCTGCCTCTGTTAATCCCACTTCTTGAAGCACCGATTTTGACAAGACAGGTCAGTTAAGTAGTTCATATTCATTTCCAAAGGTTTTCATTACTGTTATTAATCTTTCCTCAGATCTTCATGAGAAGATAAAGCAGATATATCAATACAAATAAATATGCAACTTATTTATTCATATCAAAGCTCCTTTCTTCTCTGCAAGAACTGAATTTCAGCCTCAGTCTCCAATCTCCCACTAGTAGTGAATCAAAAGACTCCAGCTGGAAGAGCTAAAAAATATAAAGATTAAGAGAGACCTCCAGGGCATAACTGTCCTCTGCTGTTTCTATCGAGTCTTTCTTTCTTTGGGGTATTGTCCTTAAGCTCCTTGGTAAGTGCTGGGTGCAGGCTGGCGGGGGTTTCTGAAGATCAATAGCATTCCAAATATGATGGTTTTAAGACCTCCTCTGCTCAAAACAATCAATAACAGCTTTAATGTGATCTTGTGATCCAAACTTCTTACACACAATGCCGCCAGCCTCTGTTTAATCACGTTGTCTTCCTATTCAAGAGTTCTCATCGTTGAAAACAGTATTGTTTGTCCCTTGGTAAATGGAATTGGTTTATATTATCTCAACTTGCCTGGCACAGCTTCCCATAAAGTAGGGTGTGGGTGCCTAAGCCCATGGAAGACTCTTCTTTCTTTCACAAAATAGGAGATAGATGTTTACTTTTCTCATATCCCACCGTTATGGGTGGGTATGGTGTGGAGGTAATCAGCTATGAGATTCACAACTTCTTAATAGAAACATAGACAATGTTTAAATTTCAAATTCAGATGCAGAAGTGAAGACAAGATGGAAAATGTCAGAGCTTGCTAAAGCCTGTATAACACAGAAAGGCAGGGTTTAAAAATGAAAACTTCAACTAGCATTCTTGATGTTCAGTTGGTAGGTGCCCTCATAGGGTGAGAGGTAAAAAAAATCAGTCATGACCCAGGATGGGGACCAGTCAGCCCAGTTCAGGAATCTAAACACTTGATGCAATCACTGATTCCCAAGAAAGACATGGTCCCAACACAGCCTTCATGTGCTGAGAAGAGGGCTGTATTTAGTGCCATGCATTCTGTTTTCACTTTTTTACATCATATCCTTTTACCCATCTACAACTCTTAGTCCCTAAGACTCATTGTTCCTTCAACAAAAAATGTGCTTTCTGCTGTCCTCACTTGAGCACATGGTTTGGAATCACTCAACTAACTTACTCCTAAATTGTTTCAGTCTGCTACCTCTGCCTGTTCTTACAGATGACAATGTCCAGCCTTTTAGGGTTCATAGTTTCTGCCATAATATGTGTCAGGTCATTTTCTTTCTTTTACTTTATAAAAGGGACCCAAAAAGTTCAGCTTGAGGTATTGGGAGGTGTTTTCTCAACCTATATAGAATGAGTGATTAAAAGTGACTATCAGATGAGCCTTGTTCAATAAACTCCCCCAAATTCCAAATCTTCCTTTGTGTGTCCCCATTTTAGAGATGGCTACTGGCCACATAACCCCTCACTGCTATACATCCAAGTTTAGGGGAAGACACTAAATCTGAAGAGGAACAAAGATATTTTATCTGGCAATGATGAGACATTTTCACGTCAACCATCTTGGAGAATATGGAGAAAACCAGCAGTCCTCAAATAATTCAAAGACCTTCTTTGTTGAAACATTAACATGTATCACCAGGGAAAATTGGGGGCAGCATTGGGGTTAGATTGGTAAATTGATCATTTTCTTTGAACAGAATATCAGATTCTGGGACAAAACAAAAGACAATGTATCTGAGATACGCTCAAAGTTTACAATTAAGATGGATGTTAATACATCACAAAAAATACCTTATCATTTCTATTTATTTTCCTAGTCGATTTCTAAGGTATCTACAACCATTTCTGTTTCACAAGAGAAGTTTATATTAAGGCTAAGTGGGTGTCGGACATGAGATAATTATTTGGGAATATATTTATGAAAATAAGATTACTTTTTCATGGTTTTAGTCCATGATTTTTCCTTCAAGGTTTGACAGCTGACTACTAATAATGCCAATAAGCACCAACAATAAAATATTTGTCATTCCACTATAATAGCTAAGTGGAAGCTATTTTAGCTAAAATGATCATCTCTTGAAAACAAGATTTGGATTTGCGAGAAATGAAAAAAAGCTTCACGTATTCCCTAATAATGGGAAAGAGATTATTTTTGAGGCCCAAAGACAACATAAGTTGTTTTGAATTGGGCTTCATCTCATTATTGATATATTTTCATTTGCTGAACTGCAGCAAAGTTATGATCTGTACTGGTTTCCTGTTGAGAGTTTTATCTTTTCATTTTTATAGTACATGCTTTTTCAAAAGAGAAAACTTCCAGAGCAATTTGTTTAAGAAGATACAGCCACTGAATATCAAGATCACTGAGAAACTGTCATGAATACACTACAACTTTTCATCGGAATAAAGCTTTGTCCTTGGCTGTTCACCTTTGAGAACATTTTGAAGAATGTAGTTCAAGACTGCCATGTAGAGTTGGGCAGTCTGTCCACTGCACAAAGGCATCTGGCCACGGGGCAAGGAGGCTGAAATCGGTCCATACTCTGCCCACTCAGCCATGCATCCTGGCATTTAGCTGCATTTCCCTGGAAGGAGTGCCTTTTCCTGATGTTCACAGAGGCACTTATGCACTAGTGGTGATTCTTATTTAGCTAGGCAGCTGATAATGAATAGAAAAACTCGTTAAATATTCAGCTTTACTCTGTAAAAGACAGAAAGAAGAAGAGTGTCTCCACATCAGCATGATGTGAGAACTGAAGCTATGAAAGGAAGAATTCCTCACAGTCAGACAGACCATAGCTATCTGCCTCAGGATGAGTCAAAATCAATTCCTTCTAGACTCAGTTTCTTCATCAGTGACTTAGGCATAATAATGTTTCTACTGCAGTGTAACGTGGATCACACAGTGGATGGTACTTAGTAGGTTGGCAATGCTGGGTCTCGGTTGTTATTATGCTGTGACTTGCTTTTTTTTTATTCTACGATTAATGTCTCTTCCTTACTCCTCGGTGAATAGGTCACTCTGCCAGAACCAGCTCATCCATCCATACATGTATAACTGAAAATGAAGTTCTGTGCTGCAGAATATTTTGGTTAATGACAGACTGTGTACCCAAGAGTGGTCCCTAGTTGTACAGTAGCTTATATCATCTAGGTTTGTGTGTGCCATTATACTTGATGACACTCACACAAGTATACAACTGCTTACCAAAGCATTTCTCAGAACACATCTCTATCATTAAGCAACCCACATCTGTGCACAAGGCACGAGGACACTACTCAAACCATTCTGTCTTCTGCCTCCTGTACACACAGAAGAGGGAGGCAGCTTCTCTGCCTGACAAGGAAGCTAGTGTGTGCTGCAGAAAGGCCGACTTACTCTCATCCTGGAGATTTGAGAAAACTCTGGAAATCATAGGCAGTACTTGAGGGTTCATGCATCTTTGCAATTCTTTGTTGAGTAAATCTCCAACATTCACTCAATTCTCAAAGTGCCTCCTGCTCAAAGGTTTAGAACAGCAGCTCTGGACTCAGGAAGGAAACATGGAAGGAATTAGGGAAGGTGGGATAAATGTGTCAAGACCTGCTTTGTCCAGCTTTTTGCCTGCTATTTATTCATCTCTTTCTGTAAGACTAAAACTGTCCCAATAAGGCTGCTGGTTCTTACAAATGCAGGAGCATCACTGCTAACTTGAGCTGAAGTAACTGCTTGGCATAATATCAAAAGCATTTACAGTTACTTTCAAAGTATGCTGTCCATCTCTTAGCATTGATCCTTAATCCTTACTAACCACTTTCTCTTCCCAGATTCTTAGTCCTTGATGCCTGTTTACCTTTCCCTCTTAGTCCACCCATCCATTCTCCCCAAGTTAGAAGAGTTCCACTTCCAGATCTTAGCCTTGTCTTAGGAATCACACTTCATGCTTAGCACTGACACTACCCTTCTCCATATTGCCCGCTCTGCTTTCTCATCGCCTGGTCCTACTTCTTTGTCCTAGCCTCCTGTTTTACGAGCACAGAATCTAAAATAATTATGTAGCTCAGCAATACATTCCAATAACCATATTTCTATTCTGGGATTGGACCACAGGTCATTGAGGTCTGAAGAGTTTATGATGCATCCTACTTTCTTTCTAGTCCCTCAACTTGAATTCAGTCTTGGTCAACTAGACATCAAAAATTCAAATTTTCCTACAAAAAAACCAGCATCAGTAAGAACAGGGGTTTCAATAAAGCAAATACACCTGTTTAATCTCGAGGCCAGTCCCGGAGTCAAAGGACCATGTGTTGTCTTCCTGTATTCATTGATCTGACTTCATGTTGATTATGGTGATTTGAATAGGCCACATCTCTAATTTCTCTTTACATTCTGAATTTTCACCATCCATCCTCACATGGATATTTTTCTAACTCCTCACTCTCCAAATGCGCAAACTCTCAATTCATTGTTTCCTGTCACAATGACCTCCAAACTCCTGTGTATTATTCCCACTATAGCCAGAATGATTTGTGCAACATGTAATATTGACAAAGCTGCTGATTATCTCAAAAAGTTTCAACAGCATTATCAAAAAAATTATTAGTACTATAGAGAGGAGAATTCTCATATAATGAGCTCCAAACTTCTTCCATTCCTATAGAACAAATACAAAATTTCTCAAGATGGCACTCAAGGTCATAGCTGACTTGAGGGGGTAAGGATCGTGCTTTAGCCAATGTTGCCATAACTTGAAGGGATGGTCTCTTTATCTCTTTTAATGGCCTTCACCATTACTTGCCTATTTATAAACACTGAAGTATCTAAGAAACTTTAATGGATTTTTTAACATCCCTTAGCCATTGTTCACATAATGACCCCAGCCTCTTGCCAGGATCATGGAAGATACTTAATAAATAAAATTTTATTTCCTCATATCTGGGCTCTAAGGTCAATTTTTCAACATTTAACTCCAGTATGGGATCTTTCATTTCTCTCTCTATTATGAATACATTTATATTAAAATATTTTGAGTAGCTGAAGACCATATAATTACATGGCTTTTTTTGTTCTGGGGTTCATCCTTTGCCTCTGTCCAACATAACATTGCTATTTTGTTCTTCTTTGATTGAGTTTCCTTAGAGTAAGAATTGCACTGGAATCTACCATCCATGTTCCTACTATGTACTGGAATTAGGCATATCACAACCCTGATTGAAAAAAGGCAAGCCTGTATCTCTGGAAACTGAATCTCCCAACTGGGGATGGGCAGGGGGCCACAGGGAGCTAGTGTTCATAGCCCCAGTTTGGATTGCCTTGCTGAGTTTAATTTCCCCTTGGGTCTCTCTCACTTTGATTATTATGTCCTTCACCATACTGATGGTCACCATGGTCCACGGTATGCTGTTGTCCATGTAAAACTCTGGTCTATGCATGAACCTAAATGTCTTCCCTTGCTATCCCTTAGCAAAGTTGAAACACCATGGATTTAAAAAATAAAAAGACTTCAACACATACAAAAGAACAAAAATATAACAAAGAGTAAACTTGGTCATGATTATACCATATGGATCTGTGACATTACATAGCTAGTATTTCACAGTTGCTGTTCATTGCTCATACTTGTTAGAAATTAAAGAAAGATGGCCTCCCTGCAAAAAAGACATACTCCCTACAGACACACACACACACGGGGAGGGGGAGAAATTCCTGATAGACTTATAATCTTAATCTTATTTTAGGTCAATACCTAATTTACTAAGATTTTTTTTACTTTTTAAAAAATTTTAAACAGCTTGTGATCATGAGTTTCAAAAGCAACATGTCAAAATTTTCTCTGACTGCCTGGGAGAGAATGGAATGCCTGCTGTGTAACAGGAAAAAGCTGCCAAAATCCTGGAAGGCTTGGCACCTTGATAAAGGAAACAATGAACATTTGTTTATTGCAACTTTCCTAAAATGTACATATGTTCTCTCAATTCAGGGTTGGAATCATTAGCTTTCCCCTCCGGAACCCCTCTGACACCTCTGGTCTGCGTTTTTGTCCTTCTGTGAATAGCTGAGACATTGCATCATCAGAATGCCTTCCTGAGTTGCCTGAGCTCCTTCAGAAAATGACTCTTGCTTTCCATAGATCGCTGAATTTGCTGATCCAGTGAGATGCACTGGGTTAGCTACTTACTACAGATGAATGACCTTCCTTTTAGACAACAGCTGATGCACTTGTGCGACCGCATCAAGACGACTTAGTAGGGCATCCTGAACGCCACAGAAGGTCCTCTCACGGATGAGCTCAGATCGTAGACCCCACTCCAGTCTGGTAAAAGTGACTGTAGCTTCAACTGCAATCAGCTTCCGACAGTCACTACCCAATAATGAATTAATCTGTAATTTAATACCCATCTATTGACTACTTTTTTGTGCCATACAATCTACCAGTGTTTTTTCTTCTCAATATCTCCTTCTATTTTGTTCCTACCAAGAAACCTGCTGCTGTTCTTTTCTATATAGTGCCGCAAGCAAAATATTTTCTTATAAAACTGCTATTTGCAACGATTAAGTATAAAATATACTTAAGAATCATTGGTTCTGAAGGCAGGCAAGCATGTAAATAAAACATGAACATGTTAGGTCCGACTTATATTATTTGTCTAAGATTTTAGCCATTTACTAAATAAGAACATGTCAGCATTCAAGTTACACTCAAGATAAATTGTTGCGCGAATTACTTAAATGACAAAAAATAGACTCAGGATCCATTTTCAATTAATAAGTGGAGTTCCGGTCTGATTTCTAGAAATAACTGAGCTGTACTGGGCAAGGGAACCAATACTGAGAGCCAATAGCTGTGCTCACACATAGTTCTGGACAATTTATTATTCTGTACAGTAAATGGCTGGCCCATAATTCACAAGCTGAGAGTTAATGAGAATATCTGTCCCTAATACCCATAAGAAAGATAAGGACTGGTATAATGTGGTTTATCCAGTACGTCTGAGCCTTTCAAGGGCAGGAGTGAAAGCCTCTGACAGCAGAATGCAACAAGATATATTGCACTGACCTCCAGGCTTCTTGCTCTTCCATCCAACCTGCCCATGTGTACGGGCATTAAGAGACAAGTCATTCTCAATAACTGTGCCCAAATAAGTAGGTCCCTCTTAATTGCTGGATAATTAACTTAATGATACAATTTGGCAGTTCCAAATAAGATGGGGTTAAAGTAGAGAGAGTAATTTCTTTCTTTCTCATAACTTAGCTAACAAAGCTGGAATCTATATTTTCTAATACATGTATTCTAATAAAAATACACATGTTTATTTCTATATATGTATATATGTGCATATATATAGAGAGAGACACACACATACATATATATACATACATATTTACAGAGTGGGGATAAAAGTAAAAACTAATAAAACAGGAAGAAAGTACCCCAGATAACTAATTGTTTATCAGTTTATGTGCTTTTATTACCAACCTTTAGAAAATAAATATATGCTGGGGGCTTAATCAGGGCAGCAATAAATACTAATAATTACCAATTGACTAGAGGTTTTAAATGGCCCTTCTAAAGCAATGTGTCAGCAATACTGTGTTCCTAGTAAGAACAGAATGGATGTCTGCATTAACAGCTTCTCCTCTATTTGGTGTTTTCACGTCAGGGATGTTCTCAACGGTCTATCCTAATGGCCCTCTAACTCTCTCTGCTATTTCCTTGAAGGCAATTGAAATGTCTTGTAAAGAAGATGTGTTTCTACTCTATGCTGAAATGAACCTACCAAATCCCCTGCCTTACATAAAAGCAGGCGTGTGTGTGTGTGTGTGTGTGTGTGTGGGTATGCGTGTGAGTAGGTGTGTATGTGTTTTGTATGAGTGTATGAGAGCTTGTGTGAGTGTGTGAGTGTATGAGAGCGTATATGAGTTTTTGTCTGTGAGTGCATGTGTGAGTTTTTGTGTGTAGGAGTGTATGTGACTTTCTGTATGAGTGTGTGTGTCTGAGTGTATTGTCAGCTTTGGTATGTGTGTTGTTTGTGAGTGCGTGTGTTGTTCCAGGAGCCCAACAGTGAGGTTTCTCACCATGGGCTCTTCAGTCGTCAGAGGTACTCTTACACCGAGAGTCATGGACCAGCAGACTCATTGCCTCAGCTCCATGGAGATAAAATCTTCAAGTCCCTCCCACTGATGATCTACTGAATTTCTGGAGTAGAGCCCAGGAATCTGTGTTGATAGCTCTGCAGGTGATGTGCTCACTCTATAAACTTTCTGAAGTGGGTCTAGAGATTTTCTTGACGCAACATTATGCCAGGAATAAGGTCAGAGAAGCAAGCAGATCTCAGAGACTAAAGAACATGATGGTCGGCTTCTTCGATTATATATAAATGGTTCAGAGGATCAGTGGTGTTCCTTGGACACTAACTGAAGGGTTTGGATATTGCTTTTTATGAAGGGCACACTCATGGAATCTAAAAAATTAAAGTCCTAGGAAGTCTTTTTTTTTTCCTTCTCCTGCTTTGTGGCTTACATGGCAGAAAAGAATTCATTTCTTTCTAAGTTTAATGACACTTCAGAGTACAAGGAATGCAGTGTGAGTATTCATGTTAAAATTCTCTACCCTCCAACAACGGTGTCTGAAGAGAAATGCAGAAAAAGTTAGATAAGAATACAAAAGTGACATCGTTGGAGTTTGTGATTATTTGCTAAGAAAGGCTTATGTATGGACTTAAATGTGCTGTCTGCAAAAATGTAGGCCCCAAATCACTGTTGGCAATTACTTTTCTGCACGGTCAACTAGCTGAGGGAGTGACGCCAGGCATTCTCCCCATGCATCAACAATGTTCATTTCCCTTTTCCTTAATCCGTGGCCTCAAAGGCCGTTAAAAGCGGTGTCTGCATGCTGAGCAAGGGCGACCTACCTTCCAAGCATCACCAAGGTAAACAGAAAGAGGACAAGGTTGGAGCTAGTGATTGGAAAGATAATGAGAGTGTTTCTTTGTCTCGGGCTCTTGAAAAAGAGCGCATTGCTCAGACACCAATGTGTCTGTCAGAATAAAAAGAGGGAAAAGAAAACCAGGTAAGGCTTGACCTCAGTGAGTCCTCCTTTTCAGAGCCCAGCCTCATCTTAGCTAAAATGGGAGTGAAAAAAAAATGATAGCTTGCAATCAGGCAAAAACAAAAAGGATAGAATATTAATATTAGTGAATTCCAAGGGCTTCAGGCTGCCCTGGTTGGAAGCCAGGACAGAGGTAAAGTTGTGTTGATGCTTTCATTGTCTCACTTTTAGCTCACAGATATGGGAGACTTCTCATTCACTTAATAATTCACTTTCTGGGTTGACTGAGGTAGGGGCTGTATGTGCTCTGTCTGGCTTTAAACACCACAAACAGCATTACTCTGTTCCCAGTCGTTCTTCACCCAATCCATCCCACATGGTTTCTGGTATCATTTCTGACTAGATATCACCAGGACCTACAATGGGCAGAAATTTCCTCCAAACCCATATTAGTCACAATATCCACACACTCAGCTTTATTTCAGAGCTGCAATTCAACAGTTGGTCAGATCAACATGGAAGCCATGTTCAAGATATATAACAGGTTACATAGAAGCAATTTTTTAATGTTTATGTAATTTTCACCCCTTACCCCCATGAAGCCATTTTATAACTCCTCAATATCACAGATTTTTCCAGAGCAACAGTAATGAGAATGAGGTGGGTAGAGATTTTGTCAAATAGACCTTAACAGAGATGACCTTCATTTTCTTAAACCATAAGGGCAAGGTATATGTGTGTGTGTGTGCACATGTGTGTGTACATGTGTGTGAGTGCACACATGCATATATGTTAGTAGCAGTGCATCATACATTGAAAATATTTGGTAAATGTTTGCTGAATTATTGAAAATGTTTATTGAATATTTGCTATTAACTAGCATTTTCCTGTAGCAGATGGGAAATAAGATAATGAAGAGGATTTTGCTGTTGGACAGGGGATCCCAGGAATGACAGCATCACCGTCATCACATAATTAATGAACTAGCTAATAATATTCACTTAGAAAAGTAGTTCAAAGCCTTTATGAATAGGTGCCACAAAATATAGGGCAATAATTATACTCTGCATACATACACATGGAAGTCACAGTGCTGAGGCATTCACTCATAGTTGAGCTCAGCTCAGAAGTTGGAAATCTGCCACTTCTGTGGTTCAGGAAGTGAAGGCACAGTCTATGACAGCCATGGACCCAGATTCAACACCCGAGGACAAGGGAGCAGAAAATGAAAAATAAAAAGAGATCTGCTATATAACAATTTGTCTATAATTAAAAATATTATACATAAAAATTGTATAGAGTGGTTAGATTTCATGCTAGGGATTCTTACCACAATAAATAAGGCTAAATAGATAAACAAATGGTCTTATTATTAATAATGATGATGATGACACAAGCTCTTCCCCAAACGAGTTACATCTGTTTGTTAAGCATGTGAATTCTTTCCCATTAGTTGATTTAGAAGGGGACAAAATTAGTCCATCATTTCTTGCAGGCAACCAGCAGAGGTTTCATGTAATCTTGTCCAAGGGCCAACATCCTAGCTGGGGATGGCCTCATAGCTATAAATTGTATTTGGGTGACAAAGGGGGAGATTATTTTCATCAGAAAAATTTTAAAAGCTGAAGCTGGTACAAGGTTGCCTCAAAAATATTTCTCTGTGACACCCTAAAGAAAGCTGATCCTTGGAGAAAACTGAAATTTTATTTTATGGATTGCAAGTGAAAGGATTTCCCCTTAAAGATATTAGAGACTTTTCCAGTCCCACAAACAATTAGCTGCAATCATGTAATCAGTCATCTCTAAATGTTACCCCTCCTAGGCTCATAAAATGTCTATTTAATGATTTTGTCAGGCAACTATGCCCAAAGGAATTTCTGCCTGAAGAAAGTAGGGGGGAAAGAAACATATGTTAAGAGTCTTCCTAGTTAAGGGATTGAAATAACAAGCAAAAGACAATATATACAAGCAGAACTTTGGAAATGTCCTGAGGTCAATGTTTGAAAATTTCCCTTTTAAAGATGATTAACGCGAGACTCACATTTTCTTGTTAAATGGGGTCTAACCAGAAATGCTGCATTTTATGATTTTTAAATCATTTGTTTTCTGTTGTAAGCAAGGTTTATAAACTGAGGCTCATAAAAGTTTCTCACTGGAGAACTAATTGTTGCATAAGTAATGGGAAAAGAGAAAAATTCAAGGCTTCTCACTTTGGACCTTAATTTTCCTTGCTTTTTTTTTTTTCTTATAGCCTAAGGGTTACCAAAAAAAAAAAAAAAAAAAAGGAGCAGACACCAACGTTTGGTTCTGATTGATTGACAATAGGTTCTACTACCAGTTTCTGCTCAGTCTGTATACATGAAATTTGGAAGAATTTGTCTCATACAATCAAATAAAAATCAACCGCTACACTGATTTCATTAACTGTAATAGCATTTATTACAATGTCATCTCTACATCTCAGATAAAGCTTTTATCTCAAAATAGAATATGTCATCTCTTTCTGAGACCTGTTTCATTGTAAAACAGCTGCCAACACTCATAAAAGTAAAAAAAAAATGCTCTTTAAAACTCTGAGGCTATATTTAATACACAAAGCTTTTGTTGAATACATTATCATATTCTTTGTCAAGCAAATGGTTCCAAGGTACAAGGTGAATATAAGAAAGGTGCACTTTGCTAGATGGAGAGAGAGAAACTGAGAGAGCGTGTCTCTGCTTACAGAATCCAAGGGAGTATTGCCAAACCCAAGAAATAAATCACAGAATCTTAGTGACAGGGGATGGTAGGGTCATCTAATCCAATACCCCCACTCCAGAGATGAGGTGGTCGAGGAAGACAGAGAACTTGGGGCGATAGAATATTTGATCTCTTACTAGTGTAACTTTAATTTGGGTTACTCTAAGTTTCAGCTTCTGCTGCAATAGGCTGATATGACTAGCTTGTTATGTCTACCTTGTTAGACACCACGGGGGTCCTCTTTATATATCCTTTTCCTCACCTGAACTGAAAGGTATGGTTAAAAATTCAAAAGAATGAAAAAGGCAAAAGTCATAGGCAATTAATGAAATCCTCCAAAGCTTTCTGAAACTAATCACAAACATAACAGGACTTCCAGCAGAAAGTGATCAATAAAACAAAGATCTTCAACAAACAACAACACTTATGAGAACTTGAATTCTTCCCCAGGAGCTGGCATGAAGAGGCACAAGACAACAAGAATAGATTCATCACACTGATCTCTGAACTAACAGGAATTCTGCCTGAACTAAAATGGTGTGTATGTTGGGGGTGGGGAGCTTATCGAGATCCAATCAGCAGTGACTAGGAGGGGAGACACTGATCAAGATGGCGGGATTGGAAAGACCTAAAAGCTGATCCTGCCTGTCTGCTTTCTGCATCTTGCAAGAAATCGATGCCGAGAGGATGAGTGGGCAGAGGACACTAATCACGTATATTGGATTTTTATCGCTATGTTAGCAAGTTGGAGTATGACCTTGGGAAGCACACTTAACAGCTATCTCACTTGCTTCATCTATTTAAAGAAATGATAATGAGACTTGGTTTCAGGTGCTTTGGGAAGCCTAAGATGAAAGAGTAAGATAATCATCACTTGTTCCCTTTTTCCTTTTCTATCAGGCCACACTTCTCTCTCCAGTTAATAAGACCAATCACTTTCGAACTGCAGTCTAGCTTCTTGTTATAGAATCTCGTTCTTTGAAAACAGTCAGGTTTAACACTTTTTTTAGCCTCTTTGAAAATACAACAATTGGAGCTAAAATTAGTGTTGTTCATGTACCCAATAGAAAAGGCTTTAAAATATTTAAAGAAAGAGTATGACACTGTGAGGAAGCCCGTAGAATCTAAAGGAGTGAATGTGAGTAAACGTTGAATTAAGAACACTGAGATCTAGTCTTAATTAAAGTACAAGTGACTGTGATTTTGTCGGCATAATTGCAACTCATTGTAATTCTTTTATTTCTACTAGTTTTCTGCATGCTACCTTTTTCTTTGAAAAATCTCCTTATTTCATAATTTCAAGGTTACCAAAGAATAATGAGCTTTGAAAATGATAGTTTCAATACAACTTGTATCTTACTTTCTTGTTCATTTTTTCCCCCATTTATTTAAAAAAAACTGTTTCTTTAGGAAACTATGTCAGGTTTGCTATATATACAACATTATTATAAGCACCTTCCAAAGATGAACTCTTTTAATCAACTATACTGTGAGGTAGGTACTATGATTACCTCTTGATTATACAGGAAGAAATGGATACAGAATTATTCTTAACTGAATTCCTAATCTTATCCAATGCATAGAGCTCCTAATGGTGGAATCAGGATTTGAACCCAGCCAGACCAGCTCTCTAATTTACCATGAAGCCATGCTGCTTCATTTTAGATACACACTTATGCCAAATTGAATAGAACATCACACAGTTATAAAAAAAAGAAAAAAAGATGGGATCTTGTCATTTGCAGTGACGTGAATGGACCTTGAGGGTATTATGCTCCATGAAGGAAGTCAGATGAGAAAGACTCATGTGACATAGAGAGAAATTAAACCAAGGGATGAACTAAAGAAAACAAAAGTAAACTTTTAGACTATAAAATCAAATTAGTGGTCATCGGCAAGGAAAGGGGCAAATTGGATAAAGAGGTCAATTATCTGGTGAAGGGCAGAACTGGACTTTTAGTGGTGAGCTTATCGTAGTATTTATGGGTATTGATATGTAATTGCATACCTGAAACATAATGTAATGTTACTTCAGTAAAAGTTATTTATAAAAAATAAATAATACATATTTTTAAAATAATCCTTTATAAAAAAATAAATAATCTTTGTAAAACTATCTGGCTTGAAAAACTTGTCAGTATGTCACATGTTTTTCCTAGTGCTACTTTTTATACCTTCTGTCCCCACTCACACCTCATCTCTAAAGAGTCTAAATAGGAAATATGCTACATCGTCTCATATAAGCAAATACTTTGTCCTCGAAAAGAGCTCCACTGCTATTGACCACAGGTCATATTGGGATAGAAAGTCGGTTCTCATTTCTTCCTTATTTGACTATTTCTGCAATTTAAGGGACAGAAATGGAGAGAAAGCAGAATAAAGAAAAGAGAGCAGCACTGGGGGTTTATAAACAAAAGAGAAAGAAGAGTGGAAGGAATAAGTAAATGTAGGAAAGACACAGTATCTTTTAGACTTGAAAAACCTTGTAAAACGATCAGTTCTCCCAAGATAAATTTAGTAACTGCGAATTATTTAAAGTCAGTCATGGGTTAAAGAACAGGTTGGACTTCAAATAAATATATCAAATTCATCCAGAAAGAAGCAATCTTGAAAAAGTACACTGAGCCAGTGAAAAGTTCTTTGCTCATTGTATTCACCAGGTGGCAAGGACAACCTGAAGACTAGAGAATAAGGCCCCACTGAAGTGTACACAGACCCAGCCTATGGGAGACATACGTGCCTTGCCTTGTAAATAAGTTCAATATGAAATGTATGGAATTTGTATCCTGAAAACTCTTGATATTTAGAACATTTTAAAATAACTCCTCTGTTCTGTTAATTTGTTTATATCTAAATGTCTACATATTTAATTGTAAACAATGTAACTTCTAACTTCAGTGTATGTGTACATATAAGCATATACACACACATTAAAATGTAAAAATAAATATTAGTAATACATAGCCTATACATGTTCATATATATACCTTAATAATATATTAATTTATGTTTTATTATTATTTAAAATTTTTTTACTATTAGGCTCAGAGCTCAAGATAGAGAATCAAGCAAACAATTTACATCTCTTCCCTCCCAGGTCACACCAAAATGACAGAAAAATGCACTCCGTGTGTGTGTGTGTGTGTGTGTGTGTGTGTGTGTGTAACAGAAGTAGATCTCATACACATGGAATTGAAAAAAAATCACTTTGAAAAATGATGTATGTTCCATTGACAATATAATACTATGTATTCATTAATCATGAAACAAAAGAATGAACAATGAACTGGAAGGATGCATACCTAAATTACATGAGTGACTTCGTCTGGAGAGGAGAGAGGTTGGGATGAGACATAAGGGGCCTTTGGTTTCATCTATTTTTTAAAAAAATGTTGATTGGAGACAAAGGAAAACAGTTGCTTATTCTAAATGGTAGATGTACGGATGTTTATATTTTTCCTTTTTAAAATACATGGACTAATATTTGAAGAAAACAGGGTTGGAATACTACTTAGAGTAGTTGGAGCTACTCTTAACAAAGGAAATCAGAGATGTCTTACCCAAAGGAGTCTCCAAAAAGCAACAGAAAATCAAATCTGAAAGAATACTAGGAGTGACTGGAAAGAAATCATCAGGACAAGTAATGACACAACTGCTCATCCAACAGCTGTACCAGGTTGGCCCTACCCCAATGACAGCCCCCCATACAATTGCAGCACCTCATGGATACTGAGAAAACCCCAAAGTTTCTAGAGAGAAAAATAAGGTTGCTTACACAGAAAGAGGAGAAAACTGACATTCACTTACTCAATAGGACCCTGGGTGCTAAACAATAATACATTAATGCCTTCACAGATCAGAAAATAAATTTTAATACAAGTGTCTACCTATCCAATCTATAAATGAAGGATGAGGACAAAGAAAAAAACACATTTTCAGAAGTACAAAAAATAGTGATTTTACTACTAATGCTTCTCTTGCTTTTAAAAAAAGGGAGTGGGGACTACTTTAGGAAAAATGCAAAAACAAATTTAAAAATGGAAAAAGAAATAAAGTAATTGTGAGATATGGAATTAATTTATTTAAATAACAAACTCCATTTACCTGAGATGTTTGAAGTATTCTCTAGTAATTCTATGATTTATTATGTATGGTTTAATGATTTAAAGGTGTATGATATTATTATCTTTGCCATCAGTTCAAACACTCTTCTTAGTTGTATAGTAAATAAAATGTCCCAACAAAAACCTAATACTGTAAAGGCAGATATAAAAATAATATCTAAGCTTTTTGAATCACCACTTAGATGAAGCAAAAATATTTCATCATTTTTTCAGAAGAGAATATAAATATTATAAAGCTTGACAAGGAAAATAATTATGTAAATAAATTAGTAGGTAGAAGTAAAATGAAGGGATTGATATAAGTAGTAAGTTCCTTGACTTCTATAACAGGGAGTCGGTCAAATCTATATTTAAGGTGATAAATAAGAACTAGAAATAGGAGTATGTAACTCAAATTATTTTGTAGTCATAGAAGGGAAAACATTTTTCAAAAGGAATACTTAAAATTGCTCTTATTTGAAGACGGAGAAAGGTGGCTTTTACTTCTAACTTTAGAAATATATTTTTTTCACTATTTTTCTATAGTCATACATTATTTTAATAAAATCAAAACTTTTGAGCAATTTTATTTTAAGAGGATGCAGAATTGCCCTTGTGCCCATACTAGATTGTTGATACATCACAGCAAACATATCTTGTAAAACTATTGGTGAATTTTCATGAAAATAAAGTAAATCTCCAAAAGATAAGCAAATTCCATATCATAAGACCTGAAAGGAGAGCTGAAAGCAAACACTAATGCTGGAGGTTGCATGGAGTTCTAATAATAGGGCTGTGATCAAGAGATTAATCTGAGATAAGGTGTAATTGAACCTAAGATCCAAACATGAGAATGGCACTCTTAGGTTCATGATTGGTATTATCCAGTGGCCGACAGCAGAAACAAATTCAAATCTTCTCTAGAGGAGAACAATCTTAAATTTCTGTTTTGAGGATTCCCAACCATGAAATCCAATAAAAAATGGGTTTACAGCGAAAAATTACAAAACATTTAATTTCTTTCAAAGAGTAACTTACATTTTGAGTGCGAAAAACATAGCATGTTATAATAACTAATATAGATTTAAATAATGTCATAACACTAGCCCAAAAGATGAGTTATCAGATTACGTTGTAGTCAATTATGCTATTTTATACAAAATAGTAAAAACTAATTTTAAGTAAACCGTGCTAATTTAATGGTGAATATTGTAATTCCTAGAGTAAATGTAATGTACATACACAGAGACATGAGTGAAAATGAAATGTTGAGATATTCAGGTAAACCAAAAGAAAACAAAAAAGAATAATACACCCTGATTTAAGAAACACTAAATCAAACTCTAATAGCAAAATTCTAGAACTAAACCCAACTATAACAATGGTTACATTTAAAATAAGTGATTTAAACATTGCAATTAAAAGGTAGAGATTTTTGAGCACTGCTGATGTCAATAACACATCAGTCAATAAAACATATTTCAAGGGAAATGACAAAAACATTTTAACCAAATAAAAATAAAAATATCAAAATGTGTGGGAATAAACCTAAAGCACATTTAGGGAAATGTTATCTCTTATACTAATTATATTAGGACAGAAGAAAACATTCTAATGATGAAGATATATTTCCACAAAAGAACATAGGAAAAGAAAGAAAAATAAACCAAAAATGAAGAGAAGGAAGAAAATACCAAAGAACAGAACAGAATGATATAGAAAAAATGGCAGTTGAGAGTGAGCTAAAATTTGGTTCTTTTAAAGTATTAAAAAAAATAAAGATAAATCCTTAGCAAAATAATGGGAAAATAGAGAAAGCACAAATTATCACTATCAGAAAAGATAGAGGGAATATCATTACTGTTCCTTTAGATATTGGATATTTAAAAAAATAATTTTATACAAAAATTTTTGACAACTTGATGAAATAGTCAAATTTCTTAAAATCATTCTTTTCAAAACTGACAAGAAAAGTTGAGTAGTTCTAATATATATTAAGTAAATTAAATTATAATAAAAACCCACCAATCAAAGAAACTTGACATTCAGGTACACTGTCATTCTTTCATTTAAGGCAGATGGGTATCAATTACTACTAAGTGTTTTAGAAAATAGAGGGAAAGTATACACACGTCTACCTGTGTTATGAGGCCACCATAATTTTGCTACCAAAATCTGACAAAGACATTACAAAATCTCCAAATGAGTAGTTTCAGGAACGTCAATACCTACAAAACAGTAATTTGATTCTATGATATATAAGAAAAGATAAGACATTGTGAACAAGAATAGTTTATTGAGAGAATAAAGATGTGTTTACCATTTGAAGTTAAACCAATGTAATTCTCTCTATTATACATAAAGAAGAGTTATATAATTATCTAAGTAAATTAGGAAAAATTGACAATATTTATTATCTTTCATAATTAAAATTATGCAAACAGGGAATAGAAAAGAACTTTAATCAGAGAAAAGTCTATCTATAAAAATTCTACACTGAGCATCATACTTAGTGATGAAATATTGAAAACTTTTACCCTAAAAACACAAACAAGGTAACATGCTTTTATTTACTATTATCCTAGAGGTTCAAGTAAGTACAATATTAAAATAAAAGGTATTTTTATACCCCAGATACTAAAAAAGAAGTAAAACCATCTCTGTTTGCAGGGATTACTTTAAGGAATTACTTTTGTAGATTACTTTAAATAATCAACAAAGTACTACTAGAATTAATATATGTGTGATAGATGAACTTTGGTCCCCAGTGCCCGCCTCCTGTTGTTCTCACTTGGTATAATTCTCTCCTTTTGAGTATGGGGCAAGCCATTGACTTGTTAACCAATAATAGCACATGACAAAGGTGATGGGTTGCCACTCACTTGATTCTAAGACAGAAGTGTGGAATTTAATTTCCATGATCACATGATATCCATCTTGCTAACTGGTTTACTCTAAAGTCTCTCTTTCCATTGCTTGAATTGAAGAAACAACCTCCTGTGAATCTTGTGGTCTTAAGAAATTGAATAGGGTAATCCACAATGAGAGAGAGGAAGCATGGCCTTCCCCAGTAAGTCCTCCAGGTGAGAATGCAGTTTTAACCCACACCTTAATTGCTACCTGCAGAATCTAAGCCAAATGAAAATGGAAGCCACAGTGTAGGATAAAATATTCATAGCACATATATCTGACAAAGGACTTGTATGTAGAGTACACAAATCACATTTATAAATCAATGACAAAAAAGTAAACACAACCAAATTAAAATGGAAGATTTAAGAGACATTTCATAAAAGAAGATATACAAATGGTCAATAAGAACATGATGATGTGTTTACCATCAGTCCACACTAGGGAAATTCCAACTAAAACCACACATAAATATAATTTCACATTTACTAGAATGGCTAAAATTGAAGATCACTGATCCCAAATTTGATGAGGATGTGGAGAAAATGGGACTCCATCCTACTGTGGGGAGTATACAATTGTACAATTTTAGAAAGCTGTTGATGTCTTAAAATGTTTAACATTTGCCTGCTACATGCCATCCTAGGTATTAGGCCACTTCTTCCTAGGTATTAACTCATGTGATGTAAAAGTCGTAAAATGGCATACATCCATGTTCAGAGAAATTTTATTGATAATAGGAAAAAGGGATAAAAACCAGATGACCATCAGTAGAAAAATGGGGGGAGGGAAGGTTGACTTATTTCATCTGATGAAAAACTCAGAAATAGAAAAGAACTGAATTACTAAAACTTTCACGTTCATCAATGATTATCAAACATATTACCTTAAGAAGACTCAAAAGTGTACATATAGTACCATTTGAATCACATTATTTTTTTTAATATGCAAAACTAATCTATGGTGATTGAAATCCAAATAGAATGTTGTCTACAAATGGTGGGGATTGGCATCAAATTGGTACATGAGAATTTTCTGGGGTGTCTATCTTGAGCTGGGGCTGGATTCACAGATATAAAAATATATCAAATATCAATAAATTGTGAACCATATTTGTACATGGCACAGTGTTAAAGTTACTAAATTTTTTTAAATTATGGAAGAAATAAAAAACATGCCAACATAAAAGAAAATGATTAGAAAAGCAAATGAAAGATTTATACATAAAGATGTTGTATGTTAGAATTATTAACATATATAGTATTTATAACATATATACTAAGATAGTAGTTAGAAGTAAGTTAATTTCTAGACTATATGATGTTGACATTATATAATGAGAGCAAACATAAAGAAATTCATCATAGAACATCTTTGATGTTGATCTTTGATGAAGCTGAACAACCTCAAAGATATCCGAAAAGCAACAAAAGAGCATACAAATCCTTTACAAGGAAAAACAATACTGACACTACATTTAAGAGTATTAGTTTTATTAGCAACAGTGGAATCCAGAAGATGTAATAATAGTTTCAATGTGCAGAGAATTAAAAACAACCAACGCAGTTACATAATCTTCACACTTTTCATTCATGCATAAGGGCCAGATAAGATCATTTCAGGCAAACGGAGGTGGGATAACAAAGGAAGGATGGCTCCCAAGTTCATTCTTATACCCTTGATGCCCCAGGTAGCGGAGTCTGTGCAAGAAAAGATAATTACAGCCCAAGCTCTTCCAAGAAAGATAAAACATCAGTAAACAATCTATTGATCTAAAATAAAAATGACCTTATACCATCATGGATGATCAAACTGGGCTTATCTCAGACTTACAGAGGCATTTTGACAGTTCACCACACTAATAGACAAAAAAGAGGGTAAAATAATCTGTATCCTCAATTGATAAAAAAATATCTATGACAAAATTGATTTATTCATGATAAGTATTTTAGTAAGCAAGAAATAAAGGGGAACTTCAATAAATAATAACTCAAAAAAACAAGAAACTAAAATCAACCGCCTTCTCAGCAATAAGATGTTCGGTATGGTCCCATGAAAAACAAGAGCAGAAGTATACCCGCAGCCTGTTTCTATTCAAGTTGTATCAGAGATCCTTGCTTGTGCAGAAACATGGAAAATAAGTCTAAAAATAAAAGAACTGGAGTGGGAAGGACAAAAACTGTCATTTTCACAGATGACATAACTATCTAGACAGAACATCTAACAGACAGAATTAATAAGAGACTTTGACAATCTGACTTAAGCAGTAGTACTGATACTGATGCTGTTTTTCAACTGGATGGTCAGTGCATGAGTCTTTGCTTTTAAATTATTAGCTTTTAATTTTTTAATACTTTATTTTAAAGGCTAGGTGCAGGCAGGAATGAAGGTAAGTAGGCAGGCAAGCAGGCAGGAAGAGAGAAGAGGAAGAAGCATTCGATTTATTTATTTTTTCAGTTGTACAATTTGGTTGTGTTCCCTGCCCCGGGATGTGAACTCAGGTCCCTGGACTGTAAGTGGATTGCACCATCAAGCAGCAAACTTAACTGCTACTTTACCCAGGGCAGGCCAACTTTCAATTTCTTCTATCTGTAAATTATACAAATAATCCTATATTACTAAATAATTCTCTTATGCTATATATGTATGCACATATAGATTTAGATGTATTTAGGTTATATATGTGTGTGTAACATATGCATATGTATATATTATATGTGGATATATAGAATCATAATTACAAGAGGGAGATACATTATGCACATGCATAAAATATATATATATATTGATATCCTGTATATCAACTTTTGCTCATGTAAACACAATGTTCAAGAAAATCACAGTATTACCATATCTACTTTTTAAAAATCCGAGAAACTTGGGTTCTACCCAAAATGTATCTACTTATATCATATTTTTCATGTGTCTAGAGGTATATTAGTTTCCTAGAGCTGCCACAGCAAATTATCACAAACTTGGTGACTTAAAACAACAGAAATATATTCTGTCTCAGTTCTAGTGGCCTTAGGTCTGAAATCGAAGTGACGTTGCATCTTAGAAGTTCCAGAGACCATTCCATCCCTTTCCTCATCCAACTTCTAGTGGCTGTTGGTGTCCCTGGCTTGTCGCAATACCACTCTAGTCACTGCCTCTGTCTCTGCCTCTGGCTCTCTCTCTAATTGCTGTCTGCCCTTCTTCTATCAGGACAAATTGGATCTATGACCTACCTCATAGTCTAGTTGGATCTTATCCCAACATCTTAATTCCATCTGTAAAGACCCTATTTCCAAATGAAGACACAGTCATAGGTTTTAAGTGGACATAACTTAGGAGGATGGGCATCTTTCTCACAAAGGTAGGCAATCTGCATACATTTTGTTTTCAATGTGATTTTTAAAAATGAGATAATATTCCAAACATATGGAAGAGAAAAAACTACTTTCTATAGAAGCAACTTCCAAAAGATGGTAGTTTTTGTTGGGCCCTGTAACTATCACTTTGTGACTTTTTAATTGCCCATCTTGTAATACATGGTAACTACCACAAATATAATGCAAATATAGATAACATATACATAGTTTGATGTCTGAAGAGGGTAGAGGACAGACTGCAATTCTCTATATATGGGACAAAATAAGCAATTTAAATTTTGCATCATTCTACATTGTTCGAAGGTGTTTCAGTGAACATATTATTTCTTAGAAACACTAAAAAATGAATCTCTTCACTTTGAAATTATAATGCTATTGATATGCTTCTTTTTTTATATTTTAAAATCACCTACATTTCAACTTAGGTTGACAGAATTTTAAAGGAAGCTAATGATATTTCACAGTATGCGCTGTCATGGCTGGTTTCCTGCCTGTTGGGCAAAGTTTCTAGTCTTTCTTGAATGTCTTCATGGTTAATCGCTTCCTCTCAACAGAAGACAAAGGGGTCAGACTCCGAGGAGTCCCAGATCAGTGGAACAATTCTTCTTTTAAAAGGAACTTCCTTTTTTTTTGTCACAGGTTTACAAAGTATCTGAAAGCTATTATCTCATTACCAATAACACTCCTGTTGATCCAATGAAAGAAGTATTAGGAAGAGCTATGTGCTTTTATCTTCACTGTCAAAGACAGACAAGCATGTTGACACTGGAATGCTGCTATCAAGTCACTGAAGGTGGCAGGGGGTCCAGGATGGCACCCAACGTTACATCTGCCAATCCTGTGTCACCAGAAGAGGTCGCATCTATGGAATAATGCATTTTTTAAATAGCCTCTGGTTTCTCCTCAGGCTTGTAGAGAAGTAAGCAGCATGTATAGAAGCAACTTCCAAAAGATGGCAGTTTTTGTCAAACCGTGAAACTATCATTTTGTGGCTTCATTTTTCACCAGCTGTCAGCCTTGCAATAAGCAGTCACTGCTGCAAAGATCCTGTCAATGGTACCAGGGTAATTTAAATATGTAAATGAGGACATTTGGAATTTCTAATTATTTCAATGATCTTCCTTTTAAACCAATGGCTTTTATTATGGTCAAAATGCATGTGGGACATTCCTGCAATTACTAAAAATGCTTTACACACAAAAAAAATCTTTGATTTAATTATAGAGTAGTACACTGAGAGCCATGAATTTTAAATCTGATTTATTCTCACTCCCATGGATTAGGACAATTGATAAATCAGTTTCCTTATTAAATCTGGACTATGATATCAAAGGATATTCTGAATTAAATGCAGCAAAAGAAAGCTAAAGAGAGCAGAAAGGTAAAATAGTGAAAGATAAAGGTAGAAATTAGTTAAATAGGAAATTTAAAAACATGTCCTGGTGGAGTAGGGGTTGCTACAATCTACAGACATCCCAAGATCCCAGGTTCACATCGCAGAGCCCATAGAACAACCCACTGAACAACTAAAGAAAATAAATAAAATACGAATGCTTCTTCCTCCTCTGTCTTCCTGTCTGCTTGCCTCAGCTCACCTTTGTTCCTGCCTGTAACTTGCCTGTAAAAAATAAAAAATAAAATAAAATAAAAGCAATAGAGTTGAATAAATAAAAGTGTGAAACATGCAAAGTTTAGACCAATCTGATAAAAAGAGGGAAATAAGAATAATATTGAGAGTGGCATTAATGCAGATACAAAGATTATTTTGAAAATTACAAGAGAGTACTCTGTACAATCGATTCACGGAAATTTTAAAATACACATGAAAAGAACAGAATAATAAAAATATAAATTATAAAATTGACTCAGATTAAAGACACTCTAATGGATAAATGACCACAGATAAAATTTATAAATTAGTTAAATATCTATCCTTCAATTAGGCTACCAACCCTGATAATTTTATTAGTGAAAACAAAGAAATAAAATTATCTATCTTACCTTAAAGTATTTCAGGACTTAAAGAAAGAAAAGTTTCACACTCATTCTACAATAGTCATATAATATTGACTCCCAAACTGAACAAAGAGAGCTCTTATGCCCACACACACACATTAAAAAATTGATCTCCTTTATGAATGAAATCCAAGAATCCCAAATAAAATATTAACAGCAAATATAGCTGTGCACTGCCAATTAAATATGTAGATGCATATATATATGTTCATATACATACATGTGTAATATGTAATTATATTATGTATATAAACATGACAAGACTTATTAGACTACAGCCTATGCTTTTTCATTAAAATATAAAACAAATCTCAACTTTTTATCACCCTCAACAATACTATTTTGTTCATTGCATAGCATTACATTGAAATCACTACTTTAAGTTTTAAAGCAAAATGAGTAATTGACTTGTGTAGAGCACATAGCATATTTGCAGTGATATTAGGGGAAACAAACAAACACCTGACAGTTACTCATTTCATGTGAGTTTCAGTAACTCCCAAGCAACTGTGGGATCAAATGTCAATTTTCTATTTTAATGAGA